>JAIPUX010001232.1:148108085-148128084 GCA_020142125.1 Phrynosoma platyrhinos | reverse complement strand
CCTCGGCCCTTAAAGGGGAAAGGTTGCCTACCCCTGTCTTAGGAGATGTTCATAAGCCAGCCTCAGAGGACATGTCCTCTGAGTGCAGAAGACTAAAATGTCTTAGGAGACATTAGAAGATCTGGTCTTATAGGGCTGTTGTTTGGGAAACAGTCCTATCTGCAGGAAGCCCCTATATGCCCCATAATGGCCAGCAGTACACTCCAGATACTGGTGGAACAGTATTATTAGGGCAAAATAAAAAGCAATTGACACTCCCTCCCAAAATCTGTGGGTAGGCTTCAATGATGGCCCTCATGGCTGCAGGTATTCTATGGTCTGCACTTTTCCCACATCTGCTTTGAAGCTTGGAAATCTCTCCTGTAGCCTAGTTAAGAGTAAAACCAAGTAGCTAGAAATCCTTGCAACTGCTATGACTGACATTGTTCCAAATGTAGCTGCAGATAGCCAAGGGAGGGATGAGGTGTGACAATGGAGAGCAAGAATATTCTGTACGTACAAAGCATTTCTTACCATAAATATGAACAGCTGTATTAACTGATTTCAGAGATGGGCCACTCTTCACATTGCAAGTGTATTGTCCTTTATCAATACTATGGACTTTATCAATAACAAGAAGACTGTAGAATAGATTGGGTTTGTCTTTCCTTTGTACAATGCTTCTAGTAATGATGCCTCTTTTGCTTGCCTATATGGGAGAAAGAAGTTTACCCCAAAGGAAAGCAGTTAGCACTGACAAGGTCCATGTGGAATGATGTCTTGATAATGTCTTGTTCAGTATTAGACAGGGCAATATAGACCAAGAGATATACAAAGGAAAACAGGAACTGCTTCACTCTAAGGGTTGCCAGGTCAGGAGCATCTTGGATCCCAAGATTCCAGGACCAAAAACCTGAAACGTACGAAATGTCCCTGATGATATGATAAGAGTAGACCTTGATGATATCATTACGCATGATAGGAGTGGAGGGAATCTCGTACAAATTAACAGGGCCCAGATGTCTAGAAGGACCCAACTATAGCTGCTCATATTTTAGTCTTTGGGCCCCAATTCCCATCTTTTTTGATCCAGAGTGAGCGAGAAGAGAGGATGACAGCTGTGCTCACAACAAACCAACCTCCAAGCCAGGGGTAGGCAACCTTTCCCCTTTAAGGGCCGAGGGACTTCAGCTCCCAAAAGCCTCAGCCATGTTGGCCAATAGTCCCATGTTGGCCAATAGCTCCTGGGATTCTGGGAGCTGAAGTCCCTCGGCCCTTAAAGGGGAAAGGTTGCCTACCCCTGCTCCAAGCATTTTGGTATGCAGAAGAATGTTCTCAATTCAATACCAAATGCTGCAGGGGTCCATCTGTCTAGTTCAGGCTCTTCCTCCTCTTCCTCCTCCTCCTCTCAGCTCTGCATGCACAAGTGACTGAGGCAAGTATAAGGTGACACAGGTCTATGTAAGACCCACTTCAAGCCTTGTAAAATTCTGGGCTCCCATGAGATCCTTAATTTTGTGTAATCCTGGAACTCCAGCAAGACAACCTCTTCTGGCAACAGAAAGGGCTGTTCCCCATTGTTCTTTCAAAAATCTCACAACCCTAAGCTGGGGTGAAGAGACAACATTTTTCAGCAAGGCCAGAACCAGTCTCAGAAATCCCAATCCCAATTGCTCAGAGCACATCATTTAAATCAAAATAGAAATTTCAAATTAAGTTTTCCTAGCTCCGTATGGAAAAGAAAAGGAAAACAACTTTTCATAGAATCATAGAATCATAGAGTTGGAAGAGACCACAAGGGCCATCCAGTCCAACCCCCTGCCATGCAGGAACTCCCAATCAAAGCATCCCTGACAGATGGCCATCCAGCCTCTGCTTAAAGACCTCCAAGGAAGGAGACTCCACCGAGACTTAGTTTTCTCAGTTTTGTGTTTAATACTTTCCCCAGAATTATTTTAACAATATTTGGGAGTTGTAGTCCAATCAAAGTAATGTTTCCAAATTAAAGGAAAGGTTTTGAAACCATGATTGTGATGAGTGGTTTCCATTAACCAATGTCACTCATGTTGCTCTTTTGAATTACAACTTCCAGAATTCAAGATCTGGTTTTGGATTTTTCTATTATACAGTATAAATAAAGTATAAATAAAATATAAATAAAAGTCACATGACCATTGATGAGGTAAAGTGTATTTTTTTTAGGTTAAGTTACATTATTCAGGGTGACAAAAAAGATCTCAAACAGGCTGCATTTTTATCTCATTTTTATCATTATCTCTGTGTTCATTCGTTCGTTCATTCATTCATTCATTCATCTGTTTATGCATGCATATTGATATACATGGTACTTTACAATGAATGAGGTGATACATTTCATCTCTTGTCTGCAACCTAGAAACAAACACAAGGCAGACAAGAGATGAAAGAAAAGAAAATGGAAATGGCAGTAAACACATGAGGAACAGAGCTTAGAAATGTTGTATTTTTAACTATACTAGCAATGCTTACTGGGGAATTTTGCAAGCTGTGGTCTAAAAAAAGTATTATAGAATTACTTTGGTAAGGAATGTGATATTCTTGCAGGTATATATTCTTACAGTCTTAGGGAATTGGAAGCAATGTTAAAGCACACACAGGAAAAGTAGATGAATAATAAGCAGATGAATTTTAGCTATTTTGTACATAAAGCAAATGTATTTATGAGCCACTTGCCTATTTCATCACCATTAATACAATTTAGCTTTAGTTTTAAAAATTTGGACTCCTAACAGATGTTTATAAGTAATAATCTTTCTGCAGATATTCCAGAATTGGTGAGGTAAAGAGGTTTTTAGGGTCATGCTTGCAGCTTTTAAAAGATAACTGTTATCATCTCAAACAAATAGACTGCAGTGCCTTCTCTAAAATTGAGGTGGGAGCCTGTCTGCTACTTCATGACAAACTGTCTAATTAAAAAAAAATAAAGTGTCAAACAATTCTTAGCTAACATTGGGTAATAAGAACCCAGAAGTTTCCCTGGCTGATTTTACTTTTTCTTTTTTTAACTTATTATTATGAAATCTGTACTCAACGGCGTTGTGTAAAAAACTTGCTCATTCAATGAAGCAACACGGGGAGGGCATTCAAGAACTAAGAATCACTGCAATAGGATGTAAAAGACATGAATGTCATTTCCTTTAAATTCTTATTAGAAGAGCTTCTTGTTAGTTATTAGTTTTCTAAATACAGCAAGATTACCCACCTCACCAGGATAACTCCATGTGATTTGCACTCTTGTGTTCCAAGTTGCAGTGATAGTACAGTTAAGGACAAGCTTGTGTCCTTTTAATAACTTGACTGGTCTTGAGGCATTTAGCCGGACACTAAGGATTTCATTGGCTATATAACACATCAGGAAAGAAAAAATGAATCAGATGAGCTATTACTTTGGCTGAGTAGCTGAAATGAAAAACAAAGGGAATAAAAAGATACTTACCCTGCCTGAATGTGAGATAATTAGTTCTATAGTCATGTCCATTAATATTTGTTTCACAGGTGAGAAGGCCTATGAAGTTGTGTGTTGCATTTGGTATTATAAATCCTTTAGTACTATTCCAGATTATTGTCTTCCCATCAGGAATCGTGCTTTCTCTTTGATTCTAAAAAGAAAAATCACAAATTAATTCTGTCTCTTCTTAGGGGCTTCCTTCTACTATTTTCTATATTAACATTTATAAAGGAATTTGAAAAAAAGAAAACCATCCAATGCTAATCAATATGCATTATTGAGTGCATGTACTTTTTATTACCTTTTTACAAGCCCTGTCACTTCTTTAAAAAAAGATCTCAAGGTGACTAATAAAGATCACTAAGAACAAGTTGAATAATAAAACCATTAAAATAATAAACACTTATTGATATAATTTTTAATTGCTGTAAGCTGCCTCAATTGTTTTTAACAGAGGGGTGGGGTAAAAATAAATTTTATTATTATTTATTATTATTTATTACTAAAAAAATTTAAAAATGCATACATACATACATACACGCAGTAGTAGCATTCAATTTTTATAAAGAATTGAGAAGGTTTCTAGCAGCCTCACTGTGTTGCAACAAGAAAATCTTAATTTAAACATAGACCATTTCGGTTTTCCCCAAAATGTCCTTATTCAGAATGACACAGTAACCACCCATTGGACTTCCCCCATTTTCCATATTGCTGGCTTCCTGTTGACCAATCTGGTATAATCAGAAGGTTAAGTAATGAATGGTTCTTCTTTCATCAACAGACACATCACTTCAAGCAATAATGGTTTTGCTTTTAGTGTGTAGGGGAAGTGTCTTCTAATGTTGATGGCAGCTCAATCCAGGCAAGAGATACTCCTTTTATGGGGAGTTTGTAATAAAACCATAATTTTTATATAAAAATGCAAACTAACTTTCCAAGGAATAAATACACCCTATTCATCTGTTGGACTATGACTCTGGAGACTGGTGGTAGTGGTGTGTGCCTTCAAGGCATTTCCAACTTAGGATGACCCTAAGGCAAACCTATCATAGGGTTTACTTGGCAAGTTTCTTCAGAGAGAGGTTGCCATTGCTAACCTCTGAGGCTGAGAGAATGTGGCCAGGGTTTCCAAGTGGGTTTCATGGACGAGCAGGGATTTGGACCCTGGTCTCAAGAGTCACAGTCCAACACTCAAACCACTATGCCACATTGACCCACTCAGCCATGGAAGCTCACTGGGTGACTTTAGCAAGTCACATATTCTCAGCCTTAGAAAACCTCATGATAGGGTTGTCTTAGGGTTGTCATGATTTGGAAACAATTTGAAGGCACACATCAACAAATCCATACACTAGACTTGTGAGATAACAGCACAGGTCCAGATTCACTAATGAGCAAGTATGGGTTAGGATGACCTGACATCCCAAACTCCAGTGGCTTTTCTGTGAATTAAACCTGTCTCTCTCCAATGCCTCCACCCCTGGCAAACTCACAATGATATTATGCACAAAATGTTAATATTTAATATACTTAAATCCAGCCTGAGACCATGGGTTTCAAGTTTAGTTTTGGTCCTTTTGACTCGAAATTTGAACATATTGTTCCCATTTATACAAACTGAAGGCTGATCGCTAGTATTCACAGTAAAAGGAAGTATACATGATTCTAGCATTGATGAAAACTCACCACCACCACTTATTCCCCTTCCCCTTCTTTGTTATGTCCAGCAGGGGAACTGGTGGATCTGCCAAAGAGGGGGCAGAAAATCCATTTAGGATTTTACCACCACTCCTTTTATAACTGTGTTGAGTTCCTCCACTACTAGACTAGATCAGCAGAGCTCCTGTTTCACAGTTGCAGGAGAAGCAGTGGGAAAATTCAGACAGTATCCATTGCTCTGATAATGGTAGATCTAATGGGTGCCCCAATGTCCAACATGATTTGACAGAGAGGGACAAAACTGCACTAGTTTTGAAAAGAGCAGATGGGCTACATACTCTTTCTTTTATGAGGAAAGTGTAATCCCATCAAGAAAGGTTAGAAGCCAGTCCTGGAGTCAGCTGATCCACCTCAACTTTGTGCCATGATCTTGTCTAGATTCAGGCTGCTAACAAACTGCAGAATTAATACAGTTTTGACTCTGCTTTAACTATAATGGCTCCATCCTATGGAATCCTGGAAATGGGGGAAAATTATCACCCATTTTTATTTTTAGGGTTTCTTGGGGCTTTGATATGCCACTGTGCCCCCCTTAAGGGATTTCAAAAAGCAAAAAGTACCCCTACCTCCTCCACAATTGCCCATGCCTAGAGTCAGAATCTAGAAATCTGTGCTGATACAGCAAGAGGCCTCTAAGTGCATTCTTTCATTCTACATAGATACGGTGTTCTTGTATCATCACACATTCATAACTGCAAAAGGAAGGCACCTCCCTTCATTCCATCTGATTTCCTCACACAGAAAAGATGCTTTCATAGAATAAGCAACAATCACAGCTTAGCACCACTGGGACACTGTAGAATATACTTCCTTATCTTTACAGCATCTGCTAAGAAGCCATAATAACCATTGAAATAATGAAAGGAGTGTGCCCTAAATATACAAAGGCTGTGTGTTATTATATAGCCTGCTGGCCGACATTCTAAAGTGTCTTGAATTCTAGGGATTCTATTGTAGTTCCTGCTGCCAGATATAAACATTTTCCCTTTTGTTCTCTGAACTGATTCATCACTGCACATACAGATCCTGACAATAAGCAGCACACATAACCTTCTGGTTCAGGAGATTCTGTCTGCTATAAAATTTCCGCCAAAGTCAAAAATGTCTACAGGAAGTAATGGGATCATTCATATTATAGAATGCAATTTCTTGGGCTGGTGGTTTAACTCTGATGTGGCACTTGACTACTCTCATGTCAGTATGGCTGTGCATCTGTTCCTGGTTTTAATCCAGACTCTAAAGAGGCTAAGCAAGGTGTTAAACCCTATCAGCACCTTGGATGGCTCCTTTGAATTGCGACTACAGAAGATTCACAGCCCTACTGATTTGGTAGCCAGTACACACTCAGCCTCAGGGAAGGCAATGACAAACCTCCTCTGAATAAAACTTGCCAAGAAAACCCCATGACAGGTTTGCCTTAGGGTTGCCATTAATCAGAAGGGACACGCACAGCCATCACTGAGGAGAGGCAATGGGAGCAAAGAGTCAATTCAATTTATGATATACCACTTTCTATTCCACTGTGTTATGAAGATTATGATGCATTGAACATTACAGTTAAAACCAATCCAAACCAGTGAAGAAGTATGGTAATTTATTTACCATGTGAATCAATCTATGATATAAACTGTATGTTAATATATATGTATAGGATTTTCAGCAAATTTACAAAAGTTACAAAACGTTCATGTATATCTATTCCTAATCAGAAAAAAAGAACAAAAAAAATTATAACCTAGCAAATGGGACCAGCACTCTTCTTTTAAACAGCACCACATAGCAACTAAATTTTGATTCCTGGGATGTTAAGCTGCTAATGACATGCTGTATGTGCTTGTGGTTCAAACAAACAAAATTAACACCTTTCACCTAAGCAGTTTAAGGAGTTATCAGCTCCACACAATTATTAAGAACTTTTTTCCTTCTGTGCCAGAGGATGGGTAGTGCAGATCTTTCTTGGTAAACCAAGAAGAAAAGTCTTGGAGGGAATTAAAAGGCAGATATTAAAGCACAACAAAATGAAAAGTGGAGTAAAAGCAGAATATTCTTGGTTTTTATGTCATGAGCAGAAAATTCTAGTTGTTATTGCTCCTCAAATGATCAGAATAAAACAAAGTAGGTAAATCATTGCTCTGCTAGTAAAATCACGTACACAGTAATCGCAAAGAAATAGCAGTGTCAGTCAGTCACAGCATAAAAAGTAAAAGAGGGGCAAGCAGAATCTAGCAGCATGTATAAGACTGATCTATTTTAGCATAAGATTTTGTGGATATCAATCCACTTCTTTAGATGCCCTGGTTTGAAGAAGTGGACTGATATACACAAACAATTATGCTTTTAATTAGTTCAGTTTATCTTGAAGTTGCCGATCGTTGGACCCACTTTCTTTCCCCTTTTTATGTAATGCTTTAAAACCCAACAACACTCTTTTGTCAAGTTGCTTAAGAAAATCCCACGCTCTACCCTGTGCTGACATTGGCCCATATGTAGGACTATACAAAGGACAAGAAGAACACCATTAGATGAAGCCCATTACCTAGTCATGTGTTTGGAATCACTCTAGTTCATAGCAAAATAAAACTGGATCTCAGATATTCAGGCACGTGGCTTTGACTTGCAAGCTTTACAAACTGATAAGTTTACCAACAGTCTATGCATTCCAAAGAGAAATATAGTACATTTAAAAAAACCCTACTAAATATCCAGACTGAGGGCTCCATCCTAAATGAAAAGACAAGACTGTGTGAGAAGAAGGAAGATGCAGTGTGAGCTAGAGAGATGGTTGGACAGGATGAAGTAGAAGCAGAAGAAACTATGAGTCTTGCAGCAACCTCAGTAAAAAATTGACAAGAAAATAAAAGTGAGGACTAGAGGCAGATTAACTACTTTCAGCTTGATGTTTTAAGAGTACTCACTGATTACAGCAGTTGTACTGGACTATTTTCTAGTCCTGGATTAGAAGTGCACCATCTATCATGCCTTCCAACTGTCCTGATTTGGCAGTTAATCTTCTGTCGTCAAAGAAATCTTGTCAAATAAATATGTGCCCATCCCCGCATCTATTTATCTATGTTCCTCCCCTTCCTCTTTGTTTCCCATATTCATGAAATTTAGATTCTAGTTCCATGGGGACGTGTTTTTTTGGGGGGGGTTGTCTTTTTGCACTAGTTTGTAAAACAGTGTGCACATGGTACAAATTAAGAATAAGAATGTACTTCTTCCAGAGAGTAACACTGGCTTTCATCCTGTTCAAATTTGCATCTGTAGTGTAATGCTCCTGCCTTCGTGGGCAATACAGGGCTACACTGACATCGCCAAATGATTTTGTGTAAATCTGACAAATAATAATAATAATAATAATAATAATAATTTATTTATACCCCGCCCCTCTGACAAATATTTGGGGCGGCTTACAACAACAATTAAAATTACATAAGAAATTACACAATACCTCTCCTAGTACAGAACACAATCTTCACTGCATTTGCCTAAATAAAAATGTTATTTATGTAATTGCATTCCCCACATAGAGTGAATAGGATAAGCAATGAAGTTTTTGGAAGCAAAAAAAAAAAAGTTTCAAGGTACCATTCTTAATTTAACAGGGATATCCGGTGCTGTAACTCTGCATGGGATAATAAGCTCCTGCCCATCAATCATAAGTATTGTTTCTGGTATCTGCTTGTTCATCTTTACAAATGGGCTACGTGTATCTGCAAAACGAGAAAAGAAAAGAAAATTAAGTTAAATGAACAACTGTAGAAATTTGTCTGTAAATATTGTGCCAATCCATAGTACAAGCAGGGCTTGGGGGTGTTATATTAATTGGTTAACTTGTTAGTTCCCAAATTAGTCAAAATCCATGGATATGTGGAATTCACTCCTACACATTAACTTAGTAGTTGTTTTAGGAAAAATTTATTAGAAGCTGAGGTGGCTCTATACAGATACAGTAAGACAGGAGAGCCTCAGAAGAAAAAGAATTTGGAATCGCAGAAATTCATCACATGGCTCTATGCAGACTTTGGCTGCATCTACACTGCAGAAATAATGCGGTTTGACACCACTTTAACTGCCATGCCTCAATGCTATGAAATTCAAGGATTTTTAATGTTGTGAGATTTTTAACCTTCTCTGTCAGAGCAATCTGGTGCCAAATTGTAAATCCCAAGAATCCATAGCATTGAACCATGGCAGTTTAAGTAGTGTCAAATGGTATTATTTCTACAGTGTGGATGCAGCCTCTTTTGCTCCAAGTGCTCACTCCTTCCTAGGCCACGGCTTTCTTTGGAAGGAGGAGGAAAGACAGAGAAGTTGCCATTAAAATACTAGCGTGGAAGAAGACAATCCACAATAGAGGGGGAAAAGACCCTAGAAAGCAGAAGAGCAAGAAAATGAAGAGGGAGGGACAAGGTGAAGCCTTGACTGGTGGAATACAATAGGGGGTAAGCACAGAGAGGTCAAGTTTTTTATTTGTTAGGAACCCCTCAGACATCCATGATACTATCAGAATATCCAGCCTTTTAGAGCTACATGCTAGTGCCATCTTCACCACCACCACCCGACCAGTGTAAAAGTTTCTGGATGATGGTGGAAGGGTATTATAAGCTCTTAATTCAAGTTCTTTCATTTGCACTGATTATTCTGTTGCATGTTATGTGCTACTATTTGTGATGAGCTGCAATTGTCCCCTTTTTACTCCTTTAGTGTGTTTACTGCACATACTCAAGTGAACATTTTCTCCATAAACCCCAATTTCATCCTCTCTTGGCTTTCTGTCTCCTCTCTTCCTCACACCCCACATTCTGCTTCTCACACACCATTTTCTACGAGTCAGACACATCCCTGCAAATCCCTGAGAACTAATGACTTATCTAATGAATTAAGTAGCATAATTCAATCAACTGAAAATTTCAAATTAAGAATTTCCAAACCTAACTGTCCAAGCTCTGAGTACAATAAAGAGTTGCATGCACTGAAGCCTGCTGAATTGTGGCTCATCTAATATTGTCTAAATCTCATTGCTTTTATCCAAGTGTCCAATATTGATTCATCCTATTAATGTCCCTGAAGCTATATTTGAAATGTAGGATATGGATCCTGCTTTTTCATTAAGATTTGCATTTTCTGAGGGAGTCTTTCAAGTATTTCCATTACAATGTTAACATTTCAAGTTCAGCCCCTCTGTATAAGTTACATAAACATCATTCTTTTTGCTTCCATGCTATGAAATTGTATGTTCTCCATATACTGTCTCTATTCCAGAAAATCTGCCTAAGGTAGCATACTTTTATTTAGGTAATAGTAAAGTTGTCTGGAGAGCAACTTTATTTATTCAAGTGATTTCTGGAGCAATACATCTTACAGAATCAATGTTAACTGCTTTCCTGTAATTCACAGATTTCTACTTATATGGATTTCTCTACCTAAGCAGGTTGGGGAAAAGTTAGCAATATAGCAATAGCAAGTATATTTCTATATCACTTATCAGTGCACTTAAGCACTCCCTAAGCAGTTTACAATGTGTAAGCTAATTGCCCCCAACAAGCTAGGCACTCATTTTAGCAACCTCAGAAGGATGCAAGCCTGAGTTGAGCCTGAGCCCTGGCTGGTACTGAACTCACAACCTTATAATTTGTGAGTGAATGGCTGCAGTACAGGCATTTAACCACTGCACCACCAGGGCTCTTCAGATTTTTATGATGATGATGAAGGGAAACACTTTGATAACTTGCCAGTGTTGTCACCCTGAATTTGTCCAGCCCAAACAATAACAGTGCTTTTAATGAAAGAGTTCAAAAGGGTCACATGTGGAAAAAAGTGAAACTACCCTTCAAAGCAATGTAGTTGAACTGAAAAGATTGCACACTAGTTGGAAAAAGCTAATTGCATTTGCTATATAGCTACCGCGATTGCCAAAGACTTTTTTTTAAAAAAAAGAACAAAAAATGTGCAAGTATCAAAACAACATAACAACATTTCCTCTGCAGTGTGATCCAAGGAAAGACGAAAAGTTCTCCTGAGTGTACTATTGTCAAAGAAACACTTTTGTTTTGTTTTGATTTGTTTTGCAAGGGTTGCAGTTATAAACGGGGGTCACCCACTCTTGGTATCTGCGGTGAAATTTTACTTGTTACTACTCCCTTAAGACTCATCTGTCCTTGTCACAAAATTAAAAGCTATTTTCTCAAACCAGAAAACTTTGCAGAGCAGTTTCCTGTATGTATAACCTGCAGGCCATTATAAGTATGAGGAAGAGCTGCCCTAAATGTCTGCAGACAGAGTGTCACCACCGGCTGATGCCAGTAATGTATTAATGGGGGTCATCATGAGCCTTGCAGCCGTTTTCAAGAGAGTGACAGGAAACGGGTACAATACATAAAGAACATTCTCACTTCAGCGGATATATTCGGGTCTTCAGTAGCACACTAAGGTGACAGTCACAGGCTACTGTATAGTATTTTGTCTTAACCCAACAGTAATGGTATACATTCAAAAATGAGCCTTCCTTAGCATTTGCACATTTAACAAAAACAGTGCTCCAGATAGCTCCATGATAGTTTCTCTGTTTTTTCCCCTGTTTTCTCTTTCTTTCAATTATTTATTAATTTTATTTGCTTTTTCTCACAAAGGCAGAACCATTCAACTACAGTCTGATATCCCTCCCATTTCACAGCCAAATGAGCATGCAGTGAATTAGCAAAACACAGACAGGATGAGAGGGGAGCAAAGAGAGGCAGGAAATTGAACTGGAAGAAAGAGAGATGATAAAAGCATCTAGATAGGTAGTTATTTGACTTTTCAGTTATACGCATTTGAGTGTCATAATACTTATTAAAATACCGGCAAGCTCTTCTCTGGGCAAGTTCTGCATTGGTACTGTGTACTACCTAAAATTTTCCAAATGTTTTCATATTTTTGGTTGAAATGGATATATATATGACCTTTTCAAGTAGAAAACATGAATTACTCTGGATGTTTTTCATAGGCCTTTGTTTGATTTCACATTCCCCCCCCCCCATCTTAAAATTCTTATACTTAAAAGCAGGTGGAGCTTAGCTACATATACCAGAGAAAATATCTCTAAGGCCCAAAACACATTGCAGAAATAATCCAGTTTGAGAATGCTTTAACTGCCCTGGGAATGTAGTTTAGTCCTCTCTCTCAGAGCACTCTGGTGTCACAATAAACTACAATTACCAGGATTCCCTAGCACTGAGCCAAGGCAGTTTAACATCAGGGAAAGACCATTTTTTCAGCTGGCCAGACATTTTAGATATGTTTTAAATGCTGTTTAAATAACAGTGTTAATTTTGCTTGGTTCTGGTTTTAACCTCTTTTCCTGTTTTACTGCAAGTCAATATGTTGAATTCAGGATCTGACATATATGTCTGTGCTCATAGAAGGTTCTTCTACTCCAGTGGTTCTTAATCTTTTTGGAGTCATCGTTTGCTCTGAGAATATGATCAAAGCTATACACTCCCTTACCCCTAAAATGTGCTTAAACAGGAAGAAGAGCTGAGAAAAATAACCTTTTTCGCACCCATTTCAAGCACATCCACAGACTCCTTAGGAGTCCTTGGACCACACATGATGAACCCATGTCCTACTTGTTTTTCAGTGATCCTCGTCCCATCCCACTCTGCACCATCGCTCACCTCTTTATCCTCTGTGTAACATTTTTAAGGGGCTGAAGAAGTTGGTGTGGGAAGAGGGGCAGGGAAATCCAATTCCACCACTCAGTTGCAGACTTCCAAATAAAGATCCATCTCATTATTTTGTTGGGATTTTATTTGAATGTTTCTAATTATTTATTGGCCATTCTGTGAAACCTTAAGAACAGGATAGAAATGTGTGTGTGCTGATTGCAAATATATGAATATACTGAAAATTCAAAAGATACACAAAGGGTCAATAGTCTTTTTTTTAAAAGTAACTATTTCTGAATTATTATCCTTTCCTACTGTTGGTGAATAGAAAGGTTTTGTACATCTTTCCCCACCCCCTTTTTGATTCACAGTCTAGATCAATCTAAGTACAGGAAGTGCAGGGTGTTTAAAAGCCAAGGAGAGGTGACTTCCTCTATCGGCAAGATCTTGAGTCTGTATTTGTAAATATTTGTTCCCATGAAGTACACTACAACATGGGAAAGAGCCACCTCTGGCTGACATAACATCCCGCCACAGGAAACAATCCAAGGGTAGTCATAGCATCAATTTTAAATAGATTATTTCCCAGGAAGCAGTAGTTGGGAAGATTTTTTTTAAAGAAAAGAAAAGACTTTTCTCCTGTCAACTTTTTAATCCATCATTGGCTTTTCTTATCAGTTTATTCCTGTGATCACTTATTGGTTCAGGGCAGATAGGCAAGTATTGTGTTATGTTTTAGCTGCAGTACTATTGGGTTACATTGCTTCTGATGCCCCAAACTAAACTCAATAGAGATTAGTTTGGTCAATTATTCAATAGGAATAAAATGAAAAGATTTTTTTAATGTAAAAATACTGTTTGTTGTTTTTTACTGCAGTCAGGTTGACATCAAGTTATGATGATGACATGAATGAGGAATGTCTAAGTCACCCAGTCATCAGTTGAAGAGAGAGAAGAATAGTGGAAGTGAATACCCAGCTCAACAGCAGCAAGACAGTATTCTTGAGGGCAGATGTTCATCAAGTGCTGGAAATAATAGCCTGACTGTTATACAAAGAACAAAGCAAAAGTACAAGAACAGTGGGAAGGAAAAAAATGAATAGGCAGCTAGAGGGAATGGCCCATGATCTTAAATAACTCTACACTAATGCACACTGAAATAAACAAGATGAACTTGAACTCTTTACACAGTAAAAGCAGATATGATATAATAGGCATCACAGAAACCTGGTGGGACAAATCTCATGATTGGAATGTAGAAACAAAGGGAAATCTGCTGGACTTGGTCCCTTTTCCCACTGCCAGTCCCTTGTCTTCTTTGGTGTCATGTCTTTTTAGATTGTAAGCCTGAAGGCAAGGAATTGTCAAATTAACAATTTGTAAGATGCTTGGAGAGCATTTCTGAAGATTGAGGTATAAATACAATAAATAAAATAACAATAAAAATAACCTATTTTGGAAAAATAGACCAAACAGGAAAGGAAGACTAGCAGCATTATACACCTGTGAAGAAATCCATGATTTAAATCCTGGAAGCCAAGTTGAGTACATAGATAAAAATTAAGGGGAAAGAAACAACAAAGATGCCATTGTATCTACTATAGACCCCCACGTCAGACTGAGGACTTGGATGATGCCTTCCTGGCCACAGATTCAGAAAGGAGAGATATGGTAGTAATGAGAGATTTCAACTATCGTGATATTTTTGGAAGTCAAACTTTGCCCCCACTTCAAACTTTGCCCTCACAAATTCCTCACTTGCCTTGCTGGCAGTTTCATTGTCCAGAAGGTGGAAGAGGCAACAAAGGGACCAGCTGTTTTAGATCTTATCCTAACCTATACTTAGATTCTTTCCTTCTAAGAAAACAGCAAAGAATTAGTTTTCTGTGCAAAAAAATGACAAACAGCAAAAAACCCTCATGCATTTCTTCTTTTTTTGCAGAGAAAAAAATCCCAAATTGCATATAAAACTGCAGTTTTCAACAATCTTCTCACAGCAAGACAGAAAAAATGTAAAAAAAATGTACTGTTGGTAGTAACAACAAAATGGATGAAATATGTATCCCTCATTGTAGCAGCTTTAGATTCAAGGCCAGTCCTCCCATTAGGTGGAGTGAAGTGTCACTCTCAGATAATGGAGCATGAACTACACCACTGAACCACCATCATTACAGAGCTATCTGTTACTGCTGCTCCAGAGAACCTTGCTCTCCAAAGTTGTCCAACTCCCAAATGCCTGGGCCTGAGTGGTCCTCAGCCAAAGGCATTATGGGCAGGGTGCCAGAGTAAGAGAGAGGGTGAATGTCAAGAGGGATGAGAAGAGGAGGGAGGAAAGCCTTGTTTGAATTGCCAGCTTCTCCTCCTGTCTCAGATGGTCAGAGAACTTGGGCAATCACTGATGATATTTGTAGAAATTTCTACTGCGATTAGAAAACTACTTTGCCAGACCTGAAATACCTATTCATAATGGAAAATAAATGCAATTGTCCCTCCCATTTATATTAATGTTTTCATTTTTAAATGATGGTTATAATTTTATCCTTTTAAAGAGTAACATAGCTTGTGTTTAGTAATGTAAATTATCCTTGGTTTATAGAATTGATTGTAATTTTGTAATTCCTTGTAAATTCTCTATAGAAGGCTTCTACACTGATTCCTTATTATTGGCACTTTAAAAAAAAAACCAGTCTCCCTTTCAGCACTTTTTTCAGGGAAGAAACATGGCAATTTAAAGTTTTGATTCTTGCTTGTAGGGAAGACTACATCCTATTACTTCTCTGATGTCTGGGGCATCTCTTATTTATCTGAGCTTGTCAGCAGCATCCACATGTTTTTAACTCAAGCAAACTTTCCACTGTGATTTTCCAAATGAATGCCAAGGCAAAGGGCTACATTTGCGGTCTATTTATTCTGTTTATTCAGTACGGACCTGGTTTCTTGAAAATGACTCTTACCTCTCATGGAAAGACACAAAAAGGAAATCTTTTAACTCAGGTAAGGGCAACTTGTTGTTGAACTGAATCTTCCATCAGCGTTGGCTGGCATGGCTAGTGGTGAGGGATGATGGGAATTATGTCCCAACAAGAACTCAAGGGTCACATGTTGCCAATCCCTACTTTAACCCCCCCCCTTCTGAAGGAAATCAACAGACCTCTAATGCCACTAATTTGTGGATTGCCATATATGATGTTATTCTTTTCAACCTTTTCTTAACAAAATTTGTTCAGAGGGGGATTGTCATTGTCTTCTTCTGATGCTGAGACAGCATGACTTGCCCAGTGGGTTCCCATAGCTGTGCTATGGATATTCAAACTTTGGTCTCCCAGAGTCCTAGACCAACACTCAGATCACTACCATAGTCTGGCTCTCTGCAGAATATGATATTGGAGTGTAATGACTGGCATATTCTATAGTCCCAAGTATGGGCAAACCTGATACCAACAAAGGACAGTATTCCCTTCTGGGAATACTGAAGTTCACAGCTTGCAGAAACCACTCATGCCACTGAGATAAGAAACTCCAAGGGCACTTTCCATAAGCACCTTCTGGCTTACTATTGTGGCATCATGGAATTTAGTTCATATACTGTTGCCAGGCTGCATACAGAATGGGGTTCCTGTAACTTTAATCCTGAACAGATCATGGAGCAGGATGAGATACTGTAAAGATCTTTCAAGCAAATCAGTGGTACTTGTCCTCCATCTTCTAAACCTAAACTTTCAGCTACAGCCATCCCCTCCAACAAAGCTATTGCCTCACCAGTGGAGGTAGGGTTGCAGAGGAGTATTTGTTTTTGTTGCTATACATGTGTTCCTCCAATCTATGGTGGATGGAGTTACATCCCCTCTGAAATTTTAGGTTTAAGAGATGAATGTACTCTTGGACTCGACCTTGAACATGATGCCCAAGTTTCATCTGTGGTCAGGAATGTATTTGCACAGTTAAGGCTGATGTGCCAGCTGTTCCTGTTGCTGGAAATGTCTGATCCAACCAATGATACATGCCTTGCTCTCATCCTGTTTGGATTACTATAATACATTCTAAGTGAGGCTGCCTTTGGAAAGTGTTCAGAGATATCAAGGGGTCCAAGGTGCTGTGGTGAGACTGCTGTCTGAGCTGGTTATGTAGAGAACAGAAAGTCCTTGTTATGACAAATTCACTGCTTACTAATCTGTTTCCAAGTACAATTCAAAGTGTTGGCTATGATTTGGATTTGGAGATTCAGACTACCTGAAAGACTACATCTCCTCTTGCTGAATTTTGAGATTTTCTGTAGGGATCCTTCTCTCACTCACATCACAGGCAACATTTGGTGAGCACATGAGAGGGGGCCTTCTCAATGACTGTCTAAACTGTGGATGTCCCTTCCATGGAAACCCAGGCTTGCTGCCTTTCTGCTTTTTTCTACCAGCAATTGAAGAATTTTTAAAATTCATATAGATATTTGGCTAATTGGCTGCTGTGGAAGGATCTTTTAATGGAACTTTTCTCCTCTATGTTGATGTTTTAATTTAATGCTCCATTTTAATATGACAACTAATTTGGTTTTTAAATTTTGCTTTTTAAATTATTGACTTTTTAAATGATTGGCTTTTAGCTGAATTGTCTTTCAGTTCGTATTGTAAGCTACCTTAAGTCCTGCACCGACGGAAAGTTGTTTTTATGTGCTATTAATCTGGCTTCAAATTACGGTGCACCTATGAATTGGGGCCCTCTAAGACCCCTGTTACTAATAGTCCTGCTCAGGTTTTGTAAACTCAGGGCCATGGCTTTCTTGAATACATCTATCCCCCTATAACTTATGGAGGCTGAGCAGATGGGCCGGAATAGCATGGGCTATTTACACACCTTTCCCCATGCAGACCCAGGACCTGCTACTGGTGCACACTGCTTACCATACCACATCTCCCATCACTGTGTCTGATATGGAAACCCCAGGATCACGCTGGATCCACCAAATCTGCATCCAGTCTGGCAGGATTAGGCTCAATCCTGGCCCTGGGGTTTTGGCCTGCATCATCTAAACTGGACAATGTGAGACCGGTGGCAACATGGGCTTTTTGGCTTGTGCAGACAATCCCATGGAAAGGCGAGATCCATACTTGTCTTGTAATGTGTAGCCTTGCTTTCAGGTTATGCAAAATTTTGGTACAAAGACTTTAAGGAGAATGGTATTCATCCAAATGGTTTGTAATTAAGAATCCCTTTTACAGGCTTTGCTAATTGGATTGGTTTGATATAGGCATTCAAGAACCCTTGATTTGAGCTACTTATTATTAATCAAACATCAATCTTATTATCAAATATCAACATTATCTTTTTTAAAAAAAAAACTTAAAAGGAAGAGGTCGTCTCAAAATATCTAGGAGAAAAATGTTAGTTTAATCTAGAAAATACCGAATCTCGATTCCAAATGGTTACACTGTCATGCATGGAATGAGAAATACCTGACCACACTCTTTGTGCACTCTTTCTCTTTCCCATCAGCAACAATGGGGAAACCATATGATCACAATCATCCAAATTGTAGCCAAGTAGTAGAGTAAGTTAATGGATGTGACTCATGCAACAATTTTCAAACTGTTATTTCTTAAAAGTCCATAACATTGTTCTTTGACATTCTGGTGTTCTTTCTGTTGGCAGTGTGATGGCATTTCACGCCCTTTGTCTAAACACACACATACACCTAGCAACATTGTTCCAAGAAGAATATTACTGGGTATATATTTGATACTGTTGGATGGAATATTCTAATCATTTTTAAGGCATATGTCTGGCCCATTTCCTTTAAGATAAAACATACAAAACTCCACATGCCCAGAGTCTTTCCTGTTCTTTCCCCTCCAATAAGGCTGGCATATAAAATACTAACTTTTACTTAGTGTTTTGATTCATCCCCATTGTAGCTGATGTATCATGTGACAGATCTATCTGTAACAAGAGGAGAAGTTTTGGATCCACAAATATCTTTTTAAAAAAACAAACAAACACCCATACATAAAGCTAATTTGAATGTTTGCAAGGGTATAGCTGTCTTTAAAGGTTTTTTTTTTTTAAATGGAAGAAATGATTACTGACATTAGTATGACCCTCAATTATACATCTTTCTGGAAACTCATTAAGCATGTTCCATAATGATGGAAATAAGGAAAACAAACATTTCAGATGTTCAGCATCTGGCTGGTTTGAACCCTTGCGCTCCAAAACAGAGTTTGCAAGTAACACATGCTCAGTAATGCATTACCCATAGGAGAGCAAAAACGTAACTTTAGAAAATATAGTAGGCTCACCAATGTTATTAACCTTTTTAATGTAACAATGAACTGTGTTTGCCCTTCACAATGTTATCCTGGGCATCATTTAGGAAATCTGAGGTATTTTTCACCTTTCTTTCTTTCTTTCTTTGATAATGTATTGCTAATAAGGAACAAGAAACCATTAGCTTTTTAAAAAAGAGTAACACTAACTCATTCAGGGGTAGCTGTCTAAGCCATGCAGCAAAATACAACAAAATCCCAAATCCATAAAAGAGTGATAACTTTATTGGCTAACCAAAATGTACAGAATAATCATGCAAGCTTTCAAAACTCCACTGGCTTCTTCATCAGGCAAAATATCTTTTTTAAAAATCACACAAGGAGAAGAAAAGAGATGATGGTAGAATCACAGGCCTATATTTTGTTAACATCTTTTGCCTGAAGCAAAAGCCAGTGGAGCCTTGAAAACTTGCATGATGTATTTTGTGCAAGTAACTCTAGCTTGCCAGCTTTTATAGTAATGTTTCCAAGCTCTGCTTCAGGTGACTTTTTGTTGAGTCACAAAAATGTCCAACTAGTTTCAGTGGACCTGCACAAGATTATTTTCTGCTGCTCCAGAGAATAAGACTCGGAACAATGGATGCAAGCTACAGGAAAAGAGATTCCACCTGAACATTAGGAGGAACTTCCTGACACAAAGGGATGTTCGACAGTGGAACACATTCCCTTGGAGTGTGGTGGAGTCTCCTTCTTTGGAGGTCTTTAAGCAGAGGCTAGATGGCTGTCTGTCAGAAATGCTTTGATTTTGAGTTCCTGCATGGCAGGGGGATTGGACTGGATGGCCCTCATGGTCTCTTCCAATTCTATGATTCTATGGACGTTATCACACTGGCCCTAAAGCAGAAAGA
>JAIPUX010001232.1:148085891-148100619 GCA_020142125.1 Phrynosoma platyrhinos | reverse complement strand
GGACTCAATTTGCACTATTTCTGGCAGTCTGCAAAGGCCCTAAATCTTACCAGAAAACTCCATAGTAGGGCCACTTTAGGGTCATAATATGTTGCAAATGATTTGACGGTACAGAACAACTACTACTTCTACTACTACTACTGCTATTACTACTGCTACTATAAATAGTATATAAAACTATAAACAAACTCTTAAAAGCAATCATGCTTTTCTTTTATTCTATTCTCTCCTGGTTTATTTACTTTCATGCCAGTAAAGCAGATAAGCTAAAATAGACATTGCAGATGTGGATATAGTAATGATGACGGGTCACTTAAAATCTCCATATATATTACAGGCAAATCACACACAGCTCTACACCTTGCTAAATTAAATGGGACTTATCCCCAGTTCAGTGTGCATAGGATTGCAGCCTTAATTGTTCATTGCTAAAATGACACAGCTTATATGTATGCAAATAACACTAGGGCTGGCCCAAAGCATTTTGTTGTGCTAAGTAAAGGATAAGCTACTCCCTCTCACTTCATTTCACATGAAGAAGCTGGTTGGAGTTGTAGTTGAGTCTTATTTTACCGGTAACACTGGAAATTGGGAAAGTGCTCTCTGCTACAATTAAGGCAAGTTTAGGAGGCTCTGTACAAATTGTGTAGTAGAAGTGAACAGTATGGAGTCTAGGGAAACCACCAGGAGGCCACTGCTCCTGACTCTCAGCAGTTGCCATTTGTAGTAATTGTTTCTGTCTGTCTAGTGATACTGGCCCTGGATACCACTGAAAAGAAAGGGACTGGATGACAGACTGTGCTATGCAGACCAAACCTATTATTTACTGCTCTGTGTTTATGCAAAGAACTGAAATAAATGCATGTGTTGGCTGGCAGAGATTAATTTTGTTACATTACCCTTTTATGGGGTGGGCACAGTATAACTTTCCAGATGATGTTGGACTACAACTCCCATCAGCAGTCAATGGTGATGAATTCTCCATTGTCTAGCAACATCTGGAGGAATGCACTAACATCTGGAGGAATGCACCAGTTCTTGGAAGGTAAGCAGGGTCAGCTTTGGTTAATATTTGGATGGGAGACTAGCAGCAAATATCAACTGCTGTATTTCAGAGGAAGGAACTGGCAAAACCACTCCTAAGTATTCCTTGCCTAAGAAAACCTCATGAAATTCATGGGGCTACCATAAGTTGACAGGTGACTAGAAAGTATATGGGTGTCTGTGTACACATACACACAATTTCATAAACTCAGGGAAACCCTGAAAATGTATTTCTTTCTTAATCAGTACCGTCTTGACTTTAAAGCATATGCAAAAGCTCTCAACTGGTTTGATTTCATCATGAAACTTTTTTAACAGCACTAGCAATTATTCTGAGTGGTAAAGCAAAAATAAAACAGGAGAACCCCAAAGCATGTGTGACTATTAGCAAGAAACAGCATTGCATCTTAAAGAAATAGCACCTCAAACCAATAACATAGGGGTTTTGCAACTAAATAAAATATAATATTTCAAGACTTCAGAAGACTGCACTAATTTGGCTTTGAAAAGCAGTAAAGTCTAGGAGTATTCATTATGAACCAGAAGGACAGTGTAGTGCAACTACCAAGTATATAAGCATAAATGCAAGCACAATGTAAGATCGTTGACAATATGTGTTCTTGGTGCATTTGGCCCACACAAACGGCTGAGAATTCCATTTACAGTCACCCTTTCTGATTTGTGGGGGATCTGTTGGGGATCCCCCATGAATCAGAAATATCACAAATATTCAATGGTTGTGCACTCCCACACATGGCCCCATGCATGCGCCGCGGGTGCACACGCCATTTTGTCCCTCTCCGCTTGCCGTCTGTGAAGGAGCAAAACTGTGGACTCCAAGTCTGTGAATGGGGAGAGATGACTGTAGTTCAATTCCAATAAGAAATAAACATTTATTGACATTTCATTTTTAGAAGTACAAAATTTCAGAAGAGGGAAAACATTCCAAAACTGGTAAGGAGACTGTAGTCCCCTAGCACTAGCCATTCTATCAGAGCTTAGGAAGAAGGGAGGGATACCTTTTTGAACTACAGCTCTACAGATCATGTTGGCTTGGGATAATGGGAGCAGTCATTCCAGAAGCTAACATTTACAGAGGTCTGCACTGGGCTGCATCAGAAAGAGAGATGGGACCGTAGAGGCACACCAAAGGTTCTGATGAGAGACCACTTCCATCAACTACCACCTCTCCATGCACTATTTCCATTCAAGCTGATTGTTAGGAAAACTCTTTAACTTTAGGAATCAGCATCTGAATGCAATTGTCTTTCTCTACCCTTCTTTTTCCTTCTTGTTTTTGTGTTACGTAAGCCTGAAGACAAGGGCTGCCTTTTTTGGTCTTGATCTCACATACATTGGTATGGAAGCTTCTTTGATGGAAGAGTACCCAAAAGCACTTTATGTAAACAAGCAAAGAGGAATCCAGGGGAATACTGCCTCTGAAGATGGAAGTTTGAGAAATTTACTTTTCAAATAACTTTTTGATCTCATTTTAAAGTCATGTAAACCCATAGGTATCCCTAGACCTTGTAGCTAGAAGATGTAACTATTATCGCACTAACATAAAACTCACCATCACCCTAACGGGATGTAGCCAGAACGCTGGATGGAGGCAGGAATTATCGCAGTGTAATTTGCCATTGATTCCACCAGGCAACTGCATCCTGGGTCCCAGCCAAGTTGGGAGCTTTCCATTTTCAAAAAAGGGCTGGCTGAGCACAGCCGGGACCCGGGATGCAGTCGCCTGGTGGAATCGATAGCAAATTAGTGTGATAATTTCCACCTCCATCCAGCTGCATCCTGTTAGGGTGATGTTGGGTTTTATGTTAATGCAATAAACTCCTATGCGTTGATCTAAATCCTGTTGTTAGTCCAATATAATGCAATATTGTATTGGTTGGGAATTTAATGGGACAATATAGAGTAAGCTGTATCTTATGACAAATACCTGGGAGTATAAAAAGATTCATAAACAGAACTGTTTGCTTTTAATTAATTAAATCCCTTTCCCCATCAAAAATAAAGAAGATATTACTAAGTTTCATTAAAATGATAAAAAGGGATGATATTACAGGTTGAGTATCCCTTATCTGGAATTCCAAAATCCAAAATACTCCAAAATAATTCACAGGGGTGGCTGATATAGTAGCACCTTTGCTTTCTGATGGTTCAATATGCATAAATTTTGTTTCATGAACAAAATTATTAAAAATATTATGTATACACTACCTTCAGGCTATGTATATAAAGTATATATGTATGAAATATAAATGAAATTCATGTTTAGACTTGGGCCTCATCTCTAAGACATCTCATTATGTATGTTCAAATATTTCAAAATCCAAAACAATCTGAAATCCAAAACATTTCTAGTCCCAAGCATTTCGTATAAGGGAGATTCAATTTGTAAGCTTTTTGCCAAATGCCTTTTCTTTACTTTCACAGTTTCAGTTTCCGCCGCACTAAATGGTGCTGCAGAAATATCGACATGATTCAACCACTACCTCATGTGGGTGTTGAGGTGGCAGTGAAGTGAATGGGAAGAGAACAATAATGAGAATAATAAATAAATAAATAAATAAATGGGGGAGGCAATTATATGGGAGGAGGTGAGCCCATAGGTAACCAGTGAATCATGTCATCTCATGACAGGACCATGTAGAGCTTTAAAGATAATAACCAACACTTTGTACATTGCTGAATATGCTGAATATGTTCCGTAAAGTAACTCTTCGAGTTATTTTTGACAACCAAGAATGTAAACAAATGCTTTTGAAAGTGTAACTATAATAGCTACTAATCATTATCTGGGTCTTGGAACTGCAAAGGTAGGAAATTACTTTTCAAAACAACCCCCAAGATCTCACAAAGTGCTGCATGACTGTGTGGTAGTACCAACTGAATGAAGATGTAGTGGCTTGTAGATGGAAAAGCATTAACAGGCCCCCATTTCCCCAAGTTGTTAAACAACCTCCAGAGGAAATCCTGTCTAACCTCATAGATGGGGCCAAAACAAGATCAGTAGTGACTGGAAGTCTTTCTGTGTGTTTAAAACAGGGGTGAGAAACTGGCATGGATTGAGGGCTATTTTATAGAACCTATCTAGGGCAACATAAACTGCCTAACAGCCCCAAACAACAAGTCCCAAAAGTGTAAATCCATTTTAGTTTGGAAAAACAGGTAGGATATATAAACATACAAAGGGGGAGGGAGAGGGAAGTGCTTGGAAGAGTAGCCCAAATGTGACTCTGTGATTTTGAGTAAAATATTTACTTTGGTAGCAATTTACTCCAGCAAGCCTAAAGGAATAATAATAATAATAATAATAATAATAATAATTTATATCCTTCCCCTCTGCAAAGCAATTGGGGCGACTTACAGCATTAAAATTAAGCATAAATTTACAATACAATACAATAAAATCACTATCCCAAATCCCAAACCCACCCATCCCTTAAAAAATTATTAAACAATCATGAATTAAAACATTTTCAAAATAATTCACACAAGTACAAGCAGGCTGCAACAATAAACAACAACAACAGCTGCAACAGGGAGTAGTAGACGAGAGGATGGGCTAACTCCTGGGACTGGAAAATCTAGTCGGGAATACATTTTATACATTAAAAAGTACTTCTTATATGGGTGAGAGGGTAATAATACCTCCAAACAGGAATTGTGCTTTCCAATGTCCATTGTTCTAACAAATGTGGAATTATTTTCAAGCAGAGGTTTGCAAAATGCAGGGATCTGGCTGTCCCTTGTTGGAAACAGGCTGCGGTCCTAGATAGTCCTTTGGTCTGATCCATCAGGACTGTTCTGATCATTATTCTGCAACTCTCTCACTCTAATCACAGTAAAGTAATTTTACTTCAGAAACAATTTCTCAATAAGAGTTCCCACACTTGTTGTTAGTCATCCTGACCTCAACATTTACTACATTCACCCAACTGAAACAATACAATACAGTATGAATCATTCAGCAGACACTGTAGAAATGTCATCTAGAAAACCGCTTTCTAAAACCACCCGCTAATATCTGCAACAGGCCTTTCATTGCGAGAGGTGAGCTTAGCTGGCAGCAATGTGACTTTAAGCTTCTGTGCATGGAGGCTTATGAATGGAAAGAAGGAATGTGTATATGTGCAGGCTGCAATAAACACACAGGTAGACCTTCTTTAATTCATTGAAACTAATGGGCTGAAGAGTACCTGTATGCAGGTTTGTGCGTGTTGTTTGCTGTCAAATCAGCTCTCAGTTATGGTAACCCTACGAATGAGAGAGTTCCACTTCCAAGAACCCTGGTCATCAACAGCCCACTCAGCTCTTGCATAGCGGCTTCCTTGACTGAAGCAATCCACCTGTAATATGATCTTCCTCTTTTCCTACTGCACCTCACTATTTCCACCATTATCCTTTTTTCCCAATGAGTCATGTGATCTCATGATGTGCCCAAACTGCAATAGCCTCAGCTTAGTCATTTTCATTTCTAGGGAAAATTCAGGCTTGATTTCCTCTAGGACCCACTCAGATATGCTGGTTTAGGGCAATGGGATCCAAACAGTCGGTAATGAATGGTGTCACAAGAACATATTCATGCCACCACAATATTGCCACAGTATTTAGATGATTGAACTTTATTTCTTCCAAAGAAGGCTAAACTTGCTTGTTTTGATCAGAAAGAAGCTGAGTTGTTCTGTTTTAGCATACATAAGAGAATCCAGTAGCTCCAAGTCTAATTTGGAAGAAGAAATTTCTAGCATAAGCCCGTGTGGACACAGTCCTCAATATCAGATGCAAAATTAGTTGCAGTTATGTCTTGGTTTGAACAGGCAGTCAGAATTTTCTCAATTGTCCAAGGGTAAGGGAATTTGTGGCCCTCCAGAGTTGTTGGGCTTCAGTTCCTATGAGTCCCAGCCAACACAGCCGATTGTTGAGGGCGGCCTAACTTTGTGCTGACATTGTGGCTTTGTCCCTCGACTCGAGAAGGTTTAGATCTGGCATAACTTAGCTCTTTCTTCAATCCGAACTGTCTCTACCCCTTTTTTGGTTCTTCTGCCACCAAGGCCATTAGATCAGTTCTGCCATGCAAGTTGCTGGTGGCAAATCTCAAAGATCACTTTTTCTGGGTATGGTGGTAAAAGTTCTAAATTGTCCTTACAAATATGCTCCCTTTTATCTTTTCCTTATTTCTATAGTTTAAAATAACAATAGCAAGTCTACCTCTGGAAGCAATCTTAATCCAAACTAGAGTAGACTTGTTGAATCAATAGTAAGTTGGTAAGTCAACACTTCTGTAAATTTTATTGATTTAATGGTCTATTTTAGTTGTGACCAACAATAAGATTCAAGCCAAGGTCTGCAAGGCTTACTTGTGCCTTTCTATTCTCAATTGTCTCAACCTCATTTACTTCCTTTGCTATGGCAGCCTGACCAGAAGTGAATTCCTCAACATGAGCAACCCACATAAGGAGTTCAAAAGGGTCAAGGATTGTTTTGGAAGGGGGCTGTTATTGAATTAGTAGCTAGCACAGCATAGTTCACCACAACAACCTCATCTCCGTGAGATCTTTGTCTTTGACTACAGCAGAAAATTCGGTAGCTCTTTGCCGTCGTTTCAAGACAGCATTGAAATACACACCTCACCGCTTGTTATCCATTAAAATTGTAAAGTGGACTGAGTTCTCAAGGGTAAAAGAATTACTATTTTTAAAGCTGGATTTTATTTACGCTGGCCTACTTACTACAGCCTTAGGGTCGCCATAAATTGGAAATGACTTGAAGGCACACAACACGCACACAGACACATCACCTGAGTACTTGAGCTTCTCAGCAACTGCATTTACAGGAAAGTGCCACAATGTAAAAGTATTATACAAAGGGCCCCTGGGTGTTGCACTGGCATCTGGCCCAGCTTCCAGTACAATCTCTTTGCCCTTACCTTCATCGTCTTCTGTGGCCTTGCTCCCCATAATTGGCTCTCATATCCTGCTACATCTTTGCCCATGACCTCTGCTTCTCAAGATCCACCCCCCCCCCACCATTCTTTGAAGGTCTCTGCTCCCTCAAATGACTCCCTTGCTGCCCTTTATGCATGGAATCCTTGTCTCTTCTGTGAAGTTTTTGGCACAACTCCTGAGTCATAATTAGGGATGTTCACATCTATAAAGTCTGCATCCACAGGCCTCTTCCTTTCCCCACTTCCACATCCGATCTGTGCCCAGCTCCATTGTTTGGGGCTTGGGTCTTTGTTTCCTTTTTTTACAGCATGAAATCTGTTGCAACTTTTTTAAAAGACAAATTCTCCTCAAAAATACACATTTCTGTGCACTCTGAAAATTGTACACCTTGCTTGCACATAGTCCCATTGACTAACGTTTTAAGTAGTGTTTTGTGCATGCTTGCATTTCAACAGCATCCCTAGCCATCCCATAGACAAGGCAAGTTCTGTGCCCAGATGGACACCTAGCTCTGACTTTTGGAAACCCAGTGGAGACAAGTATGAAGTTTGTGGTTCCCATCCCTGTTTCAATAAGTTTCTGCAAATCAAAATTAAAAATAATCCCCAAAGATATATCTTTTGCAATCCCTGATAGGCTATGTTTTAAAGCAATTTTTCTAAACCTTGATGAGAGTTCTATGGATTTTCTTCTTTTTAATTCAAGTATTTACTAGTAGTGGTTAGGATAATAAAACCTGCCAGGATAATGATGTGTGTAAATCTATTCACAGGTCAGTATTGACTTCCTCCTTTTTTAAAAAAGTGAATACTTCCAGCACAATCAGAATGTAAGGATTATGTGTAGTGAACAACCATCCACTCATGAATCTTTTCAGTTGGAGAATGAACACCCTCTGACTATTTCTTTAAAAATGCCCTGCCCATGGAGTCCACCAAGACCTGGTTCCTCACAGATCCTTACCCTTCATCTCCTCCTCAAACTAAGTAAGTGTAACTGAACTGAGCATACTAGCATTCTGTTAGTGACACATGCAGGCACAAGCCCATCGTGTGCCTGCATATGTATTTTTTGGCCATTACAGAGGTTAGTTCATATGCTCTTCCATCCTCTGCAACAACCAAATCCCTCTGAAGACTCATAGCTTTGATGCAATAGCTCTCATGAATAGCTGTTGTTTGGTTGATGGAGAGCATTGGGGAATCAGAGCAGCTTCTGGCTATGTTCTGACAGTCAGATGCAGACCAATAACACAACTGAGACCTCCAGAGGACCCCAGCAGATCTTGTCCAAAGATTTCCTTGGTCTACATCTGGGACATAGGCAGATGCTTCTCCACACATACAAACTGTGCTCCACCAGTCATAGAATGGTGTTCTAGGAGAAGGCTATCACAGCACAGTGGGAGTTCACGGTGGTGAACTGGGAGCTATAGTGAAGTTCTGCAGGCAGAACTCTTAGGACCTTATCCCACGCTGCTCTCAAAAGTGGCAAGAAAGCGATATGAGCATCATTGCAGTACTATAGCGCTAGTATAAATATGGCGCTAGCGCTATAATAGCGCTATGGATAAGCTAGCGCTATTGCAATGCCCGCTGAAACCGACATTCAAAAGAACCTGAATGATGCTGCATTCCGAGCGGTTTCTTGTTGGGTTCTGAGCGACGTCGTGTGATCACCCGGAAAACTATAGCGCTATAGCGCCTGATTCTTAGCCGATTCTGAGCGACGTCGTGTGATCACCCGGGAATGTATAGTGCTATAGCGCCTGATTCTTAGTGGATTCTTGATGCTTTTGGCCCCGTGGGATAAGGTAGTTACACTATACTCAACCCTATAGGACTTTAGCCATTCTTGCCTTGTGTATCCTTGCCTCCCTCCTCTACTCCTACTTTCCTTCAAGTCATTACATAAAATTAATTAATATAACATTTTAATTGTCTCTTTGAGACAAGGGCATTTTTTCTTACTGTTAGTGCTGCAAATGCCATAACTGGCTTGCCCTTGTCTAGGATGCCACTTTTGATGCTGGGACATATGCTATTATTATTATTATTATTAAGTATGTATACCCCGTTCTTCAGCCAAAGGCTATCAGGGCGGCTTACAAGTGGATTAATGACGGTTCCTTGCCCTCAGGCCCACAATCTAAAAAGACAAGACACAAAAGTAGAAGGGGATGGTGGTGGGGAAGGGGAATAAGTCCATCGGATCTTCAGATCAGATGCACTAACTAATGCTATGGGTAAAACTGTATTGCAGCTTCTGTAAGACTATTGAAACATATCATACACTCATACATACCAACTTTTCACATACGAAAACTAAGCCAAGCAATGTCATAGTGTGGTCAAGATGGCAAAAATGATCAATGAGGAAGAACACACAAGCTAAAAGATGCTGCAGCAGTTTGTTTTTGCTGGTGCTTACTGAAAAAGTTAAAATTCTGCCCTATCCTATCCTATCCTATCCTCTAGTTAACTGAGCACAAGCTACTTATGAACTTTGAACTCAATGTGCAGCACCTTAAATAAGCCAAGGAAAAGGAGAGGAGAGAAACTGGGACATTTTAAATGCAGCTGAAAAAGTAGGAAGACAGAGAATTGGGACTATCCCTGAAAAAGTGGGAGAACTGGAACGTATGTTGTATGAGTCACACAGAAATAAATTGTTTAGACTTCCAAAAATGTTTCAAGGATGACATTTTTTCAAGTAGAACTTAATGACACTACAAGGTTCATTGACACCATGACCATGAAATGAAAAATCTGAGTGTGTGTGTGTGTTGATGTTGATATTGATATATTTAATATATTGTTGGATAAAAGTTCTATAAAATTAATTAGAACTTAAGAATTGCAGCCTGAAATCCACTTGAACTGATTGAAAATGTTGGTTGTTGCACAGGTACCCTTTGCAATATTTGTTACTCTTTCACATGCATCCATGCTCTGGGCATTGCTGTTAATATTGTGCAACCTGTAGAAAAACAAGCTGAAACTATAAATCTACTTAAATGTCCCCATAGAGTCTGGATCCAAGAAAGGAAATTTAAAATGATGTATTCAGGTTCTCCCTGAAAACACTGAGTAAGGCTTCCAAATAACTTTACAAATTGTGAAGTCCAAGACTTTCATGCCCGGCATCCATAGGTTTTTGTTGGTTTTTCGGACTCTGAGGCCATGTTCTAGAAGAATGTATTCTTCATATTTCTCTGAAAATGCCAGCCACAGATGCAGGTGAAACGTCAGGAATACATTCTTCTAGAACAGGGGTAGGCAACCTTTTTGGGCTGGGGGCCGGGTTGCTGTCCCTCAGACAATTGGGGGGGCTGAAGCACCAAAAATAAATAAATAAATAAATAAATAAAAATTAAAATTAAAAAATTAATAAAAATTTAAAAACATATGCATGCACACTCTCTCAGCTCCAGAAAGCCATGGCAAAACCCCTGTGGAGATTTTGCCAAGAAAACCCCAAGAACAAGTAATAACAACAATAATCAATATCATTATGGTAGGCGGTGGCAGCGGCGGCGGCAGGACCAGACTTGGGCTGGTACAAAGGCCTCAGGGGGCCGCATCCGGCCCCCGGGCCTTAGGTTGTCTACCCCTGTTCTAGAACATGGCTTCACAGCCCGAAAACCCCACAAAAACCTTACTAATTGACAACAATCTACATATTGTTACACATTGCTTTTTAATACATCACCCAACATGACAGCAGGACCAAACAGACACTAAACATAGTGTGGTGATTTCAGCAGTGAACTACAACTCTGGAGATCAGGATTCAATTTCCACCTCAGCCATGAAGCTTACTGGGTGACCTTGGGCAAGTCACACTTTCTCACCCACAGGTAAAGGCAATGGCAAACCTTCTCTGAACAAAATCTTAACAGGAAAACTTCATGATAGGTTCACCTTAGGGTCACCATAAGTCAGAAACAACTTGAAGGCACAAAACAACAGCAAATATACTCAGCAAGGCCCCACACCCAATTGTTTCAATTAAGTTTGTATGAGGGATCCACACCAGCAGACTTCCCCCAGTTTGCCATACCTGGACTGGATCTGGACTAGATGCATTTGTCATTCCAGCATCCAGATATTACCAGATGGGTGTGGGCATAAGCTGGAGAATATACACACATTTGAAAAATGTGAATATAAAAATGTGCACATCTCATATTGAAAAACATGTATTCTGGAGAATGCACATAAAATGTACATACAACTTGAAAAATGTGCACACTTTTATGGATTTAGAGCCATAAAAATAGCAATGGATGGAAGGAGGCATGGACTGGACATGGCGGTGGGGTAAAGACATATTTGAGGATGGATGGTAGATGCTTGCAGTTTATGTGTTGCCACAGGAAATGCTGTAAAAACAAAGTTCCTAGACAAAATACTCCCCCATTGGTTTCGGTGGGAAAGATTTATTTCACCTTACCTGTTTAACTCCCCTACTTGAATTAGTACGGTGCTTGTTGCTGGCTGAATTGTACCCACAATATATGATGTGAATTTATCTGGGGATGTTGCAGTTCTCACTAACAAGCATTTCAGACAAGGCTAACAGTAGACATATACACACACACACACAAACAAGTTGATCCATGGGGAGAGGCAGGTAAGAAAGAAGGAGGAGCAGTGGTGGCAGCAGCAGCAGCATGCAACATGTATAATGTCCATTTTGGTTGGCCCAATAAAAATATCACTGTTTTGTGGATCGTGGATGTTATTGTACTTCCCTAGGATGCCACTTTTGATGCTGGGACATATGCTTTTACTTGAAACGCATTAGCTAATGCTATGGGTAGAACTGCATTGCAACTTCTGTAAGACTGAAACATACCATACACTCTGAACACACCAACTTTTCACGGAGGGAAACCAAGCCAAGCAAACCATAGTGTGATCAAGATGGGAAAAGATGGCAAAATTATATTAACCTCACAGACCAATCTGGTGGTGGCAACAAAAATAACTGATCTAAGAAATTCAGCAGGTAAGTAATAAAAACAGGGCCATTTGCAAACATGACTATAATGTATATATTCCTCTATGTAAGAGCAAAACTGAGACTAAAATGGGTGCTACACTAGGGGTAGGCAAGCTTTTTGAGCCGGGGGCTGGGTTGCTGTCCCTCAGACAATTGGGGGGCCGAAGCACCAAAAATAAATAAATAAATAAATAAATAAATAAAAATAAAATTTTTTTTAAAAAAATTAAAAATTTAAAAAATATGCATGCACACTTTCTCAGCCCCAGAAAAGCCATGGCAAAACCCCTGTGGAGATTTTACCAAGAAAACCCCAAGAACAAGTAATAACAACAATAATATCATCATGGCGGGCAGCGGCGGTGGCGGCAGGACCTGCCTGGGGCCAGTCCAAAGATCTCGGGGGGCCGCATCCAGGCCCCGGGCCTTAGGTTGCCTACCCCTGTGCTACACCATTTGGGCCCAATTCTACATCTTTATAAGTCCTACTGGGTTCAACAGCATTTGCTCCTGAGTACGTATGCATGGGGCTGCAGTTTATACTACAAAAGCCTTCTCCAGGATTTCATCTCTTCCAAATCGATATGTTTAAAAAGGAAATATTAATACGTCAATGCGGTTAAGCAACATGTAGCATTTGTTCAATATTCCTGCTTAAGCTGTTTGTGGATCTGGTGAGGCTGGAACAACACCTTCTAAATCACCTTTAGTTGTAAGCACCCCTTTAAAAAGGTTTTGGACAAAAACTCTCAGAATTCCCTCAGTCAGGATGGACATCCACCGTGCTGTCTAGGGGATTCTGGGAGATGCAATCCAAAAACAAATGCCAGCTCTCCTTAGAAACAATCCTCCCTGTATAATTTTAACTTTAGTGTTGTTCCCAAGGCAGTAGTCATGTTTCTAGTTGTGCCTCTGAACAAGAGGAACTGTTCTCACACTTCGATACTGCATTCAGTTTGCTAGCCATGACATTCCCACAGATCTTAGAAAACTTATTTGGGGGGACTACAACTCTGGAGATCAGGGTTCAAATCCCAGCTCAAGCATAAAAGCCCATTGGGTGGCCTTGGGCAAGTCACACTCTCTCAGCCTCAGAGGATGGCAGTGGCAAAAAACCTTAAGTCAAAAATGACTTGGAGGCACACAACAACATAAAAACTGATGGGTTTGGGAAGTATAGTCCCCCAAAGTAACTTTTCCACACTCTCACAATACAATATACACTATACTATACAATATACAACATATAGTACAGCACTTTGTTATTTCAAAGGAAGCGCACAGCCTTCTAATCTTGTTCAACACACAAGCCATATATTTTAAATGTTCTAAAGATGTGGATGCTTGAATTCATGGACAATGAATCCGCAGATAAAGAAGGCTGACTGTACAACAGCAGAATTCCAAAACCTAGCTGCATTAATCTGGAAAAATCTGTATGCAAAGGGATCTTGTAGCACCTTTGAGACTCACTGAAAAGAAGGCAGTAGAAGCTTTTTAGACTTGATCCTAGTTAAGCCTTTCAAGAAATCCTGAAGCCTTTGTATTCCCCATCCTTGAAAAGGGGTCTTTCCAGACAAAATGGGGGGCTGAGACCTTTACATCTAGGGGATTCTGGGAGATGTAATCCAAAAGATTATTTATTTGTTATTTTATTTATTTCATTTTTATGCCGCCTTTCTCCCAGAAAGGGACCCAAGGCGGTTCACACACACACAGGTACACAAAAGATTTCAAAAAAGAAACCTGCCCTGAGCGGGTCTTACCTATCCCCCTTCCTCAGTGCAATAGGCACAGCTGCATCCGCACTGCAGCAATATTCCAGTTTGACCCCACTTTAAGGGCCAGGGCTCAATGCTATGGAATTCTGGGAGTTGTCCTAGAAGCTCTCCTAAGAAACCCAAGGTAGCAGTAGGACATTCCAGAAAAATGGAGGACATTCCCTAAAAACACCAGTATAACCATAAATTCATTTCATGTGGTTACTTTACAGCTGCGGTTCCCAAACTTTGGCTCTCCAAATGTTTTGGACTTCCTGGAATGCCTGACTGCTGCCCAGGCTGGCTAAAAGGCTTCAAGGACTTGAAGTCCAAAACACCTGGAGCACCAAAGCTTGGAAACTACTGATTTACAGTTATATTACATATGAGAGTCAGCCTGGCATCCTGGTTTGAGTGTCAAACTACGACTCTGGAGACCAGAGTTCAAATCCCAGCTCTGCCATGAAACCCACTGGGTGATCTTGGGTGACTCACACTCTCTCAGCTTCAGGGGAAGGAAATGATAAACCTCCTCTGGACAAATCTTGCCAAGAAAACCGCAGGATAAGTTCACCTTAGGGTCCCCATAAGTTGGAAATGACTTGAAGGCACACAACAACAACAAAAAAACCAATATATATTACATAAGCTGTATTATTTCTTGAAGGGGACCAGCCCATGGTCATTTACTCCATGCTCCAAATGAATGACATTTGGAGATTTCATGATACCAACCTCTTTCTATCAGATGTGCCTGAGTTAATAGGCTCAAGTCTAGGAAAGCTCCTGCAACCAACTTCTTTCTTTCAGTGAGTCTCAAAGGTCCTACAAGATCCCTTTCCATACCAAGTTAGCAGCTCCCTCTCAAGAAATCATACAGAATATGTAATCTGAAGAAACTGGATCAAGTCTAGGAAAGCTCCTGCGACCAACTTCTTTCTTTCAGTGAGTCTCAAA
>JAIPUX010001232.1:148058076-148075856 GCA_020142125.1 Phrynosoma platyrhinos | reverse complement strand
CGCTGTGCCGAAAAGGGTGATGAAGAGCCGCACACCGGCTCTTAGGATGGCCTTTTGCTGCTCCTAAAAGGAGTGGCATTTTGCCACTCTTTTTGGGGAGGCAAAAGGGAGGAGTGTGGGGTTGCCACGGCCCTGATCCGCCACTTCCCAGGGTGGCCCAGAGCCACCCGTCTGCAGAGGCCCTTAGTTTCCAGGGATAGTTCAGGCTTGATCTGTTCTGGAACAAATTTGTTTGTCTTCTTGGCCATCTAGAATATCCTCAGCACTCTTCTTCAGCATGACATCTCAAATGAGTTGATTTTCTTTCTATTGGCTTTTTTCACTGTCTAGATTTCGATGATTACAGTACTTTAAAACATTAATTATTACTTTAGCAGTGGTCATTAGAAACAGCAGTTGGGCGGCAACACAGACATACTGGCATAAATGGATTGGTTAATGCATGGATTGTGATGAAAAGTCACATAGCAGGAAGAAGGTTAAACTAGAATATTTTGTAGTTTTAATGAAATGGTTTAGCTGTATCTCTGAAGGAATCCACACGTTGCCTACACCCCTGTGATTACCATTTTTTAGCTTCATTTTCCTTCTCATTTTCTTGCCTTTTCTTTCTTTTCTTTCTTTCTTTCTTTCTTTCTTTCTTTCTTTCTTTTCTTTCTTTTCTTTCTTTTCTTTCTTGTCACTAATGGGGGTTTCCTGATTCTCCTGGATCTACAGGTGTTTGGGTTTATTTAAAAAGTCTGATTGCAAAAAACTACAGCAATCGAGAAAGCATATCACAGGAAGCAAAATGCTGTCAGTTTCAATGTTACTGAGCCACAACTGCTTTATGTGGTTCTCTGCATTTATCCCAACAACAATTTTAAGGCAGGTTTGACTGAGGCTGTGATTGGCCATAGTAAGATTTCTAACAAAGCCAGTATTTCTGTTTTAACCATTACATTAACACCAACCATTACACCATATAGGCCCTCTCAAATCAGCAAACTTTGCTTCCTATAGAAAAATTGCCGAGGCAGTGGGTTGGAAAGCAATGCAAAAATTAATGTGCTTAGTTTTAGCTTCATTTATATACCGCTTCATATCGCACTATGCGATGTCTAAGCAGTTTACAACTGTAAGTTCATTTCTCCCCAACAGTTGGGTACTCATTTTAGCGACCTCGGAAGGATGCAGGCCTGAGTCTAGCCTGAGCCCTGGCTGGTATTGAACTCACAACCTTGTGGTCTATGAGTGAGTGGCTGCAGTACAGGCATTTAACCGCTGCGCCACCAGGGCTCTTTTTTGCATAACATGCCAATCAGGCTAGCTGGATTTGGGAAGCTGGAATATGGCAACCATACATAAGGGAACCTAAAATGTCTATTTTAAATTTACTGTTGATTTGCAAGCATTCACTTCTTTTGCAGGAGGAGGGCATTATCTCATGATGACAGCAACAGTTTAACTTACAATTGTATATTGGTTTAGAGTGGGAAGTGGAACCTTACCTTATAATACAATCAGGTTATTTCCTCCAGTTGAGTCAGAAGGTTTCTCATGCTTTCCAAGCCCAGGAAAGCAATGTCCACCTGGCAATTGTCCCCAGACAGTTGTAGATACCCTACCCTAGTTTGTGTTCTCTGTCTTCCTGCAAGATCTTTTATGGATGAAAACAAATATTTAAATGGTAAAATGGGCTTATGGTGAAAATAAAAAACAGTTGCATTATTTGGAAAGTGGGAAGGGAATATTTTTCCACTCTTCTGTGATTTTACTGATTAAATATTTGAAGGGATGTCATACTGAGGAGGGAACAAGCTTGTTTTCTGCTGCTCCAGAAACTAGGACCCGAAACAATGGATGCAAGCTGCAGGAAAAGAGATTCCACCTCAACATTTTGAGGAACTTCCTGACAGTAAGGGCGGTTCGACAGTGGAACACACTCCCTCGGAGAATAGTGGAGTCTCCTTCCTTGGAGGTCTTTAAGCAGAAGCTGGATGGCCATCTGTCGGGGATGCTTTGATTGGGAGTTCCTGCATGGCAGGGGGTTGGACTGGATGGCCCTTGTGGTCTCTTCCAACTCTATGATTCTATGATTCTACTAAAACTTTCAGTAGAGTGCTCCTTCACTTTACAAAGTGTCTGAATCTAGGAGACATAATCTTAAAATAGTGTTGAAAAAGCAAATATAACCAGCCAGAACCTTAATCAGATGTGGCTAGAGATGCACTAGAGTAGCTGGTTCTGATTACCACAGTTCCTTTCTCTGGATCTGAACAATCATATGAAAGGCATTTGATGTAGGAAGCCCCTATATCCTTCCTCAAGGTATTACCTCTTCCTAATTTCAGAGCTCTGTCTCTAATCTGCAGTGTATTATCACAATGAAACTTCTGCTACCAGATAAGTGTATTGTAATGTGTGTGTGCCTTCAAGTTGCCTGTTGACTTGTGACAACCCCATGAATTTCATAGAGTTTTCCTAGGCAAGGAGTACTCAGAGGTGTTTTTTCCAGTTCCTTCCTCCGAAATATAGCCTATACCACCTGGTATTTGTTGGCAGTCTCCCATCCAAGTACTAACCAGGGCTGACTCTTCTTACTTCCAAGATCAGGCATGATCTGGTGCCTTTCAGGCATTTAGGTCTGTGTAATATATCTCCCTAAAGATATATTTACCTTTAATATACCTCCCTAGAATATGGCAATGAAGATCTTGTGGCAATGAGAGTTCCTACTTGAGAAAGCAGTATAGAGTACTCATCTTTTACAAGACATCAACATCAGCTGGCCAGTAGTTCATGAAAACATGATGCAGATTCTATTTGCAATAAACATATATTCTTTAAAGTAGTGTTCTCCAGATGTTGAAAGCGTCAGCTTCTGGAAACCTCAGCCAGCTTTGACCAATGGTCTGGAATTCTGGGAGATGAAGTCCAAAACATCTGGGGGTTAACCACTACTCTAAAGGACACACCTGAAAACAGTTGAACTGCTGCACCATTTGTAATATCTGAATACTTTCCAAAGAAGCCCAGCGATTTTACCAGTTCCAGGAGCACAATTAAGCAGGGATATAAGGTAAAGGTAGGAGAACATATGACATAAAATCCATTCAAAGTAAGAGCAGGGATGGGCAGAATAGTATGGAATCATGAGGCTTACCATCTTCTCCTATGTCCAAACCTTGAGGATGGTGATTCTTAAAGATGATGATTTTTGAGGTGTTGGTAGAAGTCAGAACAGATACACATTTTGTGAAGATACTTTGTAATGTGAGAAGATGTTCTTGGACACACTGACATGGAAATAAATGAGCAAAACTGCTTACCTCCATGTACGTTTGCATAGAGCTAGGATGTTAAATTAACTTCCTTCAAGTCACCCATCATACTAATAAATACTAAATCATTTCAGAGAAGAGGATGTAGAATGGATGCTGGTGCTGCTTCCCTTTCTTTTTTCCAGAACCAGCAAGCCAGGTTTCCCAGGGTATGTACTGATTAGCAATAAAAAGGGAAAAAGTATGATCCAAGTTAATTTTCCAGTGCTAAAAGGAAATGGTGTTTCCTGTATTATACAAAACTGGTGCCAATAAGACTGACACAAGAATCTATTGTCTTTTTAACAAAGACATGGTAAGAAAGGATGCCTGTGAAAATAGACCAAGAGAGAACTTTTGATCCTTATAATAAGAGTGTGTGTGCTTTATGAGTCCAAAGTAGAAGATACACCCTAATTTGAAGCTATAGCACCCCAAGAGCTACAGTGCTCATACATGAGAAGAAACAACAACACCACAAAGCTATACATGTGGGCTCAAAAATAAGCCCAACCAACTCCATTGGGACTTCCTTCAAAGTTGGTGTGCTTTAAGATTCCAACCTATTCTCATCTTCTGGATTTGATTTCACATGGTAGAGGCCTGTTTTCCACATCATTCAAGGGCAGGGGGAAGGGATCCAAATCTTTCACTAAGCATAGACTCAGGAAGAACTCAGCACCAATGAGAGTTTGCTGGCTCAACACTTCAATAGCTGCCTGATGGTCCATAGCTGTGCCTCCTGAGATGATCTAGAAAATCTCCTTTCCACCACCACCACCACCATCACCAGGCTGGTTGTCTCTGTCCTCCATCTATGGCACCAAGAACACTACCAAAACATTACACTCTGCCAGCTTCACAGAGGATCTCAGGGGTTGTCTGCACATGCTATAAGAATGGCTTTGCTCTGTTTTGAACCCTCTGTTCAGATGAATGACCAAAGCAGGAGGGAAACAGAATGAAGCTGCAATCTGAGGCTAAACAACAGAGGAAAAGAACACCCAGTTTGTTCCGATTCAAGCTGGAAAGTGTGAACTGTCGCACTGGCATGCGGATGGCATGCTTGTGCAGAGATGGGGAAAGGAGCTAGTGAGCTGCTGATACAATTGCTGGTCATATTTATTCATCACCCACTCACAAATCAGTTGTGTATGTGCACAAGTGGTCAGCTGCACTATTGACCCATCACACACCCAGTGAAGCAAAATGAGACCAATATGGTAGGTCACCAACAATATAATAGATTTAATAATAATATCAACAAACTAGATGGTTCAAGAGTGGGCCATGGAGAAGGGGGGAAATGGGACATGTATGGCCCCCTCTCCATGATTATATTGTGCCAATGTGTCATTGGGTGCATCAATATACCATATGGGTGGTCAATCGCTTGTGCAATCAAGTAGTTGCACAGTTGGTTGCATGGGACATTGAATGGGCTGGTAGGTGGGTGGGATGAGGGTGATGATTGGTGGACGTTGGCAGTATGTCCATGTGCTCATGCACATACATTTGGGGTGGAAGAAAAAAATAATAATGGCACAGCACATCTTGTACCCACAAATGCCCAAATTTGGCAGACCTCTCCTTGCAAAAGAATGGGAGGCAGTGCAGACTGCCCTTAGGTGTCCAGCCCATTGTGGGAGCTGGCGGTGTAGTCAGTTGATTCTCCTCACAAATTAGGAAACCCTGGAGGAAAGCCAGCTTTTCCTTTCCATCTGCTCTCTGCCTCACTGTCTATGCACATGTGCAACTGAAAATTTTCCTAGCATTGATCATATTCATGTCAGGTGTGTACTTGAAAATATGTAATGCATAGAGAGGCTCTCTCTGCTTTTTAAAATACTCCAAGATGCTTCCAAATATTTCTCATTGGTTGTATTATATGGAAATATAGCTCATTATTGCTTTTCACACTATGTGAACAGGAAGAAAAAAAGACAAGAGATAGATATGATTATCTTTCTCATGTTTCTGCATAATGGTTGGTATATAAAATGTGTTCTATGGATTTTGGCTTGACACATACTTCTTGTAGTTTATCATGATTCAGCTGTGTTTCAAGCTCCATGTTTGAAATGATTCAATTCAAACGGATTAATCAATTGGGATCTGATTTAAACACATGCAGCTGCAAAAATAAGTGAATACCTGTTTATAAACATATTTTGTAATGTGGAAGAGACATGTTGAAAAAAGAGATGATTTTATTATTCAAACTATCCCAATTATAATTACTCAGTAAACTAGCACTTGCCAGGCATAAGGTTTGGTGATACTCATTAATGTCTCAACTAAATGCACTATTTAGAATACCTGCAGGTTAATTTTATTATTAAACAAAAATTACATATTAAGTATTATTTTGTATCTTTATAAATTGAATGTGATTAGAATGCATTTTTAAAAATGAGATAATTTTATCTAATCTGATTACATATGTACATATAATTGGTTTTACAAATTATAATTTGTCTCTCTATAATTACTGATACCTGTGTATTGTCTCTTTTTCTTTTAACAGCCCCTGAAAAGGGATATAAAATACTTCCAGGTCAAAATACTTTGGGCTATTTTCAATAATAAAATCATCTCTTTTTTCAACATCCTGAGACTCTCTTTTGTACACTGAATGTTTCCAATCTTTTTTTGCCTTTTTATAAATATTTTGTCCTTTCTTAGTCTTATAACAGGGTTTCTTGTTGCTGCTGTGTGCCTTCAAGTCATTTTCAACTTATGGCAACCCTAAGGTGAACCTATCATGGGGTTTCCTTAGCAAGATTTGTTCAAAGGAAGTTTGCTATTGCCTGAGGCTGAGAGCATGTGACTTGCCTGGGGTCACCCAGTGGGTTTCATGGCCAAGCTAGGAATTGAACCTCTGGTCTCCAGAATCATAGACCAACACCCAAACTACTATGCCACACAGGCAATAAAATTCTATAGGTGGTTCTCCTTCTAATGATAGATAATTACATTTATTTATTAGATTAGAATTATTTTACAGTATACTCAATATCCATAAAATGCACCTAAACTTATGATGGTTATGTTCAAACAATTACATTTATCCAGCTGTGAACTAAATAATCAGTATTAAACTAAAGGATTGATTGATTCCAACACTTTTATTTATAGAAACCATATAAAGAAAACCCATTCAAAAACATATTGAGCTTTTCTTTCCTTTCCAAGACTGTTGTTTGGTCTGATCCTTTTTTATATGAAGGAAATACATTCAGACTATGGTCCTGCTTTTGTTAAGTATTTAAAGAAAAGCGACCTTTTTTTCTAGTGGTGGAAGGGGGAGCTCATGACAGGAAGGAATGTCTCCTCAACTCCTTTTTGGAAAGCTGCGGCTCCTCTTCAGATGTTACTTATCTTTTCCTGTTAAGAAAATGTCTAGTGCTTGTGTCTGTCAACAGTGTTGTGCATCCTGTGGTATGATCACTGACCCAGGCAATATTTTTTAACAGATAGAATGACATTCCATACATTCCTTGAAACCACATTGAGGATAATATAGAAAGATATGACTGTGAGTAGGATGCATAATATCCTCGGAGAGAACTGTTCTGTTTCATGTAGACCAAGGCGGCATACATTCCAAGCCTGATGCAATGGTTTTTCTGTACAGCTGAATCAGTCACATAGCCAGTAATGGGAGGAATATGCACCTGTAATATATACTAAAAATATAGCACTGTACTAGTCTAATCAAGAAATGATTTCCCGGGATGCATAATGACAAGGCACAACTACATTTACCGTACTTGTTTGAGATTATTGCAAGAGATTGACTGACAATTAAAGGTAGGGAGAGGCTGAGATTTTTTAAATCTCCATACCGTACTTGTTTGAGATTATTGCAAGAGATTGACTGACAATTAATTAAAGGTAGGGAGAGGCTGAGATTTTTTAAATCTCCATACCTTCCAGCATTTGACAGACAAAAACTAGGACACATGTGGCCGGGCAAGCAAGATCACAATATGGTCAAGATGGGGAAAGTTGTTAAAGAAGAAGAACACACAAGCTAGGAGATGATACAGGGGTTTGCTTTTGCCTGGGTCTACTAGGATTATACTTCCTCTCTCCTTCTCCTCTCACTACAGAAATAATCCAGTTTGACACCACTTTAATTGCCATGGAATTCTGAGAACTGTGGTTTGTTGTGGCACCAGAGCTTTCTAACAGAGAAGGCTAAATGTTTCACAAAACTAAAGTTCTCCGAATTCCATGGTATTGAGCCATGACAGTTAAGGTGGTGTCAAACTGGATTATTTCTGCTGTGTGTATGCAGCTTAAGTTAACTGTTTGACATACTTGTTCGGAATTCGGACCACATCCCTGTGATCTCTCTGGCTTATGGTCATGTTCAGTCACATTATTGTGAAAGCTGGTGCTATCACTCTCCCTGTGGTAGTTCACTGTTCATAGTAAATGGTCTGCCCTGCCTTCTGCACCAGCAGAAGTGGTGTTTCCAGGTTTGCTTACTTCATCTGCAATGAGGAAGATCAAGATGGTCCATGGTCTTACCTGAAAGGGAGGGGGATGTTTGGGAGGGAGTTAGTACATCAGGGATGCTGCTGCTTGAATAAGAGACTTTGGGTCTGAGGCTCAAATCTAGTAGAGTGCAGGGCAGATGCAGACCAGCCAAAAGGGCATTATTGATGTTTGATGTAGAGTTGACACTCATTGGTGAGTTGCAGCCAGCCCATACATACCTCTGTTAACACAGCTTCTGACAAAGAAGCTCCTTTTTATAAAGTCTTTATTGGCACACACATCCTCCCCTTGTCCTCTGTCTAAGTTCATTTTTAACTTGTCATTCCAGCACACGCTGGCCACCCCGACTCCACCCTGATGCCACCGTGAGGGCGCCCCACTGGTGCAGCATGTAGACATGCTGCGTCAAAGTGGCGCAAAAGAGCCTCCGCCGCAGTGCTAAGGATGGCTTTTTGCTGCCCCAAAAAGAAGCAGCATTTCCCAGCTCTTTTTGGAGTGGCAAAAAGCCAGATTGGGGCCACAGCGTGTGGTTGCCGCAGCCTGGATCAGGCGCTCCCAGGGGCAGCACAGAGCCACCCCTTAGGGGCCATCTTCATTGGCCCTGAGATATGCTGGCTTGTGTTACAGAAAGCATTCATGGTGTGAATCATTGGCTTATGCAATTCACAGGCAGAATAAAGGCCACTATATTCTAGAAGTCCCAACCTGCTTCTGCTCAGGAAAATCTTGTTGCTTTACTTCATCCAAGAGCCGGCATGGTGTCATGGTTTGAGTGTTGGACTAGGTCACTGGGAGACAAAGGTTCAAATTCACACTTGGCCAAGAAAACCCCCTGAGTGACCTTGAGCAAATCATTGGGAGCATCTACACTATAGAGATAATGCAGTTTGACGCCTCTTTAAGTGCTGTAGCTCCATCCTATGGAATCCTGGGATTTATAGTTTTACAAGGTCTTTAGCCTTCTTGTCAGCTCTTGCCTCACAAAACTACAAATCCCAGAATTCTGTAGGATGGAGCCATGGCAGTCAAACTGCATTATTTCTACAGTGTAGCTGCACCTTTTCTCTTTTGGTCTCAGATGAAAGCAATAACAACCCCCCTCTGAACCAGTCTTGCCAAGAAAAACTCATGATAGGTTCATCTTAGAGTTGAGTTGCCATAAAGTCAGAAATAAAGTCAGCTATGTTCCTGATGGTCAAACAGAAATGCTTGGTGAGATGCAACAGCAGGGAAACAAGCAGAAGGTGAGGATGGAGAGATCAACCTAGAAAAACAAGGTACAAAACTGAAATCAAGACTGAAACAGGGAAGAAAGCAATCATGAATATTATACCATATTGTCCCAAAAATAAAGCTAGATCCTAAACTGGAAATAAATGCACTGAACTTAAAGCCTCCAGATTGAAACAGTTAATAGATCCAGAAAAGATGTGGCATAGCAGACAACTATTTCAGATGGACTTTTGGGATGAACAACCAGCCCCAGGGAAAATTAATGGATGATTCTTGTTTTCGCACAACCCTACCCTCCACCACCCATATATCCAGGAAGTTACTTAACCTTTACACCATGCTAATATAGAAGTGCAATGGGATGGGTGGATGCATGAAGTCACTCAATACAATAAATTGGTCAATTTTCTTTAAAGCAAAGTAAAACTTCAGCCTTTGTTATTACAGCATGGAACATGTGACATTATCTAAATATAGAAATATCAATCAATCTTTGCTGTTTATTTTCAAATGTAGTGAATTTAAACATCTACTAGTACATTTGGTAGAACTGAAAAGTATGGGAAACAAGTAGGTGACAGAAGAAAAAATTCCTGACATTTATTCTTTCATAAATAACTACTTAAAATCTTATATGTAACTTTATAGAAGATGTGGTCATGGCTACAAACTTATTGAAAGACCCATCCAGAGTGGACTGTACTCTTCCTTTTTCATTCTTCTTGTCTTCTGTTACTGAGGAATGTCTGTTTGACAATCAGGCACTAGACTGGGGTCAGATCTCCTTTTTCTAACCCAATATGTGACACATTTAAAAGATCATTTATGCTGTTTGTTCCATCTTCCTCAAACTCCTGAATGGCAACCCTATAAAATATTGAATTTGTGAAATAATTGTGTGTGGTATATCAATTTTATTGTGTGTGTTTTAAAATTCAGCACCCCAAAATACATTATAAATAGGTATAATATTGAAAAAGGCCTGTGTGATATGGACTACATTCTGCTAGAAATTCTGTTGCTTTATAATGACAAACGTCCTCTGAACAAATCTTGCCAGGAAAACGCTATTATAGGGTCACCTTAGGGTTGCCAGAAGTCAGAAATGACTTGAAGGCACACAACAATAACAGCAACATAAATGTAACAATGATTATTATTAATATGCATCTTTATGGGGAAAGATTTGAAATATATTGACATCATATTTTAAAGATACTCTAAAATTATCTGTATAATGAAACAGATAGACTTTTTCCTTTCTATTTAAACAGATACTGTATCCTTTCTGTCTATATAGATAGACTGTATCCTTTCTGAAAATACTTGTCCTGTTGGACAAGGCTTCTCAACTTATAGCATGCTTTATTCAAGTTAAAAATAATGACCACCAAATATTTGATGTAGAATGATTGTTCTCATGAAAAAAATAATCACCCTGCCAATACTTTTGTTTATGGTAAAGTTATGATAAGCATAATGACAAAGCTAATGTACTCTTCTTGTCTCAACAAGGTCTCTGTTTTTGCTTGTGGATGGTGGTATCACTAGGGGGTGCGGACCACACTAGGTGACACCCTAAGGGGAGAGTGACACCACTTCTTCTCAAATACCTACCTTTTGGCAGAAATGGGCTGTGGCATTCATCTGCTTCCCTTTAAAATGCTTTAAGAGATGGTGGGAAAGGGGTGAAGGTCAGTGGGAGGAGAAAGGAGAGGCCCCAGAATTTTTTAAAATGAAAATTTCAAATTTCAAAATTTTAATTTTTTTTAAATTATTTTAAAAATTTTCTTTAAAAACATCAGATTTAACCAAATATTCACTATGTATATGCAAATACATTTCGGTTGTGCATATGATATTGTAATCTGAAGGTATAATTTTTAATTTTGCTAGTTGTTTATGTCACAACTATTCACATTACATTCAGTGGTATATGGAATTATGATTTACCAATAACATTAGTGCCAAAAAGCATTCCTAAGGACTCTGGACAGTGTGAAATGGGAGGAGGTCAATGGGTGTGTATGAGAGGGAGAGACACGATGAATTAGTACACCAACCCTAGGGAAGCCACTACTGGTGGGTAAAGAGCTTTTTAAATACACACATACATGCATACACACAGAGAGAGGTATTTGATGATTGATTGTCGGAGTGTATTTTTATGATATATGTGTGCGTGCTGTATTTTTCTTTATTTTTGTGTTTCTAAAATGATCTCATATGATTTAATGTTAATAATGTTTTAATGCAGTTGCTTGTTTACTTGCAATTTAACTCTTTACCATCAGATTTTTAGCTCTATATTGTTTTAACCATGTTGTGGGATACCTTGGGTCCCATGGTGGGAGAAAGATGGGACATAGACAAAATAAATAATATAATAAACAAACACAGTCTCATAACTGCCTTTAAGAGATTCACAAAGATCTCTTGGCGTTGACATAGAATGCACCCAGTCTTTCCTACATGGTTAAATAAATAAGACTAGTTAAAAGGATGTCTCTGACAGGAGAGATGGTTGACTTTTACATTTGCAAATAGTTTTAAAAAAGAAAGAAAAGAAAGAGGAAGAAAGCCAAGGAGCAAGGCAAAGGCCAAATAAGATGAATTCTGAGAATGGAGGACCATAGCTATAAAGCTGGGTATTTGTATTGAAAGGTTAATAGTCATCTTTTTTAAAAAATACAATCAAGAATATACATTGTACGAGGACATATAACAAATACAATATTGTACAAGAAACATGCAAGCATTGGTGCTGTGTAATGGAGAAAGAAACATGAAGCTGATATATAAAAAGGCATGGAATATACACTGTTGGTACGTGCCTTCAAGTTGTTTCTGACTTATGGCAGCCCTAAGGTGAACCTATCACTGGGTTTTCTTTGTAAGATTTATTCATGGGACATTTGCCATTGCTTTCCTCTGAGGCAGAGAGTGTGCGATTTGTCCAAGGCTATCCAATGGGTTTCCATAGCTGAGTGCAGATTTGAACAATTTTTTTTCCTTGAAGTCCTAGTGCAATCTTCAAACCGCTACACTATGCCAGCTCTCAATATACACTGTTATAAATGTTAATCTAGCAAGAGTGAAGAGAAATTGCTAAATCAAAGTAGTTTACAAAAGACGGTCAATCACATCTGTCCTTCTAGTTCTACATCTATAGATTCTTGTTCTATAGATGTAGATCCACAAGAAAGTTACATCTTGCAAAAGACTGGGAGCCTTTACAGACTGCCAGAAATAGTGCAAATTGAGTCCACTTTTAGGGTTAGAGTTAGTGCTAGGGAATCATGGGAGTTGTTTTGTTTTTTTCTGAGACATTGAGCCTTCTCTGTCAGAGAGCTCTGGTGCCACAATAAACTACAGTTCCTATGATTCCTTAGCACTGAGCCGGGACAGTTAAAGTGGCCTCAATTTGCACTATTTCTGGCAATCTGTAAAGGCCCTTGGTTGATCATAAAGGAATCAGTTCCACAAGAACAAGAATCTATAGACTAAAATTAGGACAGATGTGATTGACTGTCTTCTGCAAACTACTTTGATTATTGCTTGAAGATATTTGTTTCCTGTGCAGAATTTAAGTGTTGTTGTAATAGACATGGCTGTTGAAGTTAAATGTTGTTCCTTAAAAGCATTAATTGAGTATCTGTGTTGAATTTTCATTTCCTTCTGGCTGTGTTAGTGAATATGGATGTGGATGGCTAAAACACTCCCTCAGCATGTCTACATTTTCCTTTATTCACACACAAACAATCCCTAAACAAAGATTAGGTCATTTAACATCTTTTCTCACATTGTGGCATTTTTGTAAAAAGCTCAAAATTAGTCAAAACAAAAACATTGGCCATATGTGTGCAGGGAAACAAGCAGAGAAATAAGAATAAACAAATCTTCAGTCTTGCATATCCTAGCAGTGGTTTGCCTCAGCATGCTCTTTAAGAACAGTAGGGCATCTCGCCTCAGCTTTTATGAAATAACATTTCGAAGATACCCCAAACGCTCTTCTAGTAGACCTCAAAGAATCCACAGGGGACTAATAACCAGCCTTTTTATTTTATTTTTTTAAAATGTTCTGCACTGCCTTGGTAAAAGAGAGGGAGGAATAGCATTACATGGTTTTCTTTGGCTTTTTTAGCATGGGAAAGAACAAAAGAGAAATGACCCATGCAAGTTGACGCACGAAAAGTAATCTTTAAACACATACATTTCTAATGAAGAAACATTTATAGCTCTGTCTTATTCCTGGTATTACGTACCGCAAAGTAAGCAAAGCTTTTCAAACACTAAAAAGAGTGTCCTGTCCTGGTGGATACAGCAGAGCTGCCCAATCTTACACGATCTCCCTAATTTCCATGTTAATCCAAATGTATATATATATATAAATATATACTGTGACACTTTTGCCATGTTCCAGCCACATTAGTCTGCTGTAGGGGGGAAATTATATGACATCTTAAAAATTAAAAAGTTTAATTTGATGCAAGCCATTGTGGATGGTAGCCCAATTCATCGCACATACATACCTGATAAAGTGGCATGCCGTCCATGAACTCTGATGCCAAATAATACTTGCTAGTCTTTAAGGTGCTGCAAGACTCTTTGTTATATCTGACGGTGTAAAACAGGGCCCTTCTAACATAATGTTCTATAGTCATAAAGTTAAGAGAGAAGAAAATTGCTGTTCAGACAGGATTGAGAATGCATCCCCCCCCCTTTAAAAAATGGACAATTTTTGACCTAAGGGAGAACCATCATGGTGTTATGGTTTGAGTGTTGGACTAAGATTCTGAAAGATCAAGGTTCAAACCTCCACTCAGCCATAGAAATCAATTTTGGACAAGTCATACTTTCCCAGCCTTAGGGGAAGGCAATGGCAAACCCATTCTGAAGAAATGTGGATGAAACAAACAAACCAGGAGTTACCAATTAGTCCAAGTCAACTTGAAGACACTTAGCAACAACAAATTTGACCTAAAGGTTTGTCCCTTCTACTCATCCACTGTCAGTTTTACCCTTTCATATGCAGGTTCCATCAAATATTTGTTGCCTTCAAGAAAATTTGTGACTTGTTTCCCACTGCCTTTGCCTAAGTCACCCCATTTGAATGATGCACTGAAAGGAACATCATTTTTATTGTAAAAGGAGGGTACATCCAGAATGATTTAAAAGACCAGATTTTGTACCTCTTTCTGATTTTATTTTGGATAGCCATACACTTTTTGTTTATCCTAGAACATTTTCTGTCAGCTGCCGATACAATCAGAGACTTTTTATACCAGCTCCCTAGGCCAGTTTATTTTAACCCAGTATAAAACAAGAAAAAACAGGAACAAAAACTGGGATTTTTTAAAATCAGTTTGGATGTGTCCAGAGATACCAAGCTCTAGATCAGAATCCAAGCAGTATATTTCTGCAAGAACTTGTCAGAATTGACAATCTTCCATCCCTGCAGGAAGAGAAAGAGAGCAAGAAAGTCCCAGTTCTACTGGAACTTGATATGGATACATACAACTGGATCTTGCCCTGTCTGAGATAACTTTGGAAATAATAAAAAAGAAACCTAGAGAAATTATTCAGCATACTCCTTTTTTGTAGAAGGTTACAATCAAAATTATTATACAAATATTTTTTGCAAAGCAAATAAGTAAATGGAATAAATCCTGAGCCTGGAAATGTTAAATCTAAACCAATGTATACATATTCATGGGATTTTCCATAGAAAAGAATACACACACATACACACAAACACAAAATACTAAGTGACAAAAATATGTAACCAAACCAAATGTAAGGCAAAGGTCTAGAATGAACAGAAGATTATTACACTAGCCCTTCATATTTAGCACAGTATGATCCTGGCGTGGATTTTTAAAAAAGGAGCCAGTGGTCTCCAAATAATGAAGAATGAATGCCTGAAATAAACAATGAATGTCTATCTCACAAGCAGTGTGTAGTTGTCAGCATGCTTTGAAGGTGATCCAAGACTGAAAGCCAGTGTTGGCTGTGGGTATGGATTAAGAGGCATTGGCAGGGATGAATGGGAACCTGAGAAAAGACCCACCACCAAAGTAGAGTTCATGTATTTTGTTTAGAACAGTATCAGATATTTAGAATTTTATAGAAGTCTTAGAAAGCTATGGAAAAATTCTTAATAACATTTACAGACATACAGCGAATTCTGTTTCCATGTATTATAATATAGTAAGAGTTTCTGGGTTTCAGGCATCATCCAAGCCAAGAGAATGTTTGTGTATCTCTGTTGAACATTTTTATGAATACCATTGTTGCCAATAAATGTAGTGCTTCAGTTACAGCTTAAGTATAACAGCTGAAATTTTGAAGAAGCAAAATTAAGTGATTTTTATTGGCAAAATATTTTTAAATTTAAAGTGATCCAAATGTAAGTGAGTCAATCTAAATGGAGTACAGTACAAAATATCTTAAATATCACAGTGACAGAGATCTTTTTGAAAAACAGCATATCATTACCATATTACTACAACGGCAACTTATGTAGTTGAGTGGTTGTCCTTCAGGAAATTTCATCAGAGTGTCTTGCAGAGAATTAACAATATAACAATGGATTTCAAAACAAAATAATGAAAACAACACAATGCAAAAAAGTACAAAAACTGGAAGCTATGTAGAAAATGTTTATTCATGAACTATCGCTATTTGCCATATAAGGTTCAACAAATATAAATGGCTCTGAAACAGGACTGTATGTAGATAATTTAGGAAAAAAGGAAACATGGTTTTGCATTGTTGTTGTTGTGTGTCTTTAAGTGGTTTCCGAGTTATGGTGACCCCCCCAGGAAAATCTATCATGGGCTTTTCTTGACAAGATTTGTTCAGAAAGGGTTCGTCATTGCCTTCCTCTGAGGCTGAGAGAGTATGACTTGACCAAGCTCATCCACTGGGTTTCTGTGGCTGAGTGGCAGTTCAAACCTTGGTCTCCAGAGTCATAGTCCAATGCTCAAACTACTACACTACACTGGCTCTCATACAGAGGACTAAACCCAATCTTAGTCCTATGTAGAGCAGACTCATTTTGAAATCAATGGGATTTAAGTGAGGTGTAATTAATAAATTCCATTAATTTTAATGGCTCTATTCTGAGTGGGACTAATGTTGATTTAGCTCACAAAGTCCAATATTTAATTCCTAGTATCTCCAACAAAAGGGTTAGAGGCAGGAGCAATGGAAAAGACCATTGCCTGAGAATCTGGCCAGAAGATAACACTGGACTAGACAGAGAAATGGTCTGACTCAATGTACAGCAACATTTTATGTTTACCATGCTATCCTTGCACAAATTCATTCTCTCTGCATATGTCTTTGACACACAGCAAATGGATACAGTGGCCCAATAATACATTATGTGATTTCACAAAGAGGCACTACTATAGTCTAGTGTGGCAAAGTAACACAGAATCACCCATGAATGATCAACTTCAAATTACAGAATCAAATGATCACAACAGTAAAAATGTTAGCAGTTTGTAACATTTATAAAATACACACTGTGTACTGGTAAAGCATAGAGTTGGAAGGGACTGCAAGAGGCATCTTTTTCAACTCCCTAGCATTCAGGAATACACAAGTAAGGCACTCCCTAAAGATGGCTATCCAACCTTTGGGTAATGTTTTGTTCTTTTTACTTAGGTTGAATACCATTTCTTGGAAAGTAAGGGACAGTACAGTATATTTTTATAAAGAAAAGTGTGTAAATAAAATTGTTTATTTTCTGTGGGTGATTTCTGGTGACGCTACTACTACTTCTGTGCCCACATGCAACAACAACAACAACAAAGATTCCCAAACCATTATCAGGATTTACACACATCTGTGAGAAAACCAAATGGATATTCTACCCTTTCACACTTTAGAAATGAGCTTCTAATGCATTATTGGGTTTTGTGTGTGAAAATCATTAACATATTGCTCACTTCTGTGGGTTGCAGTCACTTTAATCATTATCGGGATGGAGGTACATATGGTCCCCATGTAATAAACTCCAAAGAAGGAGAGTTCAAAGAATGTAATCTATTTCACTGTTGAAGAACTGTTACTATCAGGAAGTTCTTCCTATGGAATCTCTTTTCTTGTCATTTGTATCCCCTGGTTTGAGTCCTATCAGAGGAACAGCAGAAAACATGCTTGCTCCATTTTCAACATGGCATCCTTCAAATATTTAAAAATTGTTATCACCTCTCAGTCTTCTCCATGCTAAACATACCAAACTCCTTAAGCCATTCCTTGCAAGGATTAGCATATCTTACATCCCTGCAGGGCCACACCAAATGGGATTTTTCACTTCCACAAAACTGACAGGGTGAGGAAGGGGGAAAGTTATTTGGATCAAGTCTGTGGTGCAAGAGGAAGGGGTATATCAGAAAGAGTTATCTCCTTTCCTCCTGTGTTGCAACCATGATCCAAATAGCAATCAACTGGCCCCTTTTAATTGAATAGTGAAAAATTTACTACACAGAGTATGGAGTTTATCACATGGGGGAAAACTGTAAGTTTAAACAATGATTATACCATGAAAATCATGGGATAGTGATTTGATTTTCATACACAACACGATTAAAGCCCCATTATCCCAGGATAACAATGGAATAACCAGGCAATAACCAGCAACAAATCATTCACGGGATTTGCCCGTGAATAATTTGTTGCTGTTTATTGTCTGGTTATTCCCAGGATAATGGCACTTTAATCGCA
>JAIPUX010001232.1:148022055-148050554 GCA_020142125.1 Phrynosoma platyrhinos | reverse complement strand
GAGTTGGAAGAGACCACAAGGGCCATGCAGGAACTCACAATCAAAGCATCCCTGACAGATGGCCAGTAAGAGATGAGCACGTCCTGAGCGTTGGACTCTGACTCTAGAGACCAGGTTTCGATTACCAGGTCGGCTATGAAACCCACTGGGTGACCGTGTGCAAGTCACACTCTCTCAGCCTCAGGGGAAGACAATGGCAAATCTCCTCTGAACAAATCTTGCCCCCCAAACCCCATGATAGGTTCGCCTTAGGTTTGCCATAACTAAAAAACGTGTTGAAGTCACACAACACACACACTATGGATGTTGGTTTATGGTCATTGATTCCCTTCTGCGGGACCTTGTAAAAAAGTGCTGTCAAGTAACCTAAAAATAAGTCCATATGTATCTGAGTAAATCTACTAAAACTCATGCTGCCACCTTCTTTCTTTCAGTTAACCTCAAAGGTGCTACAAGATCTCTGTATACTAATAATAAGCAGCTCCATCCTAATAATAACATCACCATGCATGGATGTGAGAGGTGGGGGAGAGGGAAGCTGATAAAAAGCAAATCAATTAATTTGAGATGTGGTGCTGTAAAAGAATGCTGAGGATACTGTGGGCAGCCAGAAAGACAAACAAATGGATCCTTGAACAGATCAAGCCTGAAATCTCCCTGGAAGCCAGGTTGTACTTTGGTGATATCATGAGAAGGCATGACTATCCTGTTTGAGTCGTCCATCTGGCATGTGGTCTTCCTTTTTTCTACTGCCTTCTACCTTTCCTAGCATTAGTGTCTTTTTTAGGGAGTCATGTCTTCTCACGATGTGTCCAAAGTATGACAGTCTTAGCTTAGTCATCTTAGGGATGAAGCAGGCCACCCTGAAGGAGTGCTGGATCGGGGCTGTGGCAACTGCACCCCGCAGCCCTGATCCGGTGTTTCTCCTGCCCCAAAAGAAGGGGCAAAATGCTGCAGCAGAGGCTCTTCTGCTTTTCTGCAGCATGGGGTATATAAATATTCTTAGAATCAGAGAGTTGGAAGAGACCACAAGGGCCATCCAGTCCAACCCCTGTGAGTCTGGAACTCTTTGTTTCAAATTTCTTGTCTAGGATGAATTCTTGTAGATCTTTCATCATTTTTGTTTTCTCGATGTTCAACACTGAGCCTACCTTGGAATTTTCCTTCTTGATCTTCTTCAGTAATTGCTCTAGGTCTTTGTGTCATCTGCATATCTTTGATTGTTGATGTTCCTTCCTCCTATCTTCACTTGTCCTGTCTCTGAGTCTAGTGCTTTGCATACTATATATTCTGCATACAGGTTGAATAAACAGGGTAATAGAATGCAGTCTTGTCGGATCCCTTTGCCAGTTAGAAACCATTCTTATTCTCAATATTCCTATCTGCTGCAGCAAAAATCCTTCATTATCATCCTTTTCAAGAAGCAGAAAAGGGTGATGGCACTAAGGGGGGTTGCAGACTGCCAGAAATAGTGCAAATTGAGTCCACTTTTAGGGTTAGGGTTAGGGAATCATGGGAACTGTAGTTTATTGTGGCACCAGAGTTCTCTGACAGAGAAGGCTCAATGTCTCAGAAAAAAAACAATTCCCATGATTCCCTAGCACTAACCCTAACCCTAAAAGTGGACTCAATTTGCACTATTTCTAACAGTCTGCAACCCCCCTAAATGAGATTTTTGCAGCACCTGGCACCTTGTCTTCCTCTCCATCTCCTTTTCCACATGCAGTCCTGGCCTGTGACTCCCTTTGCTGCTTTGGCACCATGATACTGTCACCTCTCACTGAGACTGCTTCTATCAGACTTCCGTCACTTCTGTCTTCAGGGTTTCTCCCCTCTGTCTCCTAAGATGACAATGCTGAAATATTTTTACAGCAGCCATAGCACCTACTACCTTCCTGCCATCTGAATTCCAGGGAGGAGGTATAGGTATGAAGGCTTGGAGACCAGCAGAGATGATATACGTCTGATGTAGGCCACCTTGGAGCAAGACTGAGGCATTGTGGTGCCAAAGTGTCAAAGGGCATAAAGAGCCAAGGCTGCTGGCGGGAAAGGAGACAAAGAGGTGTAGGAGGGTGAGGAGAGTTGGAAACCTAGCCCTGTCAGGCCTTTCAGATCTAGGACCTTTTCTAGGATTGGATTTAGCTCTGGCAGTGACAGCAGACCATTCCTCTCTTTGTCCTTCAGGCCAGATCTAGGCAGCCCCAACTAAGTCCTTCACCCACTGCTTCCAAAGCCTTGGTGCTCTCTGTTGAAGAGAGCCCAATGAAGTGAATGGGAGGAGGAGGAGTTAGTGAGGTAGAGCCAGTAATCCCTGGGAGCACCTCCCACCGTTACTTCCTCTCATTGCTATCACCACCACCACCATTACTACCTGGGCCACAGGAAGTGGGAGAACTAGACCAGCACGTATGGCAAGAACTGCCTGTCATGAAAGATGCCGTGCTAAGTAGAAACTATTTAAGCAGCAGCTACAAACATGCCAATAATCAAATTCGTGGAAATTAAACCTGTAGAAATTGATGGCCAACTGTATGTTCTTTTTACGTTTGTACATACTGACTCTTCAAGCACCAGGCTCTTCAGCAAGATGCCATGAGGAGTATAAGAATGAAATGTTGAAGAAAAGAAACAATGATCAATGGAACTACAATCAACCCTCATCCATGGATTTTTTATCCACTGATTCAAGCATCCATGGCTTGAAAATCCTTTAAAAATATACAATTTCCCATAAACAAACCTTAATTTTGTCCTTTTATATAAGGGAAATCATTTTGCCGTGCCATTATATATAATGGGACTTGAGCATCCACAGATTTTGGTATCCAGGTGGGGTCCTGGAACCAAACCTCACAAGGGCCCACTATATTGGGTCAGGGAACACATAGAAATATAGGAATGAAATGCTCCATTCATTTTAAAGCTAGCTATATTACACACAGTATTGGCTTGGATTCACCATGGGTGTTGTGACTAGAAATGGTAAGAATCGTGTAGAAAATGATACTGACAGAGAACAGGGCTCTGCTTAGCTATTTATATCTAGCAGCTTCATCGTTCCTTTGAGAACAGTATAACATAAAAACACCCTTGGATGACAAAAGTTACTTCCTCTGCCCCCGGGTCTGACCTTTCATCTTGCAGTTTTACTAGGTCATCATCTACTGACCATTCCCAAGCTTCTACTTGGTTTACTTTGTAAACTTCTTGCTTCCACAGGGAAGCAATAGCATAGTTGTGTCAGTGTCGCTGTCGGAGGGATTTCCTGTGGTTTGCTCTTATTTACTTAATCTATCCAATTTCAGACCTTATGCTGTAATTAGCTTGTTTTAATTTTATGCATTCCAAATATTTGCAAAATGGAGGAAGGTGTTTGTGTAAAGGAAGTGCCTGGAGAGTCCAACCAGGATTGTGTGTGGTGCAAAAAGCTATGCAAACTTGTAAGAAGGGATACAAACAATGCAACTTAAATAAACAAGAGATGCTGATGGTGGGAAAGGAAACAGAAATGCTGCTTATAGATGTTGGAATCCTGATTCCTTGTCCAGTCTCCTGTACATAGTCTCTGTTACGTCAGCTTGTATCTCTACTCATGAATTAGTCTGTTCTATATCCCTTCACCATGTTTGGTTGCAGTAGTTCTTTCACGGCAGTCAAACAAGTTTTATGACACAAAGAATAAAGCAATAAGTTTAGTGTGTAAGAAAACACCAAGATCTGGGTCAATAAGGCACCTCAGGATTATGTTGGGGGAGTATAAATTCTTTTTATCGCAAAACAATAAATCAGAGAAATCATAACTTGAATTTGCTGTTATAATTTATAATTAATAACATAACCCCAGAGCAGCATAATTACAGTACTTTTAAACTTTGTATAATACTGCTGAGGAAAGAGGAAGACTGCATTACAGACTCAATCAAGAAAGCCACAGCCCTGAGTTTGCAGGACCTCAGCAGAGCTGCTGATGCCAGAGTCTTTTAGAGGCCTTCCATTAATAGGGTCATCAAAAATCAAAGTTGGTTTGATGGCAATTAACATTTTAGAAGATTAAATAAATAAAATAAATAAAAATATGATAAATGCATGCTCTTTATTTCTGGATCTCATTTTACTAATCAGCCATTTAAGAAAGCCTTAACACATTTTCTAAGAATGAGTTATTGCACTACATAAAGATCAGCTGTGACCCTCCAGATTGTTTTGGATTGCAACTCCTATAATCTCTCACACTTGGTTCTGTTAGATAAAGTTAATGGGAATTGTAGACAAAAAAGATCCGGAGGGCCATAGCTGATCACCTTTGGGTTGAAGCCAAACTTCATATAACTTAATTTGTCTGCTTTAATATGTTGGTATGAAAGCGCTCTAAGTCATTTCATCCTAATAATAACTTTCTCTGTTACAGAATACCAGAGGACTTAGATCTCAGCTGAAGGATAGTATTGCAGTTCCTGATTTCTCAGCGAGTGGAGCATTTGAAAACCATGGTGTGATACATAGAGGGTAAGCAATAGAAAATCATATGAGCAGAGATAGAGACTGTTTCTGTTACTCTCTGTCTTTGAAGTGCCTTTTCCACATTGCTTCTTGACTAATGTGTGCTCATGATACAGCTTTCTTCAGATCAGATCTTCAGGTGGGCAGGATACCTGTGACTTTGGTTAACTTGGAATGAGTGGAAAATGATCCCAGAGCAGTTTCATCTATACCATCTCCATCTCACATCAGCCCTACCCAACATATCCTATAGTGACAACTAATATCCAGCAACAAGTGGAAGATCACAAATTGAGGGCAATTAGCTTACACATTGTAAACCGCTTAGAAACTGCTTAATTCAGTGTAAAGCTGTATAGAAATGTAGCTGCTATTGCTATCCACTCCTGACCTTACATAAAGGCCTGGGATAGTGAAGAAGTGTTTCCCTACCCATCTATAACTTCAAAAGGGAAGGAACTCATCTGTTCATCACAGGCTGGGCACTTCCCTAGTTACAAAATGTTATTTTACAAAATATTTGTGTTAAAAGGATGAGACTATCTTTGAAAGTTACACCCAGTTACTTTGTCTTGATAAATCAGATATCATCAAAAGTTTAAATATAGATGCTTTCCACAGAATTAAGATGCTAAAACTGGATTCCTCCAAGGTTCTGTGTCGGTCTCCAGCGTGTTTCCTGCTTGCCTGAAGTAGAAGAGCCAGTTCAGCCTCTTGAACTGGGTGGAAGACTGTGCTTTCCTTCCGCCAGCAGTGGACAGATCTGCAATTTCCCACTAGCCTGCCTCCTGGAGTGAAGGGGCTATGCAAATGTCAACAGTTCTGCATAGTGGGAACAGGCTGAACCTTCCCCTTAGCTTGCTAGTAGAAGCATTTAAAAAAAAAAACACAACAATTTTTGTCTAGCTGGAATACTGGCATCATTGGCTTCATGCAGTACTTTTTCTTGTACTTAGTCAACAGCATTATTAAACAAGCCTGTTGAAGAACGAATGAGGTTGATCCCCTGTACTCCATCTCTGTGGATGTGAATTTTAATATGTTTGTATGAAAGCGCTCTAAGTCATTTCATCCTAATAATAACTTGTTGTAACCCGCCTCGATTGTTGGGCAGAGAGGCGGGCTATAAATAAAAATTATTATTATTATTATTAATTTTAAAACACCAGCTGTGGACTAGTTAAGTAAATCACAGTTGTCTGTTTGAAGGCCTGTGTCAAATAACAGCCAACAAATCAAACACTGGACTTGGAATGATAGAAACTGTAACCAAATTCAATTTGGGGAAGCCCAGTTCAGCTGTTGGTTTGCTGTGAACTTGACTTAAGAGTGTGACCAACAATATTCACAACAATGAAAAGTTCAGCATGTTAGAATTAGCATATTTTAGTTCTCAGCACTTCTTCCGTATCTTTAGCAGTATCAAATGCATATCTTAGACAGTGGGAGCAGCACTCATTTTGCAACACTTTTGCTTCAATTTTATCTTATCTATGTAATAGATTATAGAATCATAGAGTTGGAAGAGACTGTGAGGGCCATCCAGTCCAACTCCCTGCCATGCAGGAACACAGAATCAAAGCAATTATTTCAACCAAGGAAGGGGAGTAGTATAAATCAATAAATTTTAGGCTTTCTGCCTGCAGTAGAGTCTTTCTAAAAGGGATGCAGTGGCTCAAGTGGTTAAGACGCTGCCTCTGTTGATGGCAAGATTGGCAGGTTGGTAGTTCGAAGCCCAGGTGCTGCATGATGGGGTGAACTCCTGTCAGTAGTCCCAGCTTCTGCCAACCTAGCAGTTCAAAAGCATGCAAATGCAAGTAGACAAATAGGTCCCACTTTGATGGGAAGGTAAACAGCGTTCTGTGCAATCATGCTGGCCTCATGATCACAGAGTAGTCAACAGTGCTGGCTCTTCAACTTAATAACAGAGATGAGCACCATTCCCTACGGTCAGACATGACTTGACAACCTTGTCAGTGGAGAACACCTCCCCCTTTACCTTTAGAGTCTTTCTGCATTGCTCTACAACAGTTATATGAGAGCCTTATCACATTACAAAAGTAGGTTGATAGGCAGCAAGAGAGAAGCAGCTTTCTGCTGACTTCTCCACATGGCTTTAAAGCACTTCCATTCTCCTTCTAGAGGGAGATGGTCCTAAAAGTGTGTCTTCTGCCAAACAGATTTTCCCAACGCAGCAAAAGACATGTTTTTATGACTGACTTCCTCTGGAAGGAAGGAGAACGGAAGTGTTTGGGGGATATGCATAGAGGTAAGCAGAAAGCTGCTTCCCTCTTGCTGCCTGTTGGCTTTCTTTTGTGATGCAGTAAGGCTGTGAATTTTCCAGGAAAATAAAAACGAAATTGTTATATAACTCAGAACATTTGGTTTAAATATTACATTCAAATACAGTGAAAGCTTTATTGGAGTATTTGTAATAATCTAAAAATAATTACATATGCTCCCTTTATATTTAACAAAAATCACTGCACATGAAAGAACCTAAAGAAAGCTATGCCTGATACAATATATCCACCATTTAACTTTTTTTGCTGAGGCATGGCTTTACTTGCACTATTTATCAGTTCCATTTAAAGTTGGGCAGGGGGAGGTTTAAGAACTTGGTGGATGAAACAAGATCTTATGATTGTGTTTTATGTGCTATTTCTTTATGTTTGTAGCTTTGCAAATGTGAAGAATGAACTTTTTCCTGTTCATCCTTTGGAACTATCAGAGAAAAATGTAAGTATAGCTATGCATTGGGAACAAGAGAAGAGACCTAATTCAGCAATCCTAAATCTTCTTGCATAGGAGTAAGGCACTTGACAGATTAAGTAGACATATGCAGGATTGAACTGTGATGGTAATCACTTTCCCAAACTTTTGGAGTTCCAACATGAAAGGACAGTCAAGGTGACCTGAGGGGGCATGGGTTACAAGTTGGAACATAAGTTATTAAGCAGTATGTGGACGTGGCATATAAAGTGAGTGACAGGGGGTTGGTAAGCATGTAAGTGGCACGGTAACTGCAATTCATAAAATGCATTATTGATTAAGATTTGAAAGCTATTTGAAGAATAGAAGGGAGGGGAATTCTTTTCTTAGCATGAAGAACAGCACAGTAGTAGGTACAATGGTGAACGTAGGAGAAAGATGAGTTGATGTGCTAGCGAATAAAGAATTCAGAGGTTGGATACAGTAGAATAGTCAGGTTTTTTACTTTAAAAAAGTAGAAATTTGACATGGATGCAAAATTGGGCTTTTGTGGAGATTTGGGGCCTAGTTGATTTTATCCAGGTTATGCAGATGCTATGATTTCACTATTTTAAATTGTTGTAACCAGTTTTAAATTGTCTGGATTTCAATTGATAATTTATTTAATGTATTTTTACTGTTTTTATCCTGAGATCTTGAGATACAGGTTGGAGTATAAATGTTTTAATAAAAAAATAATTTTTATCTGTTTTTTTAGCCTAAAAGACACACTGTGGCTCACAGATTGCTTCACTATAGAAGTTAGATGAGTCACCCAGTTTTAACAGAATGGCAAATCAAGTTATCTCTTCTACTTTCCCCGCTTTCCCAGTTAATTAAATTTATGAGGAATGTATTTCTGTTGCAATTGAACAGAAAAGATTCTCCTACCTTCCATGCCAGTTACAAAATAACCAGTTAGAAATGGAAAATGTAATTAGCTTTATACATATGGTTCCAGGGTTTCAATAATTATTACAACAATAATTGTTCCAATAGTAATTATGACAACAATATTTCTTCCTTCCAGTAAGGAAGACACCATGGAGGAACGCCTTCCTTATTGGTTACCTGTAAATATCACTTATTTCTGTCTATCAGGACAGTGAATTTTGGCATATATGTAGGTATTCTTTCACTGGTGCATTAGACATGGGAGTTGGGTTAAGTAGGGTTTGGATTGCTTGGCACTGTTAATTTCACCGCTAGGTGGAGTCAGATATATTCAGCTTGCAAACAATAACAAATCCACATGTTGTGGGATCTTGAAATAAGTCTTTTAAATTCTGGGAGAATGATATCTTGTCTTTTATTTTGTCTTAAATAGAAAAAGTAAGCTAGAAATGTATAGCATAAGCTCATGAAATCTGCTTATGTAGATTGGTATTGTACAAATGTTTTAACAACGAAAAATATATCCCCACAATTATTTTAGAAAATAACCTTATTTTTAACAATCTTTTTTAGTTTTCAATAAGTCAAGATAAAATGAATTTTTCTACCCTGAGAAATATTCAAGGATTGCATGCGCCACTCAAGTTGCAAATGGAATTCAAAGCAGTGAAACAGGTATGCTTTTTCAGTTAATTTTCTCTAACTCAGCTTAATTTTGAAAGGTATTGATTGAATAACAATTACTACTTAAAACTGGTTTTCAGTAATCAAGACTTAAATTTACTGTGAAGAAGTTGAACATTGTATCCAGGTAGAAGTAATAAAGAAAATCTTACTGCAGTACTTCATAAGAAGTTGCTCTGTCATTGCTGAAAGAATCTTGCAGTAAAATCCTATGTATGTTTATTTGTAAGTTTTCCATGAGACTTCATCTAATTCTAAGGCAATGTACAAGGGATTTTTCCTAGTTAAGTGTATCTATTAATAGTTTTTTGTCAATTCTGCAGATCTTTGCATATAAAGCAATAGTATTAAAGAAGATAATGCTTAGTTTTTATATGATGGATATATGCCAGATGTGGAGAACCTGTGAACCTCTAGGTGATAAGCTCCTGTCAACTCTTACCATTGATCATATTGGCTGAGCTTGAAGAGAAGTGAAATCAATCACCTAAAGAGCCACAGATTCACCAATGTTTATCATTGTAGCAGGCATCATAATAGAAAAATACCCTTTCTACAGTGGTGCCTGCCTTTTTGCTTTTTAAAGTTAATAAATTCATTAACTACAATTAACATTTTACATTTTTTAAAAGTACAGAGATATGTGTTAATGAAGCCTGTGATAATGAAGCTTCTTTTTACCAAGTGTTTTTATGTCCTTCCAACCTCCTTTTTCTTCTCATCCTTTTTCTAGTTGGAAGTTGTTGGTTTTTTAAATCAGTATTGGCATTGGGGGTATGGTGAAAGAGGGCTGGAGAAACAAACTTTTGGTGTGGGCTGCAGTAGTGTATCTGGAATAAACAATTCAGTAAAGCTTTAACGGGAAGAACCAGTAGGTTCTAGTGGATCCTACTGGAGCTATGTCTGCTTGACTACAACAGGCAAGATAAACAGCAGCTGCCTCCAGAATCACTTACTGAGCATGCATGAGCATAAGAACACGAAAAGGGTGAGAGCAGATAGGCCTGACTCATCAGCTCCCCCAGCATGTTACAAAAAAATCATAGATTGATATATTTGAACATCAAAATGGAAAACATAAGAACAGTGGAAGCTGGTGAAAGAAAAACTCAGCCCAGGGTTTATTTGGGGAAAGAGCTCCAGCACTCTGTGAGGCAGCATATTCCACTGTCAATAGCTTTTATGTCTGGAAGTTCAGTTATATGCTTTTGAATAAACATGTGAATGATTATACTAACAACTAGTAACTGGTTGATCAGTCTTTGTTGCTCTCCATCATGTGGGATGTTGTGGCAGTGCTCTGCAAGATTGACTGAGTGCTAATAATGTGTAAAGGGAAGCTTTGTCACATACAGTTGTACACCTACTCAAAATATACAGTGAATGTTCATGTAGAAGTTGAAAAATTAAGCTCAAGCTGGAATAAATCAATGTCTATCAGATATAATGAAATTAGAAGTTCTTCTGATTGTCCTTCTTATTTATCTATATATTAATTAAATATTAATTAGATTTGTTAAATTGCAGACTTCTTGACCTCCTGTGGTACTTTTCAGGTCCAGCGTCTCCCTTTCCTTCATAGCTCTAACCTGTCATTGGATATTTTGAAAGGCAACTATGACTGCATTGGTTTTGAGGATATTCTGAATGGTAAGAATCCTTCCAGATTTTGGACAGAAAAAATGTTTTCAAGTTGCAGGGAAGATCTGTACTTCAAATATAGACTGTACTCCAAATAACTAAATGTGGGGCCCACTCACATCCTGGATCATGCAATGCCTTTGAAAACAATGTGGAAACTTCAGTTGATGCAAACAGCAAGGTGGTTCACTTGGACTTGCTGTTTTGTTCTTGCCATTCCAGTGTTGTCAGCTAGTTTACAGATCTCAGTCAAAGTAGTGATGTTGAATATAAAACTCTGAGTAACTTTCCCTAAATATTCTTGCTGAGATTGTGCTCTGGATGCCAGCATTCACAATAGTGCTGTAGCCATTAGGGACAGAGATTTTTCTGAGATGTCCCTTTGTGTATGGAGTTCCTGCCTTAGAGAGGTCTGCTTGGTATCCCCATTTTGTGGACTGAGATGCCTGGCATCAACTATAGTCTGTTAGAGGTTTAATTTTTTACTTTTACTATAAGTTCTATTGCTTTCTTTGTAATATTTAAGAGTTTTAATATTTAAAGAAGCCATATTATTTTTATTGCAATGTCGATTACTTGGGTTTTGTTTATTTTAAATTGTTCTGAGAACCTTTGCTAGTTGGATGGTAAATTTAATAAACAAATCTAGCTTCAGGGATATGAAAGCCGTTTCTTCTATGTGTTGTTTATGAGTCATGCCACCATGTTGCTGAGAACAACAGTGGTTTATTGCCTTCATGTCCTGCTTATGGGCTCCTCTTACTCTAGTGCAGGGGTAGGCAACCTTTCCCCTTTAAGGGCCGAGGAACTTGAGCTCCCAGAAGCCTCAGCCATGTTGGCCAATAGTCCCATGTTGGCCAATAGCTCCTGGGATTCTGGGAGCTGAAGTCCCTTGGCCCTTAAAGGGGAAAGGTTGCCTACCTCTGCTCTAGTGTGTGGAAACAAGATACCTCATAGGCCAAGTAGAGGGAACTTTTTTCATCTGGGGACCAGATTGCCTTCTGAGACCAGTGTAGTGGGTTAGATTACTTCAGAAATCCTCCTGTCTAAAGAAATGCTCAGAACTATGCACTTTAGTTAGCGTGAGATTAAGTAGTGGTCAAATGCAGCAAATAGCAAGCCTTCCACTATACCTAGTTAATTGGGTTTTTTTTAATTTACATTGCTCTCTCATATTCATATTACATTAATATAATACTTCTTTTCCAGACCCAGAACAAAGTGAAGTAATGGGAGATCCTCATCTGATGGTTGAACGCAGGCTTGGTTTATTATAACGTACACAGTCCAGTATTCTGTTCACATGTATATTCTGTTGCCAGAACATTGGCTGCTCCCCTTCAGATTAAAGTAAACCATATTAAATTGTAGTCATGTTTGTTTTGATAAACTATTTCTCCCTGCCTTGATGAAGATGGCACATTAAAAGCTTGAAGTATATGACATTTGTTCTGTGTTTACTGTCAATATAAGTGTGTTGCAGTTGGGTATTTAAAAATACATCAGGAAATGCACTTCTATATTCAGGGCTATAGCTGTTTCATGTCTGCATCTGTAGAAGTCTACACATTAAAATGTCTATAACAAGTTTTTTTTTAAAAAAATGGTTTTAAGGTGTTAAGTTGGATCTTGTTAAATCTTTTGCAGTTCATATGCCAGATATTTACTGTTGAATTTTTCTTTGTTCTCGATTACTTCACATGGCATCTTTAAAAAAAAAAAAACAAATAAATTTTTCTATAAATGATGTGACTTTTCAAAATACTTAGTAATCTCTCTGAAGTTACTCGCTTCAGTTACTGGGTCATTCTGTTTCAGAATGCTCTACTTTGTTCACAATCTGTTATTAACATTGGTATGAGTAACTGGAATTTTCTACTTCAGTCTGGCAACTGAAATGTTTTTGCATAAGTATGTTGTTCACAGGTGGGACTTTTCTATCACATATTAACAATACACGGTTGAACATACAGTGATTGAACATTGAGGTGCTATCATTGAATCCAGACGTGGTAGTCTTAAGGCGTGTGTATGTAGTCTTCAAGCCCACTAGGTTCTTTAAAGGTAAAGGTTTCCTTTTTGATGTGATTGTCTAGTTGTGTTGATTGTAGGGAGCGGTGCTCATCTCCATTACTAAGCTGAAAGAACCAGCATTGTCAAGGGTGACTCCCTGGTCACGTGGCCAACATGACTAAACACCGAGGTGCACAGAATGCTGTTACCTTCCCATCAAAGTGGTACCTATTTATGTACTTGCACATGCTTTCAGACTGCTAAGTGGACAAAGGCTAGGATTAGTGATGTAAGCTCACTCCGTCACATGGTGCTGGGGTGCTGATCTGCTGACCTTACGCTCATCAGAGTCTTAACCACTAAGCCACTGTGTCCCCACTAGGTTCTTTAGGCTATTTTCTGTCAAAAAAGATGAATTGACTATCCTGGACAGGTTATTCATATTTAAATAGATTGCAGCCCCATTTGCACTGTTTAACATTAGAAAGATTTTTCTAAACCAATTTTTTATTGGTTTTGTCTGCTTTGTTTTGTTTTTTGGCAGTCCATGCAACCCACCAAAGCTCCAAGAACAAACATTTTTGCTGGACTCACTACAATTCCCCACTGCTGATTTTATTTATTCCTTTCTTTCTCCCACACAAAATAAACAGCTGTGGCACAAGGCATAGACTACATTAGGTATAGCTGCTAGTTCTGAGGGCATTGTATAGAGTGAGTAGGCACATGTCCCAGCCTTGGAGAAAGGTTGAAATCCTGCCTGCCTTTAACTCCCCTGCCCAGTATAGATGTGGAACTATTGAATGCTGTTCAGCAATGGACAGTGAAGGAGCATAATGGAGGGGGAACCAGAGCCACTGCTAGACCAAATCAAAATATATTTGCCCTATTTTTACACTGTACCTTATTGAGTATGCAGATCATCTATAAGGGGAAGATATGGGTCACGTCCTATCCTTTGGAGATAACAGTTATGAGACCAAAGTGACAGGGTGGTTGAGAATTCAATGCAGGTCAGCTGTTTCAGACTGCAGCTTCCTACCCAGATATCAAAAGTAACAGCATTATTGCAGAATCTTTGCAGTCTCAATGTTGCTTTGTGACAGACTTGCACCCACCCATCTTCCCTTTGCTACCCCTGACTTTTAGTTATTGCATTGGTGATTGCTGGGACTAACAGTAGGAAAATCCCCTTTTGATCCAAACTTAGACTTGAAGCTCTGAGTTGTATCCACACTACAGTTTGATATCACTAACTCATGTCTCTGTTGTATGGAGTTCTAGCATTTACATTTGTGATGCACAGAAGTAGACTGAAATTTTCTAGCAGATTCCAGGATTCTGTAGGATCCAGCCATGTAGTTACAATGGCATCAAACTTCTATATAATCAGGCAGTATGCATATACTTAATGTGACTGAAACCAATCATTCATGTAAAGTGAACTTTAATAGATTATTTATTTATTGTATTCCCAAGTTCATCATTGCTGAGTTTCAGTTCTGGGAACACAGAGATGTAGCCCCATTCTGTGTGGGAAATGTTTTCTTCCTAGGGCTTGTATACCTGCTGGACATGTGGTGCACTTTATTAGCTGGTTTCCCAACCTCCAAGGAGGGAGAAGGCTTACATTTGATTACAGAGGAAGCACATTTAGTGATAACACCTTTTTTTTTTTTGACTGACATGGTTGTGCTAGAGAGTTTGGAACAATCCCCAAGGGATGGTTGTGCATTTTTATCAAAATTCTCATAAAACTGCACACTCTTCTGATTCTCCCATACCGTTGCCCTTTTTATCTTTATGATGCTGTAGCTTATAATGATGTAGTGCTTTAACTGATTCAATCAGTCAGTGGTTTGAAGTGCATCTCTGTCATGACCTCCCTAGGTGGCATAAAGCAAATTAATCTTCTATCTGCAATCAGGTTAATGTGCTGCCTTGGATCACAGATTTGTAGCAAGTATAGCAGCAAGACAACATATGGCAAATGCTTTGAACATCTGGAAGTGCTATGTAAATGCTTTGTATTTTGATTTTCACAAACCTGCTTGTATAGTGTGCTTGTTTCACAACAAGGGAGCACATTGTCAGGTTTCATGAATTACAGTTGGTGTGAGGAGCAGAAATGTGGCTGTTGATGTAAAGGTTTCTGAATATATTTTCTGGGCTTCAGACTGAGGTGATTTCTGTTCTTGTTCAGTTCTACAGCTGAAGATTATTTATGTGTAGCTACAATACTGATCAAGTGTATGCATATATTTAGTAGTCATCCATAATAATGGGAAATTATTATCTTGTTCCCTTCCAATAGTCGAAAAATTGTAACTTGACCTCCTATAATCATAGAAAGGCTTTAAGAAATCATTGGATTAAATGTGTGTTACGTCACTCAGTTGTTTTTCAGTGTGCTAAAGGTACCCAGCTTATTCTTAAGCTTTTCTCTTAAAATTTAGCACAATTTAGGGGAGAAAATAGTAATAGGCCAGTGGAAGACTATTCAGAGTACTGTTGCTGGAGTTGTATACAGTTTATAGATTAATCCTTGCCACAGGCAGTAAAATAATACTGTTTACTAAGAGGTCAAATGGTGGTGCTATATTACATGATGTGCTTCTGCCCTCTTGGTCACTGAAATAGGAAAGACTGGTTCCACAGGAAGAAATATTAGTCATGGAGATTACTTTATATTAGTGGCTGTAATTCAGTATCTTTTAAGCAACCATTGTGTGTTTTCCCACACTGTAACTGCACTTTGCACTCCTATACTCTATAACTGCAGCTTATTAAACTTCAGCTAACAGTGGGTTTTTTAAAACAGCTCTTCCTTGTTCCTTGAATTTTACAGGAGCTTCATCTCACTACAATCCCTCTTGTTTTTTCACTGTTTTTTTTTAAAGTAAACTATGTCAAGAAGAAAAAAGACAAAATAGCTGCACAGTATCCTCTGACTGCTAGCATGAAGCCCCTTTGGTCTAGAAATGTTCAAGAATCCCTCTGGTCCTACTTCACTACTGTATAAGGAAAGCATAGAGATAGAGGACCCTCTGTTCAACTTGTATATAGAACATTTATAAGAAAAACAGGCTTGGACATAGAAGAAGGAGGAGTGCAAATAGGAGGAAGGAATACCAACAATCTAAGATACACTGATGACACCATAATACAAGCAGAAAACCTCGCAGACCTGAAACACCTACTGCAGAAGATCAAAGAAGAAAGTGCAAAGGCAGGCTTAATGCTGGACATAAAGAAAACAAAAATAATGACGACCGAGGACCTTCACAAGTTCAACCTAGACAATAAAGAAATGGAAATAGTAAAAGAATTCCCATAGCTGGGATCAAACATTGATAGAAATGAAGACTGCAGTCAGGAAATCAGATGAAGATTAAGAATGGGGAGGGTGGCTATGAAAGAACAAAAGATTCTAAAATGCAAAATTCTACAACTCAGCACAAAAGTTGGAATCATACAGTCATTGTATTCCCTATTACCATGTATGGATGTGAGAGCTGCACAGTTAAGATGATAGGAAGAAAATAAATTCATTTGAGATGTGGTGCTGGAGAAGAATGCTGAGGATCCTATGGACAGCCAAAAGAACAAACAAATGGGTCCTAGAGCAGATCAAGCCAGAAACCTCCCTGGAAGCCAAGATGACAAGGCTTAAGACCGTTGTACTTTGGACACGTCATGAGAAGAGAGGACCCATTGGAAAAGACAATAATGCTGGGAAAGGTGGAGGGAAGTAGGAAGAGAAGAAGGCCACATGCCAGATGGATGGACTCTATTAAGGAGGTCACAGGTATCAAGGGGTTTCAGGATTTAAGCAGAGCAGTGGAGGATAGAGGGTCTTGGAGATGTCTCATCCATAGGGTCACCAGGAGTCGAGATCTACTCAAGAGAAGTTAACAAAAGAGGAGGTGAACTTAATTGGTGGAGAATAATGTTTGATCCTCATGATTTTTGGGCAAATCTCTTGTTCTTTATTTGCTTAATGATTACATAGAAATATGAACTCTTAAATTCTGAAGCACTGTCCATCCAAATTTTCCAGAATTTGCAATGAGGGAACTTGTCACTGAGAAAAAATTTCTGGTGCATTGGAATGACTGGCGTTTAGTATCTCACACTGTCATCACCTCAGAAAATTCTGTATACTTTGGGTGATACTTCAGTGAATGGCAAGCATTTTCAGTATCCTGACATGACCTCTCACCTAATGATAATGAAAAAAGGAAAACATTTTTAAAATGATTCCAGATGCATAATTGTGTTAACCAGTAGCAGCAAAAACAATACTAAACATACTAAAGGTAAAGACTAGCAATTATGAGTCAAGATTTCGGTACCAGGGTGAACCCACAAAATGAGATGGGGCTATAATAACGCACCTCCCGCACAATTGGTGAATTTATTACACAAATCGCCTGAGAAGTTTTTTATCATAATGTGCTGGCTAATGAAGAGTAAGGCTTAAATCTACCGTTTTGCTGATGCTAGGGTTGCCAAGTCAGGAACATCCAAAGCCCTGAGATTTCAAGGCCAAAACCTGTGACCTAGGGATGATGTGTTTGCAAGTTTTTCCCAAACTGTCCTCAAAACTGCACATCTCAACACAGAAGTATTAGAATGCTTTAAATCTATTCATGCAAATGCATATTTGTGCATATTTGCTTTTTAAAATATCTGAACCAATTCACATTCAATGCAGTTCATTATCAAAGCAAGACACAACTTTTCTTCTTTGAAGCAATGGGAAATCATGGGGAAATAGCACTAGACTGGGTCGCCATAAGTTCGAAATGACTTGAAAGCACACAACAAAAACAAATGGTGGAGAACAGCTTTTTCCAAGGACAATAAAATAACCTCAGCTGGGGAAGAAAAATAAGACAACTTAATTCTCTGACATTGAATTGGTACTGTTATTTTTCCTAGGCAGCTTCTACCTTTGACAAAGCAGCTTTGCCCCAAGTAATTACTGCCAGAATATATTACCTGCCTTGTCTTATGCACAACAGTCAGATCAGGCTTGGTTGAAATATATTTCAAGCAACCATACAGCCTTGCTGTTTGGGGGTGGGTGAGTGAGTGGGTAGATCTCCCAGTTGTTTAAATCCAGAATGCCTGAAGGTTACTCTTTGCACTTTCTTCTCTATGAAAGGGTTTTTTACAAGAAAAAGAACACATTTACATTTTAGTTACGTATGGGCTAAAAATTCCATGATTTGATTTCCTTCTACTAAAAAGTAAGTAGACTTATTATGAAGAGTAACATATATTTCCACTTACAGTTCCATGCTTAGAGGTTATATTTTATTAATGCTCAGCTGGTTCCAGAAATGGAGCCATTGCCAGTCCTGGGTTGGGAAGAAGCCTGAGAGGACAAGTTCAATAAACTAATGTGTATCCAACACTATGTTCATATTTACAGATAAAACAGCAGTATAAAAAGTATATGCAAAAGCCACTGCCCTTTACACTCGAAGGACACACATAAACTGCCCTAATTACTTAAAAGAGAATGTTTACCCAGAGAGGACTAGCCTCACAAAAAGAAAAAGGAAAAACCCAGATAAGATGGAGGATCAGTTGACTGGCTCCCATTTCATTGGTGAAAATCAGGCACTGCCAGGTTGGTATAAGTAACAAAGTGTAGTGCACCACTATGTTCCCACCCAGTGCGGGAAGAATGTGCATTAGCCCTTCCTGCTGCCCTGTCCCTGGACTTTCTCCCTTGGGAGGAAGCCCGGGGATAGAGCAGCCTGCAAGGACACACATGTGAACCTGTCCTGCTCCTCCATCCCTGGACTTTTCTCCATAAAGAGGAAGACTAGGGACAGATCAGCTGTCATGGGTGTGCCTGCACCTCTTGCTCCTCCAGCCCCAGACTTTCTCTCTGGAAGGGAAGATGGGGACAGAGCAGCTGGCAAAGGCGCACATGCACCTCTCCTGTTCCTCTGGTCCTAGAATTTCTCCCTGGTGAGGAAGCCCAGGGATGTAGCAGCCAGGGAAGGAGGGCTCAATCAGGTGTCACCCGGTGAGATCTGAAGCCCCTGCACTTCCTTAGTGACTCTTTCTCTTGACTTGTTACACTGGATGAGAAATATGAAAGAGGAAAATATACTCACTTCTTGCATTTTACAGATGAGAGACAGGAAATGTGTGGCCAAGCAGCATCAGAATGTGGTCAAGATGACAAAAGCTATTAATAAAGCAGCACACAAAAGCTGGGAAATGGTGAAGTGATTTCTTTTACCTGAGCCTACTGGGAAGGGCAAGATTCTGTTCCCTCCACTCCTCTCCTCCTTGCTGAGCTAATCAGTGTAAACTACTTCTAAATACTGAACTGGGTTTGCATCAACTAGTAAGGTGAAGACTAAGGTATTTAGCACACAAGGCTGGTAAAGTGCAATTAACAGAGTCTTTGGCACATAATTATCACACAACGTGGTGTGTCTCCTACTTCTGTTTTCATTCCAATCGTTGGTAGATTGCACTTTTTCACTGATTGGGGTGGGCGGGTTCCAAGCCAAGACCAGTTTTTTTTCATCATTGTCTGAATTGCCTTCTTCCTCCTCTCCCAATTGATCAGAAGCAGCAGCAACAACAATAAGAGCAAACACTCCTCCTGAAGACTGATAGCTGCTGGGTTGGATGTGGAACTGTGTGCATGTAGTGTTATGCTTTTCCTGCTTCGTGAAGGATCTTGTCAATTGTGTGTCATCTCATACTCCCAAACTCAAAAAAGTATGGAGCAAATGGGGAAGACAATGTTGGTAAGGTTAGACCAGTGCCCATTTCTCATCCTTCCAAAATGCCGCAGATGCTACTGGAAGTGTGGTGATTTAATTACCCTAAACAAACAGCAAGTATGAAAATCTTAGGATCAAATTGGATGTTACATGGGAGAAATAATGATTGGTTTTTTTAAAAAAAAAATATTTATTAAATTATTAAATTTAACACAAAAGAGTTTAATTCACAGCCAAAATCATTAGCATTAAAAAGAAAGGGGGGGGGGGGAGAAGTAGAAAGAGTTAAAAAAAAAAAAAGCATGACAAGCAAATTACATATAGAGGCAACTCCCATACTACAAACACTAAAACATTTAATACTTAACACCATGTTAAAGACAAAAAGACTAATTTAAAAAAGAGGCATCATATACATAAAAGGGGGGGGGGAACCAAGACTTCTGTATAGAACATCACACTAAGTAAGTTGATCATCTATTGCTAACTTTACCTCATTTACATTAATCTCTGAAATCTTGTCCAAGCAAGTAAAATTTATACAAAATTATGTAGTAAGAGAAAACTTCTTGTTCCCCCTTTGTTAAATTAGAAATTTTGCTATTAATACTCTTCATAAATCAATTTATTCTGCATGGTTATGTTTGTCAGTTATAAGAATATTATATATTTGTTGTTCTTATGATTTAATGGGTCATTCTTACCTGGCAAGTGGTGTGTTTTTTTTAATTCAAAAGGAATGCTTTATTGATTATTATTTAATCTGATTTTTAATGAAAAACAGCCATGAAAGGTTTAAGACCAATTTAAGGGAAGGAGGAACCAGGGAAAGGAGGGGAAGAAAAACCTACACAGATCAGTCCATGTATCTTTTTCTTCTTGGAGAGAATAGCAGCAGGGAAAAGACATACTGAGAAGAAAAAAATGCAAGAAAGTCAGAAGAGCCACCCTCCTTAACTGAAGTTAGGTTCATTAATCAAAATATGTTCCTCATCTCCTGTGAACATCTAATTTGCAGAAGGTACATGAACTGGGAATACAGGGAGGCAACATAGAAATTAATCAAGGAGATCTCATAAAAACAGCTGCATGGATATATCTCAACACCTGTTGAGACTGCAAAGAACTATAACCAGTGTGAGAGAAAATAATTTTGTAAAAATCAGCTATGACTTTGTAAATCTCATCAGGGGCTACATGTGAATACCAGTTAATGGTATCCACTGGCATATACTATACATGATAACATTATAGAGCCTAAAGTGACAGAAACTGTTTTATAGTCTCAGTGCTGAATATTAATTTGCTCTGGCTTTGGGACAAGTCAGATATTTAAGACCACTTGCACAGATGTGGAGAGTCAGTAAACTGTAAATTCCTGCCACACAGCAGCACTGAGAATGCTAATAACTTGTATATTTGCAAAGTGCCCAGACAATTAAAAGTGCAGTGTAAGTACAAAACTTGCCCTTTGCAGCACATTAACTGTAAGCTAATTAGATGCACAGCTTTGGTTTAGTCACATAGGCGCAAGAGAGTTGTAAAAAAAAAGAAATTAGAAAGATTTTCCATACCAGATGGAGAAAATATTACATACACAATAATGATTTTGTAAAAGTTTAATTCTGAAAAATGTAAAATACATAGGGTGTTTTTGGTAAAATGTAAAGTACATTTTTTCCTTTTATGTATATGAAAGGGAGAGATCATATGACAATTCAATAAGAAATGCACTAAGAAGCACCATATATCAGAGAATGCTTCTGAAGTCACTGATTGTGATCTTAGCAGAAAGGAAACTCTCTCAAAGGTCTCTCTACATATAAAAAAACAACAACAAAGTACAAATACCACATCCTAACAGAGTTAAATACATAGACACGATTACTCAGAATTTCCACAGTGCTCAGTTGAACTTTCATCCTAGCAGGTGTGTTTCAGATTACAGGCTCAATTTTATTAATTTCAATTTAACTTGAATTCATGTACATCTGTGTTAGATCACAGCCCAAAGACTCTGGTAGAAATATGCTTTGCAGTTCAGGATTCACAGATTCAGACTGTTTCACTTGAAGCACAGGTTTGTATCTTTAGGCTGATATCCTATCGGTGATTTGCACTAACTTACATTCAGGGTGACCAGGTGTCCTCCTTTCCCAGGGCATGTATTTCTCTCCAGGATAAATTCTAAAATGTCCTCCCTTTTGAGCATGACTAAGAAGCATGAATTAACATTTCTATGAGTGTTTTTAGCTTTTATTTTGGAATGTCCAATTTTTTTTTTCTTGAATGTCCTACATTTTGTGGTGCCTTCTTCCACTTTGCAGTTATGACATCTGGTCACCCTGACTTGCATTGGTACCAGTCCTTTTATCACTGAAGTGGAGCATTTGTAGGAATAGCAAAGAAAGGTGTCTCCATCAGGAAATGAAGCTGCCCTGCTAGATAAGGCAGCAATAGAGGTCTCAGCATTATAGCAGAAGAAGAGGGGTCATGGGTACTGTAATGATACCTGGCAGTATCCACAGCCCCTCTTCCTCTGCTACCATGTAGACTTCTCTACTGCTGTCTCCTCTTCAGGTGGCACGGCTGTAAATGCAAACCAGATTTTCCCTTTGTCTTCTGCATAAACCTATTCTGTTAAAATATCAATTAAATACTCCTCAGTAATTTAATTTGTAAACAAAATACACAGTTTACCTAGTTCACAGTTATTTTTTATTATTATTATTTATAAAAACTTTCTTTTTGTGTTATAAAAACTACCAATTGTTCAAATGACCAATTACAATGTGCCAAAATATTAAATACAGAACTTGGAAAAGTGGCCAGGCTGGCAGGGGAGTTGTAGTCCCAAAAGTAACTTTTCCAAGCTCTGAAAATGCTACAGATTCATTATCTCACTTGGATGTCTCAGGTCAGCCTGTTGAACCCAAGAGAGCAATTGAAGAAGCAGCTGAACAGTATTAATTCCATCAGTGTTGCATATAATGATTGTCAAGTGCTAATAAAACATGACGCCAGATGTTTCACCTGCCTGTCCTCCAGGCAAAACAAGATTAGGTTTGCTGCACATAATTATTCTGAAAATAGTGATAGGGCCCCCCTCCTCCCCTTAAGCCTTTTTATCATCATCATTGCTGAGATAAGCTTGGAGATAATGGCAACACAAAAATCAAAAGGAACGTACATAGGATTTCCTGAGATGAGTAGAAACATGACATTAAATTATACATAGTATATCATATAAAATTGTGCATAGTATTATATATAATGTATAAAATGATGAACAGTGTGGAGAAAATTAGATAAGGGGAAGCTTTTTTTGTCTCCTATAATACCACAAGTGGAATAATCAAGGATCAGTAAAAGGACATACATTTTACACAGGTCTTAGTTATCTTGGATGACTTTAAAAGGTGGCTAGACAGATTCATAGATGATTGGACTATTAGTGGCTGTCAGTCATAATTAATATATATTTCCCTGCAGTATCAGAGGTATATGTGTTGGGAAGCACCAGCAGCAAAGTGCATTTACTTGTGTGTTTCCTATAGGCGTCAAAGTTGGGCACTTTCTTAACAAAATACCACACTAGATAAGCCTTTGGTCTTATATGTTCAGACAGGCATGGCAGGGAGTTGGACTGGATGGCCCTTGTGGTCTCTTCCAACTCTATGATTCTAGGGTTTGTCTACTGCACTTGACTAATACAGTCCGTCCTCTGTATCCACAGATTCTTTATCCATGGGTTCAAAATATTTTCAAAAATTATAAATGTCAAAAAAACTAAACCTTGATTTTGCCATTCTATATTAGGGACACCATTTTCCTATGCCATTGTAAATGGGACTTGACTGAGCATCCACGAATTTTGCTATCCATGGGGGATCCTAGAACCAAACCCCAGTGGATAGCAAGGGTCTACTGTACCATGATTTTTGTTCACCATGGCAACTTACATAGAAGGAACTTTTTGATTACTATGATAATATATTTGTTGTGTCTAAGGCTGCTGCCACAGTTCAGAAATAAAGCAGGAGTTGGTTATTTTACTGGTGAGAGAAAAGCCTTAATACTTTCCACCACTTTCCTATTTTGCTTGACAAACCTTGCAAGAAGTATGAATTTCCAAACCATCTGGTACACAGAGAAAGGCTGGCATCCTGTTAATGCCATATGTTGTTGTTGTTAGCTGCCTCTGAGTCTATCTTGACTCATAGCGATCCTGTAAATGAGATGTCTCCAAGCTCCCTTATCTTCTACCTCTCTGCTCAGACTCTGCAAACTCAGGCCTGTGACCTCCCTGACTGAGTCTAGCCATCTGTCATGCAGTCTTCTTCTCATTCTATTGCCTTCTAACTTCCCCAGCATCAATATCTTTTCTAATAAGTCATGCCTTCTCATGATGTGGCCCAAGTACATCATGCATACAGGCATGATTATTCTTGGACCCAGTTGTTTTGTCTTTTTGGCTGTCCACAGTATCCTTGGCACTCTTCTCCAGCACCAACATTTCTTCCTATCTGCTTTCTTGTTAGCAACATATGTAGGCTTCAGTCTACCTTATGCCTATGTATGCTTCTTTTTTTTTTTTTGGACATTGCAGAGGTTGGTATTCTCTTGTACCCTCCACAATGACCCCCCCCCCCCCCCCCGCTGCCAATTCATCACCACACTGCTATAACTCCCTTTCCTCCCAGTGTTTCCATTGCTGGTGAAAAGCAGAGGGAATCAGAGAAGCACCTGGCTATGTTCCAAGGGGATCCCAGCAGATCTCAGTGGAAGATGTCCTCAGGCATCTTATACCCAGATGCTTCTCTGATCACATCCCTTGCTCTCCAACAGAAATGGAATGGTTGTGTGTGTGTGTCTATGGGTGGGTAGACAGCCATGACAATCCTGGTGACTGGTGACAGAGTAGTCATAGCAGAGTCCTGCATGCTAAGCCCTTGTACTACATAGGGAATTTTGAAATAAAAACAAAATGGGAAGAGGAGATGGGTATTCAAAAATGTACATTAATAATAGAAAAATGTATATTTCAAGCTATCTAATGTGGAGGACTAGGATCACACACACCCCAGTGTGCCAGTGGTGCCATATTCACGTCCACTAGCTACAACTGTTTCTTTCTTTCCTGAAAACATGATAGGAGTTTCTAACAGTCTATGGGCCACCACTCTAAGTAGTACTACCCTATACAATGAAATCATAGACATGTATCCTAGGGATACCTTTCATACAAGTCTCAAACTTCATATACAATCTGGCAATTGCCTTAGGGAATTTGAAAAGAAATAGGCTGAGAGGGAATTTGAAAATACAATCTGCATCAAAGAATGTCAGCTTTGTAACTGTGAGTGCATTTGTTTTATAAAAGAAGGTCAGCAGAAAGACATTTACATAGTCTGCAATGCTGAGTCGCACAATAAACTTCGTTTGGAATTATGTCACTGCAAATGGATTTTTCCCCAACAGTTTTGTAAACTGATCTTGCCAATCATCCAAAATGTGCCCAGATTAGAACATGGCAAAATTATGGTTTAGGACTGTAAATCTCAGAAACTGGTTATGCTGACAGGTGGATTCTGTTTGAAAAAGTTAAATTTTCCAAGCTTCAGTGCAGTACAGCAGTTTGGAGATAGGAATGGGGAGAGGAACTTTTAAAGAAGGGGCTGAATTAGGATGAGGCCAGTCATCATTTCTAATTGTGTCTAGCCATAAGGATACATAAGGTTACCTCGCATGGACATTGTTGTGTTAAAATTATTTGAAAATTCATACTTATTCTAAAGTGGCAATCCTTTCAAACACACACTTATTTTTTTTTTTAAAAAAACCCTTATTTTATAAAAAGGTGCATATTCTTTCTTTAAAAAGGAGAGAAATCCATCATACCACTTCATTTCCAGTTGTTAATATTCAGGTTTCGATTATTCTAGCTTCAAACAGAAAGACCTAGAAACATCATCCATTCTATGAAACAAAAAGACGGGGCGGGTGGGTTGTATTTCCAAATTTCTTTTGGATTTGTTACTTTCTCTCTGTCCAATAAACTGACTTTTCTGTATGCCACCAGTTATATTACAATGCAACATTAATTGTTACTGTCTGTGCTGATTACTCTATGTGCTGCTGCATCAATACAGTCGGGATCCAATTCCAAGCTTAACATCATTGCCGTGAGCACTGGTAACTTCCTACTACCCTTGGGAAAGCACAATGAGAAGGTTTTGTGACTCTACTCTTCTTTTGCATAGCATCCTATATAGGGCATCTAAGGCTGCCCCAAACCCAGGCAAGATGATTCTTGTAGAGATTTTGCAATGGAGACATCACATTACACTTTAGCTGTGGCACTACAATCAACAAGGCAAGCCATTCTACAGGAAGAGGAGAAGGACAGCCATAATGTGACTTCTCTATTCAGCTGTCAGCATTCTCCTCAAGAGAGTCTTCCTCATTTACAAGTTGCACAAGGTCCTCTTCACGCCAGCTAGTAAACATAAGACAGCTGGAAGAGAGAGATAAGATATTTTAAAGTGGAAACAGAGTGTATACAGTGTACTAAGTCAACTGAAAGCATACAGAAGCCCTAATGTTCTTGTACACTGCAATGGAAGGGGTGTAACTAACATAAGGTAGCAACAATAGCTGCCTTATACAACTTGAAATGGATAGTCTAGTAACACTGATCTGGGGTGGGGGAGCCACCATGTCAGCATTAGATTAAAAGGAAACAACAGGTGAAGCATACTAGAAACACCTAAGGTATAGCTTTTTCCATCCTAGGCTGTGCCCTGAAAATCACAGTTCTGGAAATTTTCAGCATGGTTTAGGATGTGTTGGAGAAAAACCAGACATAGAAAGGATGTATTGTTTGCAACTTGTGACAGTATCATCAGATGGAACTGTCTATATATTAAACAGAGAAAAACAAGCTCAGGCAATGATACTGGGCAACGCCAATGGCAGTCCTCCCTACTGTTCCCCGCAAACCCCACAGGCTTTCCCTTTTTTTTTTTTTGGAGGAATGTACTATGAAAGCCACACAGCCTGTCCTGTACTTATAAGCTGACCTGATATCCCCAAGTGCAGTGGAGGACCATACCCCATGAACAGTGGTAAAAGAAGATTCAACAGCCAGCCTAGCCAGCTTCTGTACATGAAATGGAGGGGAACACCGTTTTGTTCTGTCAGAGTAGGAGTGCAAATCATATAGCAAAATGTCTTGGGCTAGCACTGCAAACAGACTTTTTAAAATAAAATTATTTAAATTTTATAAAATAAAATAAATGCTAGTTCAGCTGTCATTTATGTAAAACATAATTTGGACACATTTGTGGAGACAGAGGAGCAGGGGTGGTAATCAGGCAATCTTCCAGATGTTGGGAGTACAATTCCCAGTATACCTAATCATAGGCTATGCTGGCTACAGCTACTGTGACCTGAAATCCAATTACATCTGAAGCAATATGAAACAGCACCATGCATTATGTCTACCAGAAGAATGATCTGTACTTACCTCAGCAAGCTCAGTGGCAGTATACAAAAAGCACCCGAAAAGAGGAAACTGAAGCCTGGAAACCAAGCTACAGTTTTTGCATAGAGAGTATTAAAAACAACAATTGCACTTATCCCTGTCAAGACTTCTAAGCAGGCAACGCAAGCAAATATGGCTCCTGTCAAAACAAGAAAAGATGCAGGTAGTCATAAAGTTCTTATACTTTAACATTACACACAGGTATGTTGTATGCCTGTGTTGCTATAATACTAGGTTAACATTGGCCTCAGTCCAATTGCTAGTCCTCATTAGAATCAATGCACTGAATCACTTGCTTAATGGTAAGTCAACACTTACCATATATACTTGTGAATAAGGTGACCTCATGGATAAGTCAAGAGTAGGTTTAGGGGCCAAAATGATGGATTTTGGTAGCACATGTGGATAAGTCGAGGGTAAAACTTAGGGGCATGCAACAAAAGACATGAAGGATGATGCAAAGGAAAACGATGCAAAAGAACTTATAAAATTCAAGCAGGCACAACTGTTTGTGCTTGCCCTAAGGGGCTGATGGATGATGGATTAGGAGGCCACTTATAAATGGCAGCTGTGTGATGCATGTGGAGGTGACCAGGTGCAGGTGAAGCTAAGAAAACCTACACACGTCAAAAAGGAAGTAAGACCAAGAGTTAAGGAGCAGTATTAAGTCTTATTTAAAAAGGAACCATCTTCTTCTCTGATTAGAGTGGTCAAAAGCAAGAGCTTAGTACATCCTGGGAACACGTAAAAGAAGCACTGACCTACCCTACTCTCTCAATGCTCCTTTGAGGGGAAGTGCCAAAGAGCCACCGCCACCATTACATTCCCATATGGGCATTCAAAAGGGCCAGAAGCGGCACCATGACTGAGAAAGTAGAGGGGGTCAGTGCTTCTTTTAGGTTCTACTGGGACAAACTAAGGTGTCTCCTTTCACCACTCAGAAAAGGGTTGGTTCCTTTTTTTTTTTATAAGAGTTAAGGTACAGGGGAGCACAACAGATTAGAAGTGATCAATATACATCCCCATCCACAAAAAGGGAGACACAAGAGACTGCAGCAACTATAGAACTATAGCACTGATTTCTCACAGAAGCAAAATCATGCTGAAAATTTTGCAACATAGACTCCAACCATACACGGAGAGAGAAATCCCAGAGGTTCAAACGGGGTTCAGGAAAGGAACAGACACTAGGGACCACATTGCAAACACGTGATGGCTAATGGAGTGCACCAGGGAATTACAAAAGAAAATCAGTATGTGCTTTATAGACTATAGCAAAGCCTTTGACCGCATAGATCAGGGGTCGGCGACCTACGGCCTGCGTGTGGCCCCCTGAGGCCTCTGAACTGGCCCCTGCCGACCCCCACTGCTGCACACGCCACCGCTACGCGTGTTGCGGCCACCATTTTGTTTCCTAAAATGGCGGCTGCGGCTCGTTTGCGCATGCGCAGTACTCCAGAAGTACTGCGCATGAATGAGTGGGGGTGCGCATGCGTGCACAGTACTTTCAGAGTATAGTGCATGTGCGCGCGCACGTGAGCGCCGCCATTCCCCCCTCTCCGGCCTGGCGGAAGACCCCAGGATCAGCGGACCAGCCCCAGGTGAGTAAATCTTGCCGTACCCTGGCATAGATCATGAAAGGCTATGGAATACACTTAAAAACATGGGAGTATCAACACATCTGATAGTCCTGATGAGGAATCTGTACT
>JAIPUX010001232.1:147960678-147989217 GCA_020142125.1 Phrynosoma platyrhinos | reverse complement strand
TCATTGGCCTACTGAGTCCGAATTGTGTTTTAAATTCAATCTTGTGTCATTTTAATATTTTTTTGGTTTAATCTTGTTTTAAGGTTGGAGGGATCATGCTTGGAGGGAATGTTTGGTTTAATCTTGTTTTAAGGTGGAGGGATCATGCTTGGAGGGAATGTTTTTAACTGTGCTGTTTTAAAATGCTGTAACCCGCCCCGATTGCCTAGCAGAGGGGCGGGCTATAAATAAAACTTATTATTATTATTATTATTATTATTATTATTATTATTATTATTACATAAACCCCCGTCCCCACACTGGCATCTTCAGAGAAAAGGGTTTTCTCTGAAGATGCCAGCCACAGATGCTGGCAAAATGTCAGAAAGAAACTCTTCTAGAACATGGCCACACAGCCCAAAAAACCCACAAAAATATATTACATGCATTGAGAAATATATTCTGTTTCACTAGTATGCTCATTTGTAAGTTCTTCAAAAGTGATAAGGAGATAAATGCTTACACATTATGGGTGCTATGACCACATTAGAACCATTGTACTGTAAAACCATATAGAACAGTCCTATATATATCAGAAGTATGTTCCATTGCATTCAATGAGATATTCATCATAAAATGAGCATATCATGAAAGCCTTAAAATTTTTACCCCTTCTCACATTGATTTTTCTTTCATGTCTTTAGGCTTTCTGGTTTAACCAAGGTCTCTTCCAACCCTCCGAATGTACATGTTTTGACTGGAATGTCATTTGTTTCCCTGCAGTGATCCGAACAGAACCAATGGAACCATGAACATTTGAAGTGTGACTAAGTGGCTGAATTAGATTTCTATTAAATGCACTCTTCCCCCCTCCCTCGCCCTTCAAGCACAGATGGGATGCTGCATTGAATCTCACGGCATGTGGAACTGTCATTTGGGATGCAATGGTTATCATTAAAGGCCACGCCACGTGAACATCTTTAGGGTGTTTTTTTTTTTTTAAGGGAACCAGGAACATTGGTTTATATATAATGCCTCACACATCACCCTCTCCTTTCAAGGTTATTATACCTTTCTTCAGTAATCTGAAGGCAAGCCTGGACAGGAAGAAAATGTTTCTCATAATCCCCTGCCTGCTCTTGCTTTGAAGTTTTTGCTCATGATAGCCCTGCTTTTATGCCAACTCTTCTTGTTGTCAGCTGTCATTTGCACACCAGATCTTGACAGGCCAATGAGATTCACTCCCCCACCTCCATTTCTTTTCAGTCAGAACATCTGTCAGACTTTCCCTTAGCAACAGATTCCTATTAGGATGTCATTATAATCACTTATGTCTTTATTGTCTCTCTGCAGTTAGTACTGGTATACTCAGGTGGGAAAAATCCCTATAGTTATCCATCCTCTTGCAGGCCTCCTTTTGAGCTAATAATTTTCCCCAAATACCAAGGAGATGCTGACACTCTTGGTAGGGACCTTAAGTCCCACTCACCTTTTGGGTGTGTTCTGCCCAATTCTTGTTTGCCCTAGCAGGGTTAACTGGTAGCAGTGTGCAGTACCAGCTGGCTGGGAGCAGCCATTTTATCTTCCCACTATAGCTTTGACCTAGTGTCTTCTTGAGATATAGGACGTTATCACACGGGGGAAATCTGCTGGTTAATCCACACAAATCCCAAACAGAAACTGGATTTGTGCCTCACGATTTCATACGACTTCACACAGAAACTGGACAGAAACTGGACAGAAACTGGTGTTATCTGAGATCTTTTGAAATTCAGTATTTTTTTTTTGAGCAAAAAAAAAAAAAATTCAGTATTTTTGAGGAAATGCATTTACGAAATTACAGTAATTTCGCATTTACTGTAATGTGAAAAGCAAATGCGCATTTGGGAGCATTTCCCTGCTTTTCCCATGGTTCCACCGCAAGCATTCCTCTATCTGTGCATGTGCAAGAAGATAATTTCTAGTTCATTTATGGGCTTTTCTCACTTGTGTGTGAACGTTAAATGCGCTTACTGTAATTTCGCAATTAAGGTAATTATGTGTGAAAGCCATTTGCGGAATCAAGGTTTATTTTCGGTTTATTTTTGGAATGCCTCATTTCCACTTTATTATCGCTTTCTGGCCCACGTGTGATAACGTCCATAGTGTCTTCCTGACTTGAGGCATTAGCAGAACTCAAAATGGCAGCTCACAGCTGTCCAGGGTGGCTTGATGCCACTGGGAACATCATCATCATCATTTGGAAGGGGAGATACCAGTGGTGGGTCCTAAATATAAGCACTAGGAATTGGTCAACCAAAATACATCCTGCAAAGCAAATTACAAATTGCACATTTTAAAAATCCAGTGCACATTAAGATGTTCCTATCCTAGCTATGCTAATGAGACACTCTTTATATTAGAATCATTTTCTGAATTATACTCAAAGGAGAGGTATCAGCAGCTTTGGTGGAGTGGGTGGGGAGGAGAACAAATTTGCATGTTTTGGAGCATACTTTGTACATTTTTGGTGGGCCAAAAAAGGTATCACTCTTATGGATTTTGTTGTATTTTGCTGCATGGCCAACACAGCTACCCTTGAATATGCTTTTTCCAACAGATGTTAGTGGATATCTTGGAAAGGTATTTTTGAAAATAAACTTTGGTCCAAAACACACTGCAGAAATAATCCAGTTTGAGACCGCTTTAACTGCCCTGGCTCAGTGCTAGGAAATCCTGGGAACTGTAGTTTATTGTGACACTACCAGAGCTCTCTGACAGAGAAGGCTAAATGTCTCACAAAACTACAGTTCCTAGAATTCCCTAGCATTGAGCCAAGGAAGTTAAAGCAGTTTCAAACTGGATTATTTCTACAGTGTGGATTGGACCTTTGTCTCATACTTTGGACTTTGCTTGGTGGCACATAGTTGCCATAGAGGTTTGCCATTAGCGAACCAGAACAGGCCCTGAGAGGTCAGTCAGTCAGTCCCCACGCTGCTCTCTTGGAATTGCCATGTTGTGCTATCTGTTAATGTGATCGATTTTGTAGCTCATGTGACCATGGCTTTGCAGCAATGATTAACCTTTAGTTAGAGGTTCAAAACAAGGAATTGTTTACAGTCACATGATATTGTATGAGACTATATTTTGTCATTACAGAAATCAAGACCAAATCTGCACAGTCAGAAAAAAGGAACTTTTAAAAAAGAAAACAAGCAATTGTTGAGTCTATGATTGCGGCCCTAAAGTTTCTCAAAGGGCTAAAAAGAGAGGAATTTCTTGAAAGGGAGTAAATGGTTTTTCCGGTCCCATTTTGAGGTGTTCATCTCTACATATGGCAGCTCAAACACATTGCTTACCAACTAGGAAATGGCAAGACCAGACAACAGGACTGGGCACTAAAGGGTCACTTTAGTGATCTGCAGGGAGGAGAAGCTTAAAGTGGGTTCCAGTTGATACAGGGCACCTTATCACCTAACTGAGGGTGCGTATGAGTGCCAGGCACCATTTTGGCTGGGTACTCACTCAGACATCAATATATGAGACTTTCCTAGGGAATCTCCTTCCTGTATGTCCCATGACATAAAGTGCAAAACCTGCCCTAGGGTGTCCCTGATGGTAGTCTCCTTTCCCACCCTGTAGACCCCATAATTCACAGGAACACGTCTGCAGACATCCCTTTCACCATCAGAGTAGATTCAGGGCTTATCTACACAGGCCAAATAGAACAGTTTTACTCCTGTCCTCACAGTGATCTGCCTTCTAAGGTTATCACATAAGCAATTAAACTGTCTTACCTGAGCTGGCTTAAAATTTAAAATGGGCAGCATCCTGATTTTATCACAAGGATTTAGCTGTCAAAATCACTGCCCAGGTGCAGCCCAGATCCATTGCTGCTCCCAGGGGCACTCTGGCAGCCATTTCCTTAAGCCTGAAAACTTCCAGCTTTGAAAAAAGCCGCACTGCACAGTCCTGGGATGTCACAACAAGATGCCCAGCCATATGATCAGTGCTTCTTGTCTAGTTTCGGACCTCAGAGCAACTGGCTGGGCAACACAGTGGGGACAAAAGTATAGACAGCTGCCTGGCATCACTGTGGGATACAGAGGTAACGGGGAGGACTCCAAGGCAGCTCTGGGGCTAGAACACTCTGGGAGTAATCTGGAGTATTCTGGCTGGTGGAGATGGACCCATACTGCTCCAATTACATGAAAGCCATATCCTTCATCTGGAAGGTACAAACATGACTTCCACATGTGTTGAACTGCAGCTTTTGTTGGCCATGCTGGCTGGGAATTGCACCATGGATGGGAAAATGTCCTGTAATAAGTGTATTTGAGCCATTGACCATACTTGGAACTGTAGTAATTTGGGGGAGGGGGTTGTAAATGCCTGCCCCCTCAAGCTGTATGTGTTGAATTACAGTCTTAGGAGTTTATCACACGGGGGAAATCCTATGCAAAAACAGGGCTTTAAATTAGAAAAAAACCCACAAAAGCAGTCATGATTTCACATGACATCGCTGTTAAATTGATTTTAAAAGGAGGTTAATCCAAACAAAACCCCCTCACTTACGCTTCTTTTTACTCTCAGAAAAACCCAAAAGTAAAAAATGAGAGGCTTTCATTTGGATTAACCTCCTTTTAACAACACTTTCACATTTCACACAGGGCAGAATGGGAGAAATCCCATTCATTAAAACCTTCCACTTTTGCGGCTTTTTTTCACTTTAAAGAGCGATTTTGCACGGGGCTCCCCATGTGATAAACTCCTACAAGAGAAAACAGCTGTGTTTGAATAGGGCAGCATCAGTAGTGACAGCCACACTGTGAAACTCCTCCCAGGCAAGGGCTACTAACTCCATCTTTTTCTTTATATTCCTAGAGCACCAAAATGTATTTCCAGACTGATATAGCTGAGTCCAAATTTCATGATGAGTTATTTTTCATTGATACTTTTACCAGATTGTGCTTTGGGTGTATATTTTAAAAAATAAATTTTAAATATTTTGACTGCATCATTTGGAAGTTCTCTCATTGTTTTTTTCTTTTTCTGGAAAAGCCAATATTAAATTAAGTAAATATATAAAAAATGAGGATACAAGTTTTCCAGTTACATAGGATGCTTCATTGGGCAGAATTTTTTAGCAGGATTGCTAATAAGATTTGCCCTGGATAATGTGTAAATTATTCATAGGCATTATTCCTCAGCTGCCTCATAAACATTTTAGGGCTCCACTTTAGGCTTTCTTCACGTCTGCATTTGCATTGAAGATTCCACTGGAGAAAAACTGGAATCTGGGTCGAGAAAACCATTAAAAGCTACATTGCAAAATATGTCCAACAGGGTGAGGGTTCTGGACCTTTTTCTTTTTTTAAATATGCTTTTAATATCTATTCTGGGATGGTGAACACAGTGCCAGCTGTGTCACTGTAAATGGAAATGAGCTAATGTACAGTGCGTGGTGCAATTCTTTTTTCTAGCTGAACCGAGATCCCCATGTCTGCAAAAATAAAGAGAAGAAAGACATGAATCATATCCTAGCAGGGGCTACAGCTGGAAAAAGTATCAATTACAGAATCTTTCTGTAATTTAGGCTTCATAATGAATGAGGTCTACCTTCAGAGATTCTGTAGGAAACTGATAACGGGTTGTTTAATTTTTACCTCACTGCAAAAGGGAAAAAGAAAAATGGGGGAAAAACAGGAGGGAAGAAGAAAGAAGTTTGATCCCAGCCGTTTCCTCAGCTCAAAATGCTACAGCTCTTTGGGCTGCATTTTAATCCTGCACTTGTACATGCCTCCTCATGCCCCCAAAGCGCTGATAAAATAAAGTTGAGAACTTTTGTTTTTACTGATTTCTATTGTATGAGTTAAGATCACTAACAGCAATATGTAGTTGCTTTAGGAACCAGATGGGGGAAAGCAGAACTTGCAAATGAAAAGAAACAATAGAAGCAAACGGATTCACTTCAGAGATCATACAGGAGATTTGATGTCAAAAAAATTCAGACTGTGTATGAAGCTGCAGTGGTCCCAGGTATTTCAAATAATAAAAGGTAACCCATCCTTAGATGGAATTTTTAAAGGTGTGGTATGGTATGTAATAAGAACATGACCTTGGGAAATTTATAATTAGCTGAAAAATAGTAAATAGGATCCAACCCATTGGATGCAGGGGGCTAGAGGGAACAGTTCGTGCAGAGACAGCATTTGTCCAAAAAAAAAAATGGTACTTTTATTAAGAGAGAAAATTAAATCAATAAGTAAACACATACATACATAGATGATCAAACATACAAAAACACCCTAACATACATGCACACACACAAGAATTCAGGAGTAACTTGGATAGGAAGCAGAAGTGATAGTTACCTGAAAGGAGGCTGCCCCAAGATGAATGAAGAGGGATCCATTATGAAAAGACAAAGAATAGAGCTGAGAACTCTAGTCAGAGACCACAATGGGACAACACCATCATGGAATCTATCCAGAGCTCCCTCTTTCTCAAGATTTTGGGGAACATTTATACTCTTAAGATGAGGCTGAGGCGAGGAGTTGGTATTGTATATCAAAGGATGCTTTGAAGTAGACAATATCCACAACCATGACTGCCTCATAAATCTTTAGGTATGAGTGTCCTGTTTTGCAGCTCCTAAGACTGGCCTTTTTGATCTGCAAATGGTTGTAAATGCAAATTCAACTCTGTCTGGATTGCCTATGTGATGTGCTTGCTCTGAGCTCATGGCGATGAAGGCTCTTTCCAGCCTAGGGCTCTGATAAAGACCCAAAGGGGCCTTGATATCAGGACCAATTATAACAGTACCTTCAAGACCAACAGATTTATTACAGAAGAAACATTCATGGATTACAATCCACTTCACAAAATCTATTAAATGTAATCTCAGAGCTAAAATGGAATACCAGATACTGTAGGCTGAATTTCAGACAAAGGAACTGGCAAAAAACACCTCTGAGTGCCTAAGAGAAACCCTATGAAATGAATGTGGTCACCATAGGTTGACAGGCGACTTAAAGGTGCATACATATACACACAGAGCAGACATGCATGGACATTCAAAGGACCATTTTTGGTTTCTTCCAGCCCTATGAAGGCTGCACTGCTAATAATGTGTGGAGCTGGAGATGATGTTCTGGTAACTTCTAATCAATTTTAAGGGTAGTTTTTGAATGTTTCAGGGTGGAAGACCCCAAATACACTATTTAGGGCAGGAGTGTGCAACTGCCAGTGGTTGGGGACCAAATTGGCCTCCCATGGGTCAAATGTACTTCTCCCTTTTTATTTTTCTTAAAAATCACTAAAAATCTCTATCCCTTCTAGGAACAATAAGAACAATCTTGCCACATTTGCAGGTTTCCCTGTTTTAGGACCATGTTTAGGCCCAGCAGAGGCCTTTTTCCAACCAGGAAACAAAACAGATGTTAACATCTTGATTATCTTCAGGCGCGGGAAAAAATGGCTTTTTTGGATTTAAAACAGTCCAGCTGGAGTCAAGAACATGGCAAAATTGCCTTTATGTCCCCTATGCATACCATCCAACATCTCAGACATGAAAACCAGGACACGTGTGGCCAACCAACATCAGAGTATGGTCAAGATGGCAAAAGTTATTCATGAAGAAGATGACATAACCCAGGAGAGGCTGCAGCATTTTGCTTTTGTCTGTGCCTATTGGGAAGACCAAGATTCTATCCTTTCCTCTCATCTCCCCTTCCTGAGTTAACTGAGTGCAAATCACTTTTGCACTTTGAATTAGTTTGTGCCAGTTGCAATAAGATGTGGACAAAGCAGAAAGCAGCAGGAGGAGGAGGAGAAACAGGAGAGAGATCAGAATATTTTAAAGGCAGCTGAAAAAAATGGGACAAAAGAGGATTAATTAGGACTGTCTTTACCAAACTGGGATAGTTGGAGGGCGTCCCTGTAGCACCCTCAAAAAAGCCAATATGAAGAGCTCTGAAGGGGTATGCAGCCCATGGTTGCATCTTTCCCATCTGTAATTTAGAGGCAAAGCTGCATCCCCTCAAGAAGACAATAATAGGAACTATAGTGCCTCCCATTCAAAGCTCTAATGGACACAACATGTTAAAAACCAAATGCTTATTTAAATAAAATAAAAACAGGTCTTTTCCTGCTGAAAGAAGGACAGCAAGGAGGGGGCAAACTGGACTTCCCACAACTTGGCAGCAGCCACTGAGAAGGCTCTCTTTCTTGTTGTCAACAAACATGCCTGTGATGGTGGTGGGACCAAGAGAAAAGCCTTCCCCATACATCTTAAAGCTGGGGCAGGCTCATATAGGTTATATGGTCTTTCAGACAGCCTGGACTCAAGCTGTGTATCCTGCCTTTTTCCAGTTTGCGATTCAAGGTAGTTTACAACAGATTAAAAAAAAAAACATATGGTTAAAATGCACAAAATACGAAAGTTAAAAGATGATTAAATTATCAAAATATTAAAAACAGCACAACAAAATAGCAGTTAGATAGTACAGTACTCTGTTTAGGTGGTGCATTCAGTTCTCAAAAGCCTGTTGAAACAGGAAGGTCTTCACTCTGCAGAATGAGAACAGGGAGGGTGTGAGTCTAACCTATCTAGAAATAGAGTTCCAGAGCCTGGGGGCATTGACCAAGAAGGCCCTCTCCTATGTTCCCATCAGATATATCTGTAAGGGTGATGGGATAGAGAGAAGGGCCTTCCCAGTAGATTTGAAAACATAGCTAGGTTTGATAAGATGGACCTGAGCCATATAAAACTTTATAGGCCAAACCCACCACTTTGAATTGTGCCCTGAAATGTAGTGGCAGCCAATGGAGCTATTGCAACAAGCTCCACCTGCTCTTGCCAGTCTCTGTTGGATCAGATGAAGTACAGTCACCCCTCCATTTTTGCGGATTTCATGTCCGCGATTTTATATATTCATGGAGGGGCAACCTCCATTTAAAACAATGGGGCACACTCCCGAGGGCTCACCCCATTCAAGCTTATAGGGCTTGAATATTCATGAATCTTCATTTTTGCTGGGTGGGGGGTGGGTGGGTGGGTCCATAACGGATTCCCCACAAAAATGGAGGGCCAACTGTATTCCTCAACACTCCTCAAAAGAAGACCCACATACAGCACATTACAGTAATCCAACTGGGATGTAACTAAGGCACATATCACCATGACCAGGTCTGGCTTTCCAAGGAATGGGTGCATCTGGCATCCAGGCCTTAATTGTGCAAAGTTATTTATTTATTGCACTTATATCCTGCCTGCTGAGACATGATCTTCCAAGCTCTGGGTTGGATTCAGGGGCTCACCCAAGCTGCAGACTTGTGTCTTCAGGTAGAGTGCAATCTCATGCAGCACAGGCTGAATCCCTATTCCTGATCTGATTTTTGAGCACCTCCATCTTGTCTGGATTAAGTCTAAATTTGTTTGCCCTATAAGTATTCCTGCTGTGAAATTCTTAGTATCTAACCACAGATACATATTGTTTCTGCATCTTGTGCTTTTCTTCCATACATAGTATAAAGTGTCATCCACACATTTCATATTAGTTTCTTTTCTTCCCACTCTTTGTGTCTGAGTTGTAGCAGTTCAACATTTTGCTTTGGGGTTGCCTTTTGTGTCTTCCATTGTCCTATGAATTTCTGAATAAGCTTCCAGAGGCAGCCAAACCTGAATCCCTTGTGCCTAGACTTCCTTTGATAAAGCTCTTTCTTTGATTCAGTAGGATGTGTTGTTTTTCCTGGCTGTCAACAATGCAACACTCAGAAATTCATTTTGAAAAGGTGCCAATCCAGTTTCTGAGAAGTTTTTCAACAAACTTTGGGAAGGCATTAAAAAGAAGGCATTAAAAAAAAAGTATCAAAAATTGCTATTTCTTCTCCTCAAAAACCTCATCCTTGGAATTTGTACGTTTTCCTCCACTCAATCCATTTCTGAAAAATTCTCTAGCTCATATATATTATAGAAATTGGGATTGTTTGGATAAAGTCTTTGGATTTTTATGCGAGGCATAGTACACACCAGGTGGAAATTACTACCTGTTGTTTTGCATGTTACGTGCCTGCTGTGCTGGAGGGGAAAAAAAAGAATATAGGAAGTCCTTCCTCCTGACTGTGGGCATCAGAGCACTGCTGGATTCCTCTTCAGTTTTTCTGAACATGACTACACTGCCTGGTTGCACATATAGTAACACTGTCCCAGTGGTGGACAGCACGTATTTTCCCTGAAGTACAGGCACAGGATGCTTCAGCCCAGCCAAGGGAATGTTTATTCTGTAAACCAAGGAGAGGGTGGGGGACAGAAAACAACAGTATTGACTATGTATTCATAGGGCATCCTGACTTTATGGCTTTTAGAATCTGCATCACAAGACTACATGCCCTGGCTGGGCAAACCTCTCTGGGTCTTAGACGTTTACCTTCAGATCAAGGAATATTTCTGGTCCTTCCTTCTGGAGCATATAGTACAGGAATGAGATAGCTGCGATCCTCCAAATGTTGGACTCCCATCATCCTCAGGTTTGTTGCAATGGCTGAATATGAAGGGAGTTGCAGTCCAATAATATCTGGAGAGCCTTGGTTTCCCCATTCTTGACCCATGAGTATATCACTGTCCAAACCAATAAAACCATATTCTGCTGAACAACAAAAAGTAGGTTCTGAGAAAACAGGTTTTCTCATGAGCCATGAAATTCTGACAGGTTTCAATCACAGGTTGTTAGCTTTTGTGCTAAATCAAGCTATTACTGTTATTATTTCATTTCTTTTTACTGTATTAGACACTGCAGAGTTCTTCCAGGAGTTGCAGGAATTGATGCAAATATAATGCTATGCATTAATTTTTAGAGAAGACTTTAATGGATCATTCTGTACTTGATAATCCATAAGGAATTCCCCCAAAATGTATATCAAATTTTTGATTACTTCATTCATTGGCAAAACACACTGGTAACAGACTAGCTTCTTACAAACTCTACCAGCATATTTCACATATTATCTCTACTTCTACAAGGGCAAGAAATTTCTTTGAAAATACATAAAGCATGAAATTCATACCAATTTATGGTGTAAATGGGGACTGGGGGTCATGTTTAAAATCTGAGTAAAACCTGACCAACTGGGCAATATGGGAACACTGGAGCTATTTTGTAATTTGCAAAATTTAAGATCCTGAAGCCTGAACAATAATGTAAAAGAGTGTTTGTAAAGCAGAAATGTTTGTGTAATGCCAATGGCATCAACACTGACCAGTTCTAGGTGGGAAGACAGCCTTATAAACAAATTAATAAAGGGGAAATTGGCATGTAAAATAATATAAAAAGATGATTGACTTGTAATGAACCCAACTCCAGAGGGTTATTAGTGAGAAATGGCTAATGGAAACAGATGGAAGGCAGCTAAGGACCACTGGTCTCCAAGTGGTACAACACCAAGTAAAGGTCAGTGGTTGCAAATTGTAATTTTGCTTCCTTGGGAAACATCTGAATTTTGCACAAACATTTCACAGACTAGAAGCAATGCTAGCCATGTTGGCCATAAGAGAGGAAAAAAACAACAACAACAGAATTTGTAATAGGGAAATGTATTGTAATAGGGGAATAAGAAAGGGTCACAAAAAAGTAGCACAGTCTTTTGAGTTCTCTTAGGGGGGATGCAGATGAGCAGCCCTGGGCCACCCTTGGAAGCAGAGGATCGGGGCTGCTGCAACCACACGCAGTGGCTCCGATCCTCCCTTTTGCCGGCCTGGAAAAGAGCGACAAATGCAGCTCCTTTCAGACCTGGCAAAAGGGTACAGCTCTTTAGTGCCCCTTCCAGTGCAGTGTGTCAGGACGTTGTGCCGGAAGCACATCCTGATGCTGTAACAGCTCACGGCATCACGACGTTCTCAGCATGGGGCTGGGGTGCCCAGCGTGCAGTTGCCCTTTCCCATCCCTGCTTCCAGGCTGGCCCTTTGGGCCGGTCTGTAGAGGCCCATAGATTCTTAATCAGAAACAATGCAAAACAAAGTAGAAAATCTGAGGGAAGAAACTGGTATTATAACAATGGAATCTGCATTAGTTACAGCGTAAATGTGGAACAGGAAAGGATGCAGCAATTCCAATTTACATATGGAAGCAGGTTTTATCACAGGGGTGGAATATGGCAGCACACCAGATATCACTGGATTACAAGTCCCAGCATTCTTTGCCATTTGCCATGCTCACCAGGGATGCTGGGAGTTTCAGTCTAATAACATTTGGAGGGCTGCATGATTTCCTCTCCTGCTTTGTCAGGTGCTGAACTAATTTCAGCTTGATAAACTGTACTGTTTTTCATGGGGTTTTTTAACCTTAGCCTCTGCCTTTTCTCTTCTTTCATCATGTATGTGTGTGTGTGTTTATTTGCCAGCTGAAAACGAAACTCCTGGTGTAATAAAATCAATTCCAATCTGTCAAAGTTTATGTTTTAATCTATCTGTTGGCCTTTAAAGCTAATGCAAAATTCCTTTTTATTTAGAAGAGTATCTTGTTCTTAAGTGCCATCTCCTGACAAACATATGGAAGTGCAACTCCATTATCTTGAGCCTATTTTTAATCCCTGCCAATATTAAGAGCAAATCTCAAAAACAAAAGAAGGAAGCTTTTGTTTTCTCCTCACTTGGCCTTTTAATTATTGCCTATAAAATGTTCTTTGCTATACTACCATTTGATGCACCCAGGAAATCCTTCTCCCTAAAGAAAGAATACAAGTTAAAACCAATGGTGTCAATTCCATATGGAATTGTTTGTAAATTAAGATTGGTTAATAATTTTGTGCTTCTGAAATCATTTTCATCTTTCAAGATTTCCCAATGCTCTCAGCCCCTTCTGTATCTCAGGAGTAAGAGATTCAATGATGCTGCCGTACAGTAAGGTTCACATTGACATAAAGGTCTATGGTCAGAAACTGACTTAACACTTACAGCCAGTTGTCCTGCTCTCAGGCAATAAATGCCCCCCATGCAGAGCAAACACACAGAGCAAGAGCTGAAGTCAGCTTGCTGCTGAGCATGAGAAGTCAGAAGATGTTAGCCTTTAAAAGAAGCAGGCAGGAAGATTGTTCAAGAAGTTGGGTACAGTGAGTTGTTCTACTGACCTCTGAATCCACCAAGGATCAAGTCAGGGATGCATCTAAAGAGCATGCTAAAGTCAAACAACCAACAAAGTTCAACAGTCTGGAATACAAGGGAGCTGGAAACTGGGAGCACTGCAGGTTACGGCAGGCACTGCATCCAATAATCCCATATTGGGGGTACTTTATATTTATCCAGCTGATGACTTGGTTCTCTTTGAAGAGACTTCTACAACTGATTCCTCTCAAGCTATCACTTATGTCAGTATCCTACTCTTCAGTGGAGAGGCTCAGTCAGATCAAGGCCATCTCTCTGATCCGGAAGGAGAGAGAGATCTCAGACTCCACTTGACCCAGAGGAGACTTGTCAGCCAGAGTTTGCCACTCCATCTATCTTGCTGGGTCAGTTCTCTTGACATTCCTCCTTTGAGGATGAGGATCCTCCAGGTAGGGCATCAGACCAGCTGACAAAACCAACACCTCAAAGATTAAACTGCTCCATAACAACTTTTACATGTACTGTTACATGTAGCTTTTAGTTTTACATGTACCTGCTTCTGTGCTGGGGTCTATTTGTATACTGTGGTTATTTAAAACAGAACTTAAATGGTGTTTCTTCTAGGAGCAAGGAAGAAATTGCATGTTGTTGAAAAACTGCAAAGGATTCAAGTGTTTACAAAATGGTTAAGTCACATTTGGCACACTGCCTTAATGAAAAAGTCAACATTTTAAATCAATAAGAAAGAATTTAAGAGAGATGATACATTTTAGAGAATAGTATATCCATATATTCAGCATGTAGATACAAACATAGAAATAATAGGACCACCAAGTTAAGTCACTCACCTTTGGCAAGATATTTTTTTAATAGATAGATATATAGAGCCAGTGTGGCATAGTGGTTTGAGTGATAGACTATGACTCTGGAGACCAGAGTTTGGTTCTCAGCTTGGCCATGAAAACCACTGGGTGACTTTGGGCAAGTCACATGCTCTCAGCTTCAGGGGAAGGCAATGGCAAACCTCCTCTGAACAAATCTTGCCAAGAAAACCCCATGATAGGTTCACATTAGGGTTGCCATAAATCAGAAATAGCTCAACAGTTGTAATGAGCACAAGATCTAGAGAAGAGATATGAACTGGAAAAGTAGAGGATTGGTAGGCTATATTGAATGGTATACTTGATATAGATCTAGAGAAGTAATGCCACAATGTCTTTGTTTTATTGTGCTTTTTATTTTTATTTTTTCTTTATTTTTGTAGTTTAGTTTAGTTTGAAATGTGATGTTGTTGTTTATTGTTTGTTGGATTAAAATGATTTTTTTAAAAAAATAATTTAAAACAGTGTTACTTCTGCCGCATAGTCTCACAGTACTTGTCTCCATGGTTAAGCTTCTAATATGTTGACTTGGAGATAAACCCCATCCAGCAAAGTCTGTCCAGCTTCTCCACCTCATTAGTCCTTTCATCCATCCTTTCCTATTTTTTCCAACCATGGTGTGCTTTTTAAGTATCTGATTTTTGATTGCCAGCTTTGAAATAAAACATTAGTCACTACATTAATGGCATTAAAAAAAAGAGAGAGAGAACTCTAGCTAGGATTTTAAAATGACTTATGTACACAGACCAGACTTTCCTCCATGATGCAGAACATGATAATGCAAAGGTGAGGTGGGTATAGGAAGGGCACCACCACTCTTGTCTTAATGTGTGAAAGAGAATGCCCAAAGAGGCTGGTATGAGCCATTGTTTGTGTAGACTAGCCCTCCACTCAATGTTCATCTGTGGGTGGATACTATGGAAACACTATAGAAACTCAAATATGTGCAGATACAGTCAATCAGCGTTCCACTTACAGAGTATACAATCAAGTTTCATTCAGTTTCTTTTAATAGGAAGAAAAGAGTTCTTCGAGTGTCACACTGCATGAGGAAATGTGAGTCATTTTCAGGAACTGGAAGCAATTTTCATTTTAAAATTTCACTAGAGAAAGCCAATTAAATATGATGTCTTGGTGTTATTCTCCCGTCAAAAATTAATATTCAGAATAGGCCAGATTTCTTCGCTGAATGTGACTAATACTAATTAAATAGACGAAGTGAGGAAAAATTGTATCATTATATCTGCACAATAAAGCCTGGAGAGTTGACATATTATCAGTGATCACTTATCATGTATCGAGCAGGTATCACTAATTAATCATGAACCACACAGAGGGCTAATATAACCTAGAACTGATTATTGTCTTCTGTTGTTTATTGCTTGGAGATTTCTTAAAAGCACTAAGGGATGTCTGAGGCACAGCTAGCTGCCAGCAGCTTCATAATGTCTTTTGTTGCACTCATTATCCTCTGAGACATGTTGGTGTTTGAGGCAGAAAATTCAAATTATATTTCTCTGCCCACTGCCTGCCATGATAAAAAAAAATACTAATAAAAGAAATATTTGATAACAGGGCTTCTGATAGGTCCACATTTACCAGATGAGGTTGGACACCAATACCTTCCCAAATTTAGCAATTTTTTTTATATGTCCAAAGACTGGGAGCAGATGGGTTTTCCCCCCCTTCAGAAATCAATCAAAAGCCCAGGTTTGGGATGGGACCATGATATAGAAAATGGTGTCCCAATCTGCCTTTTAGAAGAAACTTAATCATCAGTGGTGGCTGGAGGCTTTCATGCCAGTGAAGTTTTAGTCCAAATTAATTAACATAGGTATGTGTCTATAAGTGGGTATAGGAGCACTCCATGGTCTTAGAATTCAAAGGGATAGTTATATTAGTCTGGAAAAGTATTGTAGTATACAAAGGGATCTTGTAGTACTTTTGAGACTTAGGGCCAATGCAGACCAGCCATTTGGGGTGTCACAGAGCCGCCCCAGGAAGCAGTGGATCAGGGCTGTGGCAACTCCATGCTGCAGTCCCAATTCTCCCTTTTGCTACCCCGAAAAGAGTGGCAAAATGCCGCTCCTTTTAGGGATGGCAAAAGGCCGCCCTAAGAGACGGTGCCACAGCTCTTCTGCACCCTTTTGGCGCAGCATGTTTAAATGCTGCACCGGAAGGGCATTTTGACTCCACACGCCGCACCCCATCTCTACCCCAGGCCGGCCCTTTGGACCAGTCTGCAACGGCCCTTACTGAAAGAAAGAAGCTGGTAGCATGAACTTCCATAGACTTAAGTCTACTTCCTCACATGCACGAAGGAAAGTATGCATAGGAGGATGTAGGCTCAAGTCTATGAAAGCTCATGCTACCAGCTTTTTTTCAGTTAGTTTCATAGATGCTACAAGATCCTTTTGCATAATGATTTTCCATGGTCTTGAACCTTATCTTAAGGACAGGTTCAGCACTCTGGATAGTTCTCATGGAATGTCTACTTTGTCTGTATAAGGCAAGAAATGGAAGCACATATTATCTCCTTTTAAGGCTTTGATTTTGTAGCAGGGCTGGCACCAAATCTTCACACACACAACATTTGTTGTGAGACACACCATGCCTCACATTGCCATAAAAAGGGGAGGGGGAGAAAAAAGAAAGAAAAAAGGAAGGCATTGGCTACCATAATTGCTCCTCTGCTCCCACCCCTGGCACCATGTGCCAGGCTGCTGTATGTACATTCACACCACAACTTCACATGATTGCTGCCAGCCACCTCCAAAGCTGGCTACTGTGTGAATGTGCACACTGCACATGGCTTTGGAAAGGTATTGGCCACCAAAATCGCTGTGAGGAAGAGGGGGAGAGGAGCAGAATCATGCCCACTCATACCATGTGTTTGTCTGAGAAGCAGAACTGCAGTGGAAAGGACCTTTTGCATGAAGACAGTAATGGAATAGAATTGCGATTGAGAGCCCATTGATGGATTTTGCCCATCAATGAAAAAGTGCACTGCAGTAGCAAATGGAATGCAAGGCAACAGCAGGACAGACACGATGTTGTGTGATGTCCCAGCCAAAGATGCTTTGGTAGCTTGAAATGCTCTGTTTCAAATATTACATCAGAAGAGTGTCCTCTTTTGTCTACAGCTGGAAGTGACTAAAAATAATGCCCATGAGAATTATTAGCCTATCCGACACCAACATCTCTTCCTTCAAGTGTCCTGTGAAACAGCTGTTTCCTACGTCTGCTGTTTCGGTAGCAAAGCAGGTGGGATGCAGAAGAATGGCTCATTTGTTGGCATCACTGGCTGTGGAACAGACATGCTCCAATAGCAGCCAAAAAGGGCTGCTGAGAATCAGCTGAATTGCCATGAGATCCAAGGGATGGAAGCAAAGAGGGCATTTGGCCAAACTGTCAAGAGCAGTAGCTTATGAAATGCACACAAAACAGCTGGCACTAGACATGGGAAATTTGTGGAGCTGGAAGGCCCTGCTATGCTGAAGTGTTCTTCATTTTAAGCCAGCTTCCCACTCCCCCCCCACCCCATTCTTCCTTGGCAATGTTAATAAGAGGCTTATTACAGAGTGTCTGCAAATGGCTCTTTCAAGTACCAGAAATAAAACTCATTATAAAGGGTATCTGCAAAGAATGTCTAAAATAATTTCTTAATATGTTTCTTAATTTTTTTTTTATAAGTGCAAAACTACATTTGTCAGATTTTGTTCTGTGGTTGCCAATTGACTTTTGTCTTTTAGTCCATAGGACCACACTGTGTTGTTGTTTTTTAACCTTTGGAAGAACTGTAGTGCAGATGCAGGAAATTGCTACAAAGCATCTCCTAATAAGAATGAAAGAAGTGGGTGTGGAGGCATCCAACAATGTCTAGCAAAACTCAAGGAGTGATGTTTGCAAGGACTCTCACTTCTTTAAACCAATCTGGAAGAGGCCATTATTACCTGAAAATCAAGTGCTTGTTTACGTTAGGAGTAGGCAGACAATAAAACCTCTGTTTTTACTCTGAATGATTCACGGTACATTTGTTTGTTTTACTCATTGTCTGGCATTTTTGGAAGTCTTCTTCTGTGTGTGAATGGTCACTGTATTCTATTCATTTCTGAAGATAATTGCTGAGCTTTGAGTTCTTTAATTTCCAGCTAAATGTCTTTCCCACCAGGCTTGGAAGTAAGTAAAAGAGCTCAAAAAAGTTACTTTTTTTGGACTCCAACTCTGGAGTTGGAGATATTTATTACAGGAGGTAGACTATGGTAGAGTTACAAGGGTGACATTACAAGGGGCAGCCCCAGGTGTTGCCATGATAAATTAAACACGATAGTGGCAGTGTCATTAAGTATGATATCATTCAGATAATAAAACATTGTCTAACAAATGAGGAATACACTCCCCACATACTTTTAAGACAGCATTTTCACCCTGAGATTTTCCTGCTTCCTTGAGCACCAAAGAAGAGGAGCCAAGCCCTAAGATCCAACAACTCTATCTAAAACAGGGGCAGGCAACCTTTTTGAGCTGGGGGCCGGGTTGCTGTCCCTCAGACAATTGGGGGGCCGAAGCACCAAAAATAAATAAATAAATAAATAAATTTTAAAAAATTTAAAAATATTAAAAAATTTTAAAAATGCATGCACAGTCTCTCAGCCCCAGAAAAGCCATGGCAAAACCCCTGTGGAGATTTTGCCAAGAAAACCCCAGGAACAAGTAATAACAACAATAATCAATATCATCATGGTGAGCGGCGGCAGTGGTGGGGAGCGACGGTGGCGGCAGGACCGGCCTGAGGCCAGTCCAAAGGCCTCAGGGGGCGCATACGACCTCCGGGCCTTAGGTTGCCTACCCCTGCTCTAAAACAAAGATGGGCAGAAGGCGGGTTTCTTGGAAAAGTTACCTTTTTTGGACTACAACTCTCAGAATCCTCCAGCTTGCAGGGGGAATTCTGGCAGTCATAGTAAAAAAAAAAAAAGTAGTTTTCCCAAGGTCTGACTGGGATCTACTCCCCCACCCCTTACAATCTTGGGATCTGCCCAATGCAAACACACACACACACACACACACATAGATATAGAAATATGCATGTATGTATTTTATATATATATATATATATACACACACACACACACACACACACACACACACAAACAAAGAATCAAAGAATTTTGAGCACAGGAATGTTAGCACCATTTGAGGGAGGCTAAGATGATGGCTCCTTCCCTGCTGTCTTTCCCCTGGCAGGCAAATATCTTTTTTTTTTTTTTTAACAGGCAGGCCTTTGACAAGTAATTGTGCTTGTTGTGAAAGGGACTTTCACCAAGATGGCACTGTGTTTCTCTTTTACTGCTGTGTTTTAATTTTTATGCTTTTACTGATGTTAAGTTTGATCCCCCCTTCACTTATAAGCCTCTCTGAGTCTCAATTGTGGAAGAAAGGCAAGATATTAACTTCATTAATTATTTAATTATATTTATATCCTGTATTTAATTAATGTAAGAACTATCCATCCATCAAACAAACAACCCTACTTCTGTTCTCAGATTCACACACCCCCGCCCCATTTCACCAGCATAATTTAGCTTCCCATGTGTGTTTGTTTTATTGCTGCGATTCTTACAAATATTGAGAGTTGGAAATCCATCCTGATCTACTGCAGATCACTCAGGTCCAAAACTCACTGCAGAAATAATCCAGTTTGAGACACCTTTAACTGCCTTGGCTCGATGCTAGGGAATCCTGGGAACTGCAGTTTTGTGAGACATTTAGCCTTCTTTGTCAGAGAGCTCTGGTGCCACAATAAAGTACAATTCCCAGGATTCCCTAGCACTGAACCAGGGCAGTTAAAACGGCCCCAAACTGGATTATTTCTGCAATGTGTTATGAACCTTTGACACCTATCAGCAGGTCCCATCTACCATCTGCCTGCTCCTAAGCCTGTATCAGGGCTCTCCCTTATTTAAATGGGCTATAGCAGATTTGCTACGGGTGGGAAAGGAGGAGATAAATTATAAACTGCAGAGGAAGGAACAGAATTTATTTTCCATTTGCTTCTTGTCTCCAGGCACACAAAGGTGCCACTGAAACTGCCCACTCTAAACTTGCATGCAATTTTCTGCAGTGAATTTTTTTTCTCTGAACATATGCTCCAGGAGAAGGAGTCTCCATCTGAATTTTCATTGACATTGATTTTCAGGGATTGGGGTGCTGCACATACAGCATAGCATTATAAAACAGAGAACAAAGCCTTCTTTTCCCCATTTACATAGTGTTTGATTAGGTGCGATGAGAGTGTTAATTGCCCTCTGGAGTGCAATGCCTGCACTAGGTGATCAAACGCATTAATATTGTAAGTAGATGATAATCGGCAGCTAAACTGCTGTGCTGAAGAAATAACTCTGTAGTCAAAGGCAAGCCAGGGTTGTCTTTCAGAAATCTGGTGGGCTTGGAAAATTTTTAGATCAGCCTGAGAAGAACCAGCCTCTTTATTATAATGTGACTATATAAGGGATTTCTGCTCTGGATCCTTTGTAGCCAGAAGACTGTGAGCAATTGCTTTCCCTGTAAAGCTTCATCATTAAAAATTCAGTGATGCTTTTAGGGGTGACTGGTGCTCCTGCCACCGGCTAAAGATTAATGACTTGTATGCAGGATGGCTTAAACAGATGCTTTTGTTACCTAGGCAATATCCCAGCCGGATGGAACATATCTGCAAGCTCTGCTAGGATGAATTTTTGAGAGCCAAGGCTGGGTCCTGAGATAATGCACCTTTCCATTTGTGTAGTTGACGCTGCTAATTCCAGGATTTCAGATCGAAGCGTTAGCAAAGGTGGGATTTTTCCTGGCAAACTCATTGTTTAGTGGATAAAGGCTTCTTCCATAATGCAGTCTTAAGAAATAATTTCTCAAGGCTGACCGGTAACAAAGCAAGATTCTGCAGTGGGCAAAAGCAATGAAATTACAAACAAGGTTTTGGAATATACTGTATGTAAGTTTTTAAAAAAGAGAGAGTGTGTATAGACTTTATTCTTTGATTCCACACACTCTGTAGAGAAAAGTACAGATGCAACACTGAATTTCTTGAGAATTTGAAAATTTCTTTAGGTTTCTAAGCCCTATGGCTACAATATGCTAAAGCTATGTTGGAAAAGTGACTAGAACCTTAGAATACCAGAGGAATGATAAATAAAATTCCAGTGTATAAAGGCAGGACATTTAAAGCTGTTTAAAGCTTTTCCAGAGCCCCTTGGAAAACCAGCATAAATTCTATGTAATTAAAATTGCAGAATAAATTATGCAAAGCAGGAGAAATTATGCTAATAACCTCACATTCCCTGACATACATCAGTCAAAGAATACAGCTTTTCTCAGCAGTTCTTTGGGTGATGCTTAATACTTTTAATAGCCTAATAGACTGTGATGAATAGTCTCAGCTTCGTTAGCACTGCATTTATTTCTCTATGAGTTGGTTTGTTTTCTTTCTTAAGAAAAAGGGAGCCCAGTTTTAAACAACAAACAAATAAATCACTACATTTGAGTCACCTGCACACAGAGTTATATATTTTTGGTTTTAGTCCACTGTACACTCTATATGAGATGATCTAACATTTATAGAAGAGTTTGCAAGCTAGAATTTCTGTTTCTATTGGGCTACAGAATCAATTTCACATGTACTGAAGCACTGCCTCTCCATTTACCAGAGTCCCCTTTATACATGTTACGTGTGGAGAAAAAAAGGGTATCCTCTTTAGTACACTTCTGGCTGCATGCTGGATGCCTTGCTCCCTGATCAGTGACACTATGGTTGTGTCTACACTGTAGAAATAATGCAGTTTGACACCACTTTAATATGCCTTGTTAGCTAATTTTGGGATTTGTATTTTTATGAGATATTTAGCCTTCCCTGTCAGAGAGCTCTGGTGTCACAACAAACTACAAATCCTAGAATTTCATAGCACTGAACCATGGAAAGTTAAAGTGGTGTCAAACTGCCAGTGATGTAGGGTCTGTACAGACTGCCAGAAATAATCCAGCTTGAGACTACTTTAACTGCCCTGGCTCAGTGCTAGGGAATCATGGGATTGTATTTTTTTCTGAGACATTGAGCCTTCTCTGTCAAGAGCTCTGGTGCCACAATAAACTACAGTTCCCATGATTCACTAGCAATGAGCCAGGGCAGTTAAAGTGATCTCAAAACTGATTATTTCTGGCAGTCTGTATAAGCCCATAGACTCAAGTCACTTCAGTGTCTCGACTTAGACACATCTCAGCAATAAATAATGCACTGACTCGACTTAGCTCAAGACTTGTATATTTTTAGTGACTGACTTGCTGGCCTAGATTTGTCCAGAAACAGAAAACATATTAAGCAATGGGCTTGAAGTCTATTCAGCACCCTGTCCCTGTTGCACATTGGAGGAGTTTTTAAACCTTTTCAAAACTTTAGAAGGATCCTTCCACCTCAAGCCCATTGCCCAACAAAAATGTTATTACCCTCTGAGATCTTTTTTACCTACCATTGTGCACATCTTTTTGATTTTCTAGTTATTGAGACTACACAAACACACACCCCTCTATTTCTTTGTTGTTGTTGTTGACGTTGATTCCTAGACTTGAGACTTGACCTGAGACTTGACTCAAAAGTATCTTGCAAAAACTTGAGACTCAACTTGAGACTGGAAGGTAGAGACTTGACACTTGACTTGAGACTTGGATTAAATGACATCATTATTTCTACAGTGTGGATGCACTTTATAATTTAGGCCTTACCTTGGGAGCCAATCAGCTGGGTTGTTTGACCATGGAAGGGACAAGGCTTGGAAGAAATGGTCCAGAAGGAGAATATTCTCACTCTGGTCACTTCAGAGCCCAAAGAAGACAACTGTATGAGGGGCATCTTTGTGCCCCTGGGGCCCTCAAGGAGGCTCACAGACCAGTGAGAATGTCAAAACGAAATAAAAAAAAGCAGAAGAAGTGGATAGTAAGTAGCTGGAAATCCACTTCTGACTTATGAAAAATATATTTTTTAAAAAAAGTTAAACAGTGCAGTGGAAAACAGTGAAACCTGTTTGAACAGTAAAGTGATGTTTAAATGGGTTTAACTAGTTAATGTGTTTAATACGTTTTCACTCTATTTAAATTATTTTTATAGGCTTCAGTGGTTTTAACCTATTTGTATCAATTTTAGGATGCAGTAGCTCAAGTGGTTAAGACGCTGACTCTGTTGATTGCAAGGTTGGCAGGTTGGCAGTTCAAGGCCCAGATGCTGCATGATGGGGTGAGCTCATGTCACTAGTCCCAGTTTCTGTCAGCCTAGCAGTTCAAAAGCATGCAAATGCAAGTAGATAAATAGGTACCACTTTGGTGGGAAGGTAAACAGCATTCTGTGCAGTCATGCTGGCCACATGATCACAGAATAGTCTCTGACAATGCTGGCTCTTCCGCTTAGTAACAGAGATGAGCACCGTCTCCTATGGTCAGACACAACATGACAACCTTGTCAATGGGGAATACCTTTACTTTACCAATTTTACCCATATGCCACCCTGAAATCTTTAGATACAGGGCAGGATAGAAATATTTTAATAAAATAAAATAAGTATCTTTTTGCCCAGAAAAAAGGAGCAGGCTGAAAAGTGTGAAGGGCTGAGGACCAAAAAATTAAAGTCTTGGGGGATTGCATGAGGTCACAGTACCACACTTTGCCCATCCCAGTCATAACACCATAAAGAATGTGGATTCAGCATTAAATTTTCACCCTCCTTCCTTCTCAGATTAATACTCCTTACATTCATATAGACTGGGGTTAGCTACTGATCAGTTGGGCTGGGGAGAAGTTTTACTGCATGATTCACAACTATATTAGCAGCACAAGGGGTACCCCTCAGAGCAGCCGAATTTGTTGCATTTTTTAATGCTTCTGTCACAATTATGTGTTGTAAGTGCTGGAGGAGTTGGGTTGGAACCATGACAGAATAATTGTTGAAGGGTTTCCTCCTGGTCTCTGCTGATTGATTCCACCATCAGTGATCTTCCATGTTCTAGCCCATCTCAGGGGCTGACACATTCACCACACCTGTGCTGCAGCATGGACTTACAATATCATTGTGTTAGAATTGAAAGATATAGCCATGTTAGTCTGTAGAATCAGTACGTAGAGAGATCTTGTAGCACCCTTAAGACTAACCAATTTATTTCTTTCCGTTAGTCTCAAAGGTGCTACAAGATCTCTCTACCTACTAATATCCATGTGTCTTGAAGTATGTCTGAGATCCAGGGGAGGCTCAAAATATGTTGCTGTCTGAAGTGTCTAATGACTGGCTCTTTACCTTGCCAAATTGTAAGAACTTTAATCAATAAAACTTGTGGCCATCTTGCAATGAAGATAGACTCCTCCTTTGTGCTGCTGGCATAAAAATTAAGCTGTATGCCAACCATCTATGAGCCGTGAAACTTACATTTCTCAAGTTTCTTTAATGCTCATGCTCTCTCTCTTTCTCTGCTATCACCTCTGAATTATTCAAAAACTTACTTCCTTTCAAACTATTTTAAAGGTTTGGAACAGGAAATAATCAGATGGAGTAAGACCTGGTGAGTAGGGTGTTGGTTCATAAACTCAAACCCCAAATTCTTCAAAATGTCCATAATCTTCCCTGCCCCTTGAGCAAAAGCACCATTTTTCCTTCAATGCCTCTTTCAACTGGCATAGCAAGTAGTATTCTGCATTAATTGTTTGGTCCTTCTGAAGATAGTCAATTATCAAAATACCTTCTTCATCTCAAAAAACTGTGGCTATTGCCTTTCCTATTGACCTTTGAGCATTAAATTTCTTCATCTGTGGAGAATCTGAGTGCTGTCACTGCAAGAACTGTAGTTTGGTCTGTAGTTTAGTGATGTAACCATGTTTCATCAACAGTGATGATTTTTTTTTAAAAACAACAACACTAGATCACTAAAAATGCTGGAAAATCAACATGGAGGTATCCACTCAATTTCATTTCTGGTCAACATTCAACCATTTCAGCACCCACTTGGCTGACAGCTACAGCATAGCTAACTGCTAATGAATTATAAACCCAATGTGTTCTCAGCCTATCTCTATTGTCTCAGCAATTGTTTTAGCTGACAGTTTTTCACTTGCTATAATATTTAATATGTTTTTGTTTAAAACAACTTAAACCAATAAAAATAATCTAGTCTGATCTGACCACTGACATGAGATCTCATGATAAAATATATGGATAGGATATTTATTTATTTATATGCTGCCTTTCTCCCAAAGTGAGATCCAAGGCAGCTCACAGATTAAAATGGTTAAAAAGTTACCAATATAATTTTAAAAACTAATTTAAATCATTTTGTTTAAACAGTATAAAATTACATTAAAATACAAATATATAAAACATAAAGACAGTATGTAGACTAATAAAAGGTTCCCTGAGAGTGAGGGCATATCAAAAGCCTGCTTGAACAAAAACTTTTTTCCTGATGGTGAAAGGAAAGTGGGGAGGAGGTCAGGATAGGTGAGAAAGAATAAATAAATAAACAAATCCCATTGACCTCAGTGGAACATCAGATAGGATTAGCAATTGAATTTAGCCCAGAGTTTAGAATCAGGCAGGCTTCCAGATATGTTATTGGACTATAGACTCCATCACCCCTAACCAGCATAGCCAACAGTAAGGAATGATGGTAATTGCAGCCCAACATCATCTGGAGGATCACACAATTCCAACTCTTTAGATCTGAGTAAGCTGTTTCAAAGCTATAACAAAAGCTACTATTTGTGGACACACAGGAACCTATGCTACAACAGAGCTTGGAAAGGTTAATTTTTTGGACTACAACCCCCAGAATCTCTCTTCCAGCTTCACTGCTTTAAAAACTTTTCAGTACCTCTTCCTTACTGCAGAAAATCCTCAGTGCAGTCTTTGCTCTTCAGCTTGAGTGAATATTAAAAGCACAGTCATTTGGTTTCTGTCAGTTTGACCCAAGTTAGTTGTACTTCAGTGCACAACTGCCCTTACAATAATGAGAAGGGCTGCCCTCAATTTAATCACTATATGACTGGACACACCACTTGCTATAGGAGAACAACCATCCTGCAAACAGAAGTGTGTCTTGAATCCACATAGCTTTTGTGTATTTACTCCTGCTGTGATAATATGCCCCAGAATACAGAACTCCTGTTCCATAAACTTTTGCTCCTGTTAGACAAAGAACATCTTCCTCCTGAGTAACAAACTTGACATTTTCCATTTTACTTGAACTTATTGCTTTCTCCCTGGTTAACCATGCCAAAAGGCAGAAGTTTGAAAGAAAAGTCCCATGTCTGAGATCTGGATATGAATGGTTTCAATGAAGTTGTGGTGGCAGCTTCCTTATCAGAGGGGAGTAATGAATCTGCTCTTGGCTTCAGTTAAAATTTTTAAAGAAACTCTCTCCATGGTGCTGAACTTATTTTGAGGCCAGGGTTGAGGACCCTGAATAGTTCCTTTAAGGTGGAGAAGATATATTGCTACTCTGGCATGGAAGCAAAGAGCTGTCAACAGTTATTTGTTCCAGAAAAAAAGTTCTTTTAGGATGCCATGGGCAGAACTTGGAAGTAACTACTTATAAATAGCTTTTTTATGATGGTTGTCTGTCTTCAAGTCATTTCCAACTTATATGGACCCTAAGACAACCCTATCTAGGGGGTTTCTGGGGCTGAGAATCCGTGACTTGCCCAAAATCACCGAGTGGGTTTCCATGGCTGAGCAAGGGATCAAACTCTGATCTCCAGGGTCATAGTCCAATGCTCAAACCACTACACCATGCTAGTTTTCTATAAATAACCAAGATAAAGGTTTTTCCTTTACAAGATTGTCTAGTTGTGACTGACTGTAAGGGCTGGTGTTCATCTTCATTACTAAGCCAAAGAACCAGCATTGTCAAAGATGATTCTCTGATCATGTGGCCAACTAGACTGCACAGAACGCTTTTTTACTGATGCACTGAATTGGTACCTATTTATCTACTTGCACTTTTATATGCTTTTGAACTGCTAGGTTTGCAGAAGCTGGGACTAGTGATGGGACCTTATCCCATCAGGCAGCACTTGGGTCTCAAACTGCTGACCTTCTAATCTTGCAGCCATTAGAGTCAGTGTCTTAACTGCTGGACCACCGTGTTCCTTCTATAAATAACTACTTGAAATGTGTAGTAATTAATTGTAGTAATTAATTATAAATAACTACTGGTAATTAATTTATTTCCATAATAACTAAAATTTGTTTTTACTGTTGTACTGCATTTTACTGTAAGCCACCCTGATTGATCTCAAAGGGGTGGGGTATAAATTATTATTATTATTATTATTATTATTATTATTATTATGTCCTTTCCTTGGTTCTCTTGCCATTCAGCATCATTGAATGACACAGGTTCTAGTATTCTGAGAACAGAACTAGATAGGTCTTTGGTCTGATCCTTGACAGTTCTTCCTATTTTGTTATGACATAAATTAGCATTGGCTCCTACTAAATATAGCTTGGGGACTTTGATTTTAAACTTATTTTGTTTGTTAACTGCCATCAAGTCAACTTTGACTTATAGTGACCCTATGAATGAGAAATCTCCAAGTCACTCTACCATCAACAGCCCTGCTCAGGTCTTGGAGACTTCCTTGATTGAGTCTTTCCATCTGACATGTGGTCTTCCTTTTTTTCATACTGCCTTTCACTTTATCAAGCATTATGTTCTTTTCCAGTGGGTCATGTCATCTCAAGAAATGTCCAAAGTATGCTTTTGTAATGTTAACTGCCATCAAGTCAACTTCAACCCATGGTGACTCCATGAATGAGAGACCTCCCCAAGTAATCCTATTATCAACAGCCCTGCCCAAGACTTGCAAATGCAGGGTTGTGGCTGGCTTCCTTAAATCTTCTTCTTTTCCTACTGCCTTCTACCTCACCAAGCATTTATTGTCCTTTCTAGTAAGTCATTATGAGAAGGCATACTCATAAAGACAATAATGCTTGGTAAGGTAGAAGGCAGCAGGAAAAGTACAATGTCCAAAGTACAATAGGCTTCAATTTACTAATTTTGGCTTCCAGGGAGAGTTTAGGCTTGATCTGCTGTAGGACCGAATTATTTGCCTTTTTAGCAGTCAACTTATCCTACAAACTTATCCTCAAAACTTACCCCCCCCTCAAAAAAAACCACAACCCCTGATCTTAAACAAACATAATTTGGAGAATGGATTATGATGCACATATATTTGTGATTGCTGTACAAACATCATATTATATAACTGAACTGCATGTTCTTTTGCTGTTCTGCCAAACAGTGATACCTTTATTGGCCAACCAAAATGCACAATATACTTGTTGCAAGCTTTCAAAGCTCCACTGGCTTCTTCATTAGGTGAGGTGTTAAAAACCAAATAGGAGAAAAAATTGGAGATGTCAGTCAGATGCCTGCATTTTGATGTTTCTGTCCTTAGTTAAGATGGTAAGTGTATCTTTTGCAGACTGGCCCCTCCTCCTTCTGTGCTTGTGACTATTGGGGGATTTCTTTGCAAAGACCAGGAAATTTAAAGTCTATTTGCATCTCAACAAGGAC
>JAIPUX010001232.1:147941723-147951893 GCA_020142125.1 Phrynosoma platyrhinos | reverse complement strand
GTGTACCACAGTTTCAAGATCCTTAGTTTCCAGGAAAGGGCATAGCTCGCATTTCAGCTGAAGCTGATAACAGGCGCTCCAGACCATCGCATTTACCTGATTTAACATCTGGAGCAACGGATCCAGGAGCACCCCCAGACTGCGAACACAGCCCTTGGAGGAGAGTGTGACTCCATCCAGGATTGGAAGTTGTATTCCCAAACCTGGTCTTGGGCCTGCAACTGTTAGTACCCCTATTTGTCTGGATTGAGTCTCAATCTGTTTTTCCTCAACCAGTCCATTACTGCCTTAAGATAGTCACTTAGAGGAGAGACGCCATCTGAAGTTGAAGCTGAGGACTGAGACATGAAGAAATAGATCTGGGTGTCATTAGTAAAAGGTGTAAGAGGAATTCTTTGGGAGTGTGACAGAAGGCCTCTTCAAAGATGGTGTTTGTCACCTGGAGTTTCTTTTAAAATAAGCACTTGAAATTAAACTTATTTGTTTTTAGAACATGCCAGCCAATCAGGTAGTGCAATCTTGTTAGTTAAAAGTTTTACTTTTTAAAAATGGTCTGGACTCCAACTGTACACCCACTTCCCTCTGTTTTGTGCCCTGCTAGGTAAACATGGATGCCAGATTGCTGTTGAATTTCAATAATGTGATAGTAGAAAAATAAACCACTGATGTCTTGAAACAGAAGCAATGTGGGGAGTGTTCACCTTGTATTAAAGTAGGTTCACACTCCAAGAGGTTTTCAGAAGCATGAATCATATAAGGCACACCTTCCTTGGCAACTTTGATTTTGAAGGAAACAGCTGCTTCCCCCCTGTCCTGCAAATACAATTTAAAAGGGAAATCTGAATGTTACTATACCACCCAGATTTGATGACATAGTACCAGTATACTGAAGCCTTGCTTGGCCCAGGGATGTTAGAAATTGTTCAGAACTTACTCGGTGTAAAACTTTGTGCCAGAATTGTGGTTGTATACCTGGGCAGAGTACGTCTGGGTAGCTCATAATTAGTTCCTCCCTTGCTCTATTCCTTTTCCTAGTTCACAAAGCAGTTCTGCAGATTATTCTGTTAGGAATATTCTGTGATCTGATGCCAGAAAATTTCTGAGATCAGCTAGCTGAAGAGGGTTGTTCTGATATGGGGCATTTCTGCTAGCAGATTTATACCCTCCTTACCCTCTACAGCCAGCACATCTTTCAGTTAGTACTGTTGTCCCATGTAGAGGGCAATATAATTGTTGCTGTTGTGGGACTTCAGATTGTTTCTGACTTAAGGCAACCCTAAGGTGAACCTATCATGGGGTTTTCTTGGCAAGATTTGTTCAGAGGGGTTTACCTTTGCCTTCCTCTGAGCCTAAGAGAATGTGACTCACCCAAGATCACCCAGTACATTTCTATGGCCAAGCAGAGATTCGAACCCTGGTCTCTAGAGCTGAAGTCCAACACTTAAACCACTACACCATGCTAGCTCTCATCAGTACTGCACTCCAAGTTTGTTATTGTTAACTACCTTCAAGTTGACCCAAGTTAACCTGTACTAAAAACCCAAGCTTATGCTGCCTTAGCATGTTTCCTAGGCTGTAAATTCTGTTGAAATCAGTGGTGCTGAGATTGACAACATGTGTTTGGAACCATGACTAAATGCTTTAAGGGTAAAAAAAAAATATTAAAAAGAATTCCTTGAATGTACTTTGTATTAAACTGAACAAGCTATGTTCTTTGATCCCTTGAGTTTTATTTTATTTTTAGTCATTTTCTTTTAATGATGTAAGCTTTGCAGCATAAATGCCATTCTCCTTTCCCTCCAGCTCTATCAATATGTGAGCAATAAAAAAAATTCTCTGTTCTGACATATCATACATCCCACGCACAGGTCATACTTGTCACTGGAAAAGTAATTGATTTCTAAGCATTATGCATAGCATTAACTGGGTAATTCCGATGAGATGACTGAGAAAGCCTAGTGGGCGACAACACGTTTGAATGGGTTGGAAGAGGACATTTCTTGATGTCATGGTATAATTATCGTATGATAAGATTCTGGAATCTCTGAAATAGATTTTAATTTATATTATGTGGGAAGCACAGTAAATGAAGAGCTGGGTGTGCATGTGTCTGTGCCTTCACAGCACAGCGGAGTTAAATGAATTCAGGGCAGCACATTATATGTCTGTCTTATGTGATATGCAAATGTTTGGAGTGGTACAACCTAATTATCTATCAGACAGGGATCATACAGATGCTGGAGTCCTACCCTTTAAAATGTTACATGTAATGGCTCAGTGCGGGAATGGGGTAGGACAATCCCTACACACACCATCACAAACAGCCCCTGAAAGAGAGAGAGACTGGAGGGGAACTAAAAAATCCACCAGATGCAAATAACTTTCTTCACACTGAGTAATTTAATCCACCCTCCATGTGGAGGTCATAATGTTCTAACTAGCCTTTCACCCACTGTGTCAATGAAACTGCACTTTATTTAAACTGTTTCTATTCTCTTTTTATTTCCTCTGTTTATTCCCATTCAACCTATCCTGCTCAGCCCCCATTTTATACCTACTCCAGCAAATCCCTCCAGTGCACCAACCTGGCAGGGGACTGTTATTTAATCATTTCAAAGGTGCGGAGCAGCGTGTCATCATCATGGGCAGAGGGAAAGAAGTGAATTTATATAAATTCCCACCTACATGCTTTAGCATGCATTCTAAAGCAAAGTTGGTCTGGATTCTTTTGCAACAGAATTTGGGGAAGGAATGAAGGAAGAGCACTGGAATGATGAAGTGTGCTCATTTAGCTGGTGAGTGTAAAAACGGAGGTACGGTAACTTCTTTAATGGTATGTTTTGCATGCAGAAGTGCCTGGTTCATTCTCTGGCACTATTAGTAAAAGGATCAAGGAGCAGGAAATAACAAAGCCCCTTCTGTCCAAGGACTGGCAAGCTTCTGTCAGTCAATAGTTGAGAGTACTGCACTAGATGCAAAGGTTGGGAAAGTGAGTTTTTTGGGTACAGCTCCCAGCCATGGCCATCCTGGTGGGGAGATTCTGGAAGTTATACTCCTTAGTAATGGTCTAACCTAGTGTAAGACATCCCCGCACCCCCAAGAATGCAAAATGGTGTGTAATTTGCAGTAGTCAGATTAAAAAAAAAAAAGGAAGTCATGTCCCTCTGTCTATCTTTCCATGTTTTTATTGTTGTTAATTGCTGTCAGGTCAGTTTCTGTTTATGGAGACCCTATGAATGAGAACTCTGTAAGACATCTCATCATTAACATTCTGTTCAACTACTGCAAACTCAGATCTGCAACTTCCTTGATTGAGTCTAGGTAATGCAGTCTTCCTTCCCCCCCCCCCACTGCCTCCCACTTTACTAATCAATATTGTCTTTTCTAATGAGTCATGTTTTTCATGATATGTCTAAAGTATAGAATCATAGAGTCATAGAATCATAGAATTGAAAGAGACCACAAGGGCATCCAGTCCAACCCCCTGCCATGCAGGAACTCACAATCAAAACACCCCCAACAGGATGGGTTGAGCAGGATGGGTTGAGTGGGAATAAACAGAGGAAATAAAAAGAGAACAGAAACAGTTAAAATAAAGTGCAGTTTCATTGACACAGTGGGTGAAAGGCTAGTTAGAACATTATGACCTCCACATGGAGGTTGGATGACCATCCCAGCCTCTGTTTAAAGGAGACTCCACCACTATCTGAGAGATTTGTGGGTTAACAAATTTGATTGGCTCCAATCTCTTTACAACCGTCTGGCAAGTATTTAAAACAGCCATCCCATGGTAGCCTCAGTTTGGTCATTTTGGTTTATAGGGAGATTTCAGATTTGATTCGTTCTACAACTGAATTTTTGCAGTCCATGGTATCAGCCGGTCCCTCCAGCACCACATTTAAAATGAGTTCATTTTCATGTCAGCTTTCCTAATGTCCATCTTTCACAACCATACATAGAAGTCAGAAATACTATAGAATGGATGCCCTGACTTTCATATTTAGTGATATATATTTACACTTAAGGCTCTTATCTAGTTCTTATAAGTGTAACACAGGCACCTTGGCATTTTCTTCCTTGACTTTCTTCAGTCTGACAAAGACTAGGACATGGAAGGGCAAATATGAAGATATATGAAAATATTTCCTTTTCTAAGTCCTAGTCTTCATCGGATTTCTTGACTACAGTCTCCATTTGGACTGATGACTGAACCAAGGTAGAAAAAGTTTTTGACAATTGCAATATCTTCATCATCCACTTTGGTCATTATTTTTGTTGCCCTAATGCTCAGCTGTAACCCTGTGTTGTCATTTGTTTCCTTTACTTTTTTCAATAATCATTCCAAGTAATTCTGCTGGTAGTATGGTGCCATCTGCATCTCTTATTGTCAACATTTCTTCCTCCAATTTTTATGTCACTTTCTTCCAAGTCTAATCCAGTTTTTCTTAGATGTTCTACCTATAAATGAAACTTATAGGATGATAAAATGCAATCTTGTCCGACCCCCTTGGCAATTGGAAACCATTTTCTTTCTTCATATTATGTTCTGACAGCAGCCTCTTGTCTTGAGTATAGGTTACTCATCAGGACAATCAAATGTTATAGCATGCTCATTTCTTGTAGAGTGATCCATAATTTTTCATTATCTACAGAGTCAAATGCTTTGCTATAGTCAATGAAGCACAGAGTGATGTTCTTCTGAAATTATTTGGTGTGCTCCAGTATCCAATGTATGTTGCAATGTGATCCCTAGTGCATCTTCTTTTTCTAAACCCAGCTTGGACATCTGACATTTCTAGCTCCATATATGGTAAAAGTCTTTGTTGTAAAAATGTTAGCATCACTTTGCTTCCATGGGAGATTAATGCTGTGGTCTGATGGTTACTGCAATCCCTGATGTCCCCTTCCTTGGGAAAAGGAATGTATAATGAGCATTTCCAGTCTTTGGACTATTGTTTTGTTTTTCATATTTGTTGTCAAATTTTAGTTAGAATTGTAAATGCTTGAATTTCTCTGTAGCTTGAAACAGCTCTATTGGTATGCGATCTGTTCCTGGTTATTTATTTCTCCCAAGTGCATTGAGAGTGATGTCTGCTTCTCTTTTTGAAACGGGTTCATAGACAAAGGGTTCTTCCTTGAATGAATCTGTATGTCTTCATGTGGTCATGTAACCTCTCCACTCTTACTTTTCACATTCCATGTTCCTCTTATATATGTGGATGTAGCATATCTTGATTTCCGTAAGGCTTTTGACACAGTTCTCCATGATATTCTTTCAAAGAAGCTAGTAAAATGTGGCCTAGACAGTGCTAATATTAGGTAGATTTATAATTGGCCAATGGCTTCTCTTCATCCTGGAGAAAGGTGACAAGTGGAGTGCCGCAGGGATCTGTACCGGGCCCTGTGCTATTCAATATCTTTATCAATGACTTAGATGAAGGAATAGAGAGCATGCAGATTAAATTTGCAGATGATACCAAACTGGGAAAGGCTGCTAATTCCCCAGAGGACAGGATTAAAATTCAGAATGACCTTGACAGATTAGAGTCCTGGGCTAAAGATAGCAAGATGAATTTCAACACAGAGAAATATAAGGTACTGCACTTAGGGCAAAAAACTAAAAAATGAAATGCACAAATATAGGATGGGAGACACATGCCTAGACAATAGTTCATGTGAATGGGATCTAGGAGTCTTAGTAGATCACAAACTGAACATGAGTGAGCAGTGTGATGTGGCAGCAAAGAAAGCCAATGTGATTCTTGGTTGCATCAACAGGAGTATAGTGTCTCTAGATCAAAGAAAGTGACAGTTCCACTGTGTTCTGCTTTGGTCAGGCCTCACCTGGAATAATGTGTCCAGTTCTGGGTAGCTCAATTCAGGAAGGATGTTGACAAGCTAGAGCGTGTCCAGAGGAAGGTAAACAAAATGGTGAGAGGTCTGCAAAGCATGCTCTATGTGGAGTGGCTTAGAGAGCTGGGAATGTTTAGCCTGATGAAAATAAGGTTAAGAGGGGACATTATAGTTATGTTTAAATATTTGAAAGGATATCATATTGAAGAGGGAACAGGCTTATCTGAAATGGGTCCATGGAATCCATATTTTCCCACTCTTCTGCCCTTTACCTTAGTAATTTTACGAGCAGTACCTCAGAGATACTTTTCTCATTTTCATGCCCCTTTTAAAACATTACTTCTGCCTCCTCCTGTTTATCCACCTTTTTTTCCTGCTTCAGGAATCTCATCAGCAGAACCCCTATAAAGATAAAGGTAGTCCCTTGATATGAATGTCTAGTCCAGGGACAGGCAACCTTTTTGAGACCTGGGCCGGGGCGGGGGAATGGTGGCACACGTGTGCGGGCACCCCCCGCCCGCCGCACGCGCACCCCCCGCCGCGCACGACCCCCCCAATGCCCCCAATGCGCGCAACCCCCTGCTTCCGCTGCCACCGCCGCCGCTACCGCTACTGCGGCCACAGCCATAGCGTGCATGGCCACAGCCACCATGGCGCGTGTCGCGGCCGTCATTTTGGTAGTCCAAATCGCGGTCGCGATGCGTTTGCACATGCGCAAGAGTACTGCGCATGTGCAAATGCATCGCGGCTGCCATTTTGATTTCCAAAATGGCAGCCGCAGCGATCGCGGTCGAAAATGCGCCCTGGCGGTTGCATGCGGTGGCGGCAGTGGCGCATGGCGGTGACGCACAGCAGCAACCTTCAGCCTGGGCCGTTAAGTCCAGGGCTCAGGGCCTTAACCGGCCCCCGGGCCTTAGCTTGCCGGTCCCTGGTCTAGTCAAAACTGACTGTAGGGGGTGGTGCTCATCTCTGTTGCTAAGCTGAAGAGCCAGTGTTGTCCAAGGACTGCTCTGATGGTCATGTGGCCAGCATGAGTGCACCAAATGCTGTTTACCTTCCCACTGAGAAGTGGTACCTATTTATCTACTTGCATTTGCATGCTTTCAAACTGCTAGGTTGGCAGAAACTGGGACCAGTAACAGGAGCTCACCCCATCATGCAGCACTCGGACCTCGAACTGACAACCTTCTGATCTTCTAATCATCGGAATTGGCGTCTTAACCACTAAGCCAGCGCATCCCCTATACTAAGGGCTAAATTCAATATCAGGGTCATTTGTGGGGGCCACATCTGACTTATGTATGAATGTCAGAAATGCCATTCAGGAAACCCTTGTGTTTAAAGACAGAGATTACTGTGATTTTAAAATGTGTGTTTGCTTATGCAGAATTAAAAAGAATTATGGCAAAAATTATCTAGCCTTTGCTGTTACATGCACTCAGTGCAAGGCCTTTGCACTGACATTGGTTTTGATCTGAATTCAATATCACTCAGTTGAAATAGCTTCATTGCCTTCCCCTGAGGAAATGTAAAAACAGAGAGAGGGAGAAAGAAAGAAAAAAAGAAAAAAAGAGAAATGTGTGCTGGACTGGTCTTTCATTAGGCAGGACGAGGCAGCTGACTCAAGCATTTAGAGTATCGTGAAATGAGAGCAAATTGTTACACATTTTCTTTACTTTTACATTTTTATATAGGCAAGGCGGTCCTTGTGTGAGTTTTCTGCCTCTGGTGGTGAACTAAACTGATTGGCTTTGGTTGCATAAAATTGACAGGATCCATAATACTATCCATCTTGATGTGAGGGGGCAGGGAAGTGTAGTAATTGCTGCCCCATTTCATGCCACAACAGCTCTCTTGGACCTGCTGTACTTGATAGTTCTTTGTTCTGATCCAGCAGAATGGCTTTTCCTGTGTTCACAAATGACTGCTATTTTGAGTTACTGTACTTATTCTGTACATTTTTAAACTTTAGAAAGAAATGACCAATAGTGAATTCCTTGCATGTTATGATCCTTCAGCCCAACTGTTTTACATTTTGTTCCTCATTGGGCATCTTAAAATGCAAGGTACAGTTGGCAAAAAATCTTTAGTCCTTAAGATGTCATGACACTTTGTTCCCCAAATATAGATGCATTTCTTCCTTTGGACCACAGCACTTAGAGCTATTAGCCAAGATGACTGGGAAAGTTTGGTAGTCCAGAATATTTTATTCCTAGGTATTCCCCCCCCAACACATCAACTGTAACAGGCTAGCACAGTTTCAACACTCTCCAGAGAATAGGACCCAGAGCAGCAGATGCAAGCTATAGGAAAAGAGATTCTACCTAAATTTTAGGGGGAACCTCCTGATAGTAAGAGCTGTTTGACAGTGGAAGATGCTTCCTTGGAGAGCAGCAGAGTCTCCTTCTTTGGAGGTCTTGAAACAGAGGCTCGACGGCCATCTCTTGGGAATGCTTTGATTGTACGTTCCTGCATGGCAGGCTGTTGGACTGGATGGCCCTTGTGGTTTCTTCCAACTCTATGATTCTACGATTTGTTCACTATGGGAAATTCATAGCTTCTACTACTTTAGAATTTCTTTGCACTTCTAGTCCTGGAAATGTAACACCATGTCCATCTCCATCCTAAAATGGTGTCTTGGCCATAAAGTAAAAAACAAGATGGTGTCTCCTCTCTTTCCATGTTCAAAATGTAATAGTGTTCTCCTCCTGTATATCTGAAGGCAGCAGGTTAGTTTAAGGCAGGGGTGGAAATTGTGTCACCCTCCAGATATTGTTAAGCTGCAGCTTTCAGAGTTTCTCACCATTGGCTATGCTGCTGTGAGATGCAGTGCAACAATATATGGAGGTATGCTTGATTCCGATCTTTACGTAAAGGGTGCAGAGCTCTCTTCTTACAGCACTTGCTGTTTCCTCCCAACAAGTGCCGCCTGAGGTAGCTGCCTCCCTCTGTCTAATGACATGGATGGCCTGCATGATATAAAAATAAATGCTTTTGTAAAAATACCTACAGAGTACTTCCCTCACCAGTTTATTTAAAGGACAAACATCCTTTCACATAAGATGGTACATATGACTTCTAGGATGGTTTGACCCTCAGCCCCTATCTTCCTAGAAATGGAATGCTGTTTGACTTTTCCCCAGTGTTCTTGATGGAAGCTATAGCACTATTATCAACTGAAGATACCATGTCTGTGAATGATTGAACACATCTAGCACAATGTTACTGTAATGTTTTTATCACACAGAAGATAATTAACAGGAGAAATATTGCAAGCAGAAACTTAGATCATGCATTGATCAAAGTAGCTGCGTATTAAACTGGAGCAGTGCAAGCTCATGGACTATCAACTACATGGCAGTGAAGCTTAAAGGACTCATGCAAGCATTCCCTTTGAAGCTGGGAAAAGGAATGTCATACTGAAGTAACAAAAGCCTGAGGATTCTGCCTCTTGAGTCTGACAGAGATGGATTCTGGGTACATGGATAACGTGAGGGCAAAGGTATTCTTGTGATGCTCTCTTAATGAATATCTAATTATTAGGAGGCTGGCCAAGAGCTGGGTCATCTCCAGTACAAATTAGAGCAGGCCTTTAAGTTATATTTTCTGCCTCGGTAGTTTTAACAAAAGATCCTGACAAGCTCAGGCATGAAAGCTTTGTAAGTTCTGAATTATCAGCATTTATTGGCACATCCTTCCTTCTCCTCCTCCAACATATTAGTATCAGAACAAATATATACCCCTTTCTATTTATTATGCAATAGCCTTTGTGTTCAGATTTTTTTAAGGTGAGCCTTGAGCCAAATTTTTATTATATAACAAATCAGAGCAACTCTTTTTGAACCCATGAGTCTGTCTGGGAAGTGAAGAACAACAGAAGCCTAGAGCGGTTGTGTGTGTGGCATTAGGGGAGAGGGGGCTGGGGTGAAAAGTTCTGAAGTCTGCACAAGCAGACTCAGCAGATTATTTTTGCAGGAGAAAATTGCAAGCTCTGTGCTCTTAGTGTTGATCACAGCTTGGAAAGTTTTGAAAACAAAAGAAAAAGGAAGATAGCCATGTTTATTCATAAGAACAAACCCGTCCTAAAAGCACAGATTGTCAATACTAATATTAGAACTGTGTCATTCCACAACAATTGTACCATTATTCTACTGTTTGATCCTAATAAGAGTAATTCCTAAACCCACCAATAATACTGTTATAGTGACATTTTTTAAAAAGGAACTCTCTACAGTTTCAAAAAGTTATCCTTTTAATTACTAAAAATCCTCACATCTGAATGCTACAGGTTGCTAGCTTGTGGTACAAAATACATTC
>JAIPUX010001232.1:147899916-147928849 GCA_020142125.1 Phrynosoma platyrhinos | reverse complement strand
CAAAAATCTAGGCTTGCAGCGACCTCTCAGAGGGCTTTCTCTGTTGTCACCTCCAAACTCTGGAACGACATGCCGGATGAGATCCGTCAATTGACATCACTAGACAGCTTCAAGAAAGCTGTCAAGACGGATCTCTTCCAGCAGGCCTTTCCAGACTAATTATCCTGGCCTAGGGCTTTTTGACTCCTGCGTTCGTCTCGTGGCCCCATCATTGTTGAAGGATGGGGAACGCAGTAGAGGCTGATCAGGGTACTGTAACCTGTTTAAGTATGTTATTGTAAAATGTTTTATATTGTTTATGTTTTTATTCTATGTTTATTGCTATTTTAATTATGCGTTATTTAATGCTGTTTTAAGGGGGATGGGTTGGTTGGACGAAATGATGTGGGGATTTTACTGTAAGCCACTTGGATTGCTGCCAATAAGTGGGATACAAATAAATTTATTTATTTATTTATTTATTTATTTTGTACCCCACCTTTTTCTCAATCAGAGATTCAAAGAGGTTTATAAAACCAAAGTGGCTTACAAAAATACTCCCACAAATTTAAAACAAAACTAAAAATCTCATTTTACATTTTTAAATAGAAAACCCAATTAAACAAGCAAATCTAGTTTAAAAAGCCAGATAGTTAAAACATTTTTAAAACATGATTAAAAATAACACAATAAAAGCAGAGCACACCACAATAAAACCATTCTTCTGCCACATGTTGATTTAATTTAACTACCAAACATGTTTGCCTACTGACAGAAAGAGAGCAGAGGAGGGGACAGTCTAACCTCTTGTGGAAGGGATATCATTGCAGGAAGGAAATCTAAATAGTTAAAGATTTCCCATACCTTGGATCAAACATTGATCAGAACAGAGACTACAGTCAAGAAATAATAAACTAGGAAGATTGTGACGAACCACTCCTGCCACCTTGACTATTTCTGTCTCTTACACTTTTACGTGACTGGCTTCATATCCCTCATCACATACCGGTTCAAGAACTATTAATAACACACTGGTAGTGCTTGTTCAAAATTCTCACACAGAGGCCAAAATAGGTTTTTATAAAATATGTTTTTATTGTGTTTCAAACATACAGGCAATGTTTCTTGGTTTTCAAACTTGGTAATAATATAACTTGGTTACAGGTTCAAGTGTATTGTAGCTATTTCAAATATAATCCTTCGGCTGTTTTTATGTTCACAATCTAACCACACAGACACTCTCTACACCAGAGCTCTGTTGAACCACAAAGAGTTCTTTTTTTCTTCTTTTGACTCTTAGCTTTGTATCACTTAGTTCCCTCAGGAACAATCCACAGCCTCTGGCTTAAGGTATTGCCTCACTGTACCTCTATCTAAGTCAGATCCAACTGACACTCTCAAAGGCTCTAAGCTTTCTGTTCCACAGTTCCTAACTCCATAACTGACTATATCCCTCACTGCCTGAGCTATTTATCTCCTTCCAGCTTCTCTCTCATTGGCTGATTCCAGCTGTCTCAGGATTGGTCAGCTGTCTTCTGGTCTTCACAGCTCCCTGCTGTCTCTGTTCATCTTTTTACAGTTTAATAGGGCTATTTTATCGTTATTTATCAAAAATGATACAATGACGATTTTAAAACACTTTCACACTGGTCGCAAAAATGGGGCATTAACGTTTCACAAGCGATAAAAAAATGCTTTTACATTGCACACATCAGTATCATTAATAGTTTTTTAAACATGCTGGGTTTGTGGTTCCTGCAACATGACAGGAGGCAGGTGGGACCCTTCACATGTTTCTTCAATCTTAACAAATTGTATAATAAGTACATCTTCTGGGACATCACAGCTTTGGACATGTCAGACTTCATTTTTATAAATCCCCATTTTCATTCCTAAAAGTTGCCTGCTATGGCAGAGTAATGTTTCTCTCGCAGCTGAGAACTCCTAACTCACAAGCTCACAAGTGATTCCCATTCAATTTTGGAGATTGTCCTCCTGTTGCATTCTGGACTTATAGTTTATGAAGGGCCATTTCAACTATTCAGTCAGAGAGCTCTTAAGCCTCACTGAACTACCAACTCAAAAAACGCAGCAGGAGGTAGCCAGAGCAGTAAAAGTTTATGAGCCCCGTTTTTAGAGTGTAGTGCAATAATTGGGGAAGGGAGACCCACAGCACTCTCCAAAGAAGTCTTAAGGAAGAAATAATGCTATTGAAATGTGATTGCCTTTCACATGTTTCCAATAGCACAAATGAATCATGATCGCCAACCCATTTACATTTTTTAATTGTCAATGAGTTATTTCACTTGTGCAACACTTCCAGGACATTGCAAGAATGATAGGAGGACAAAGTCATATGAAAATCTTACCTCTGATTGTGCAAACATGACAGTACCAATAATAATAATAATAATAATAATAATAATAATAATAATAACAACAACAACAACAACGACAATAATAATTGTTTTTATCGCGCCCCTCTGTGTAATGCAACTGGGGCAGCTTACAACAGTAAACTCTTCTCTTATGCTTTTTACCCCATGTGATAATCTCCTAGGAATGGGAAGGGCAGCCATGAAATAACTAGATAAGATCCTAAAGCAGGGGTAAGCAACCTTTCCCTTTTAAGGGCCGAGGGACTTCATCTCCTAGAAGCCTCAGCCATGTTGGCCAATAGTTCCATGTTGGCCAATAGCTCCTGGGATTCTGGGAGCTGAAGTCCCTCGGCCCTTAAAGGGGAAAGGTTGCCTACCCCGTCTTAAAGAGTAAAGATTATACAACTAAGCACTAAAGTTAGAATAGTCCAAGCCATTATATTCCCCATCACCATGTACAGATGTGAGAGCTGGACAGTGAAGAAAGTTGGAAGAAAGAAAATAAACTAATAAAGAGAAAATCAACTAATTTGAGATGTGGTGCTGGAGAAGCATGCTGAGGATACCATGGACAGCCAAAAAGACAAATAAGTGGGTTCTTGAACAGATCAAGCCTGAAATCTCCCTGGAAGCCAAGATGATTAAATGGAGGCTGTTGTACTTTGTCCCCATCATGGGAAGGTATGAATCAGTGGAAAATATAATAATGTTAGGAAAGGTAGAGGGCAGCAGAAAGAGAGGAAGACCACATGCCAGATGAATAGATTCAATCAGGGTGGTCACAGGCCTGAATCTACAAGACCTAAGCAGAGCAATGGAGGATAGAGGGCTTGGAGATTTCTCATACACAGGGTCACCATGAGTTGAGGTTATCTTGAGGATCAGCTAACAAGACCAGTAAAGTACAAAATAGATATTTGTGTCGGTCTGTTAAGTGAAGGAATGTCTTCATCATATTTAATTAGATTCATATTGAATGATTTCTGTTTATATGCTTCTCTTGCTTACAAATGTCTGTGAGATTCCAATGTGATTAACATAACCCATCTCAATACGTACTGAAATACTTTGTTCATAGTATGCAGTCACTTTTCAGATGTAGGATATACATTTAACTCATATCTGGAATACAGATCCAATCAATGTCAAACCAGTTCCAGCAGCTGTAGGAGCTGCCAAACAGGGCACAAAAAATATTCTTGTTTGTTCACACCAGTTAACATTATTCAGTGAGTGATTATCCTAGCTAATAGTCATTGGCAGATGTGCCTTCCATTATTATTTCTGTCACGAGAATAATGCACTTCAGTAATATAACATGAAAGTTAACAGAGCATAGAACATTGTAGCTTTTAGCCACCATATTGGTGTATTAACCCACATGCACCAGAATTATGAAAACATTCACTGGGTGAATTTTGCAGTACTTTTTTTTTTATCCCAATGAGGATCCAAATAGATTAGGGTTGTGATCAGGGCTAGGGTTAGGACTAGGGTTTGAATTCAGATTGCCCCTGTCCCCTTTATGTGGGCAGCCTACTGACAATCAGAGTTTATAACTTCTGCTTTACTGCTGCATGGTTTATTGATAAATGGCACAGAGGACTTTTTTGTCCAAACAGGTTACAATGATCAGGACAAATAATACCCTATGGCAAAAGATAAAAGCACTGCTGTTCAATTCCACCCGATGTATATTTGTTTGTTTGTTTAAAAGCTCTGTCCCCCAACACTGTATAAGACAAGTAGCTGAAACTATGGAAGTTGCTTGCAACTGTTGAGTAGATGATGCCAAAAAAACTTGGGCAGTGTGTCTTTGTATGATCTACATCACATGGCTGTTGTGGGCATAAAGTGGGGTAGGTGGAGAACTGTTACCATGCTTTGAGCTCGGTAAACAAACTTTCAGATGAAATCTCAGCTAATCAAGAAACAACAGAAACTATGGCTTTTAATTGACCTAAAGAGTGTGTTGGGAATATAGAGAGAGATAATAGATGCCCACATTCCTCTTCATATATATTCCATCCCCTAGTGTAAATTTAAAAGGGCATTTTAATAAAAGATACATTGAAGTGGGTAGTCGCCTTTCTTTTGAGCAAGCTGTCTTTGATAAGAAGGAAACAGCACTGGATGCCAAGTTCTTCCCCTTTCCAGCACCCTATATTCTCAAAATAGTTCATGCTCTACATATTGCATACCTATAATATACTCTCTGGTTTAGATTTTTTAAATGAATGTGCTTGTAATGTGTTAAGATAGCAGGTTGTATAAACATTTTTTTAAAAAATGTAGCAGCAAAACTGAACCTTGACCAAGGACAAAAATATTTTCCACTTTCACCATCACAGAATAAAAGAGCAGTAATAATTAAAAATGACAATATATCTGTTGCCTTCTTGATCAGTACCAGCTTATTTTTTTTTTAATGTTGTTAAAGCAGAAGTCTCCTTATTGATGTAAAAGATGTAGGAAGCAGGCAAGCAGAGAAAGAATGGAACTTGGTGCTGAACAAGGCTCAGGCAAAAAACTCTTCTGACCTACTCTAAGCTTCCAAGCAGCCAAGGCTGTACCTCTTTTTTAAATTATGAGGAACAAAATTTAAAGAGGTTCCCTAATGTTGGCATGAGCACATGATTCAAGATGACTTGTTCTTAGTGCAAGACTGGGATTTTGAAAACATTGCTGGCTGTGTGACTTATGTATAGCATTCATTTGAGAACAGTGAGGGATCAAGGGAAATTTACAGATGAGGTGCTAACAACCAAAAAGCCAGCCACAAAATTCCCTGTCTCAGATAGAAAAGCTGGAAACAAGAAAGAGGGCATCCAAAAATTGTTTAGTTAAGTTAATATTGTAAGTGAATGCTTCCCAAACTTTGATGCTCTAGAATGTTTCAACATCCAAATATTCTGGGCAGCTTTGCCAGTAGTCAGGGATTTGGAGAGTTGAATCAAAAACACCTGGAAGGCCAAAAGTTAAGAATGTCTGTTGTAGGTGATTCTTTCAGTTTGTATTTAGAGAGTAGACAATGAGATATGATAATGTGTGATTTCATTTTCAGTGGCTCTTGAAGCATATCTATCACAGTTAAAATAGATTTGCTGCAAGTTTCTCTTCTAGGCAATTTAATGCTGTTAACAACTTAACAATAAGCCTATGTGATTCACAGAATCACAGAATGCATTTGTGTGTCTGTCCAGGTTTGTTAACAAATCCAAATTAATGATGCCAAGTGTGGAGGATGGGAAGGTAGTGGAATTACATTGACAAGGTGACAGAGAGACAATATTTGTGTGTACAAGCTGCATGCTGGCAGTTGTTGTTGAGTGCCCTCAAGTTGTTTCTGACTTATGGCAACCCTAAGGTGACCCTATCATGGGATTTCCTTGGCGAGAGTACTTCAGAGGAGGTTTGTCATCACCTTCCCCTGAGGCTGAGAACATGTAACCTGCCCAAGGTCACCCAGTGGGTTTCATGGCCAAGCTGGAAATTGAACCCTTCTCTCTAGAATCATAGTCTAGCACTAAAAAAACACTATACCACACTGGTTCATATGCTTCTTGAGCAAAAGAATTAAGGGATGTATCCACAGGAGGGCAACTAAGATGGCAATATATTTTGCCTGCAAAAGATGAGAGCTGATAGAATAGCCATCTTTAAATATATGAAGTGCTTTTGCAGGCAAAAGATGGTGTGAACTTGTTTTTTGCTTCTCTAAAATCCCAAACCTGTGGATTGTATTACCAGAAATAAGACTCTGACTGAATGTTAGGAAAATTGTCTGGGTAATAAGAGGTGATCAAGAAAGGAATAGAGTTTCTCAGAGGATGGGGGGCTCCCCTTTGTTGGAGGTTTTTAAATAGGGGTTAGATTGTTACCCTGCAGGAGAGCTTTAGCAGTGGATTTCAGTACTAGCAGGGAGCTGGATTAGATGGCCCTTGGGGTCCCTTTCAACTATGATTTCATGATTCTATAAATGTGTGGACTCTGGAAGTTGTATCTGTGACCTTAGGGCCTCCTCCAAAACTTTCAGTGCCCTCTCATTATTTGATATGAGCAGGGCCTCTGTCTTTCTGTTTTTCTGCCAACTCATCCATAAAGTTTCTAACCACTTGAACATCTTTTTCTTTTCTGCTTAAGAGTGAATCCATTACTCTGACCACCTACATTATTTTTATTTATATCTTTAAATATGTGTGTGTGTATGTGTGTGTGCATGCATGCACATGTGATTAGTCTGTTCTGCCCCCTCTTTCTTCTCTCATCCTTCTTTCCTTTATCTTCCTCTCTGTACTATTGACAATTCTTTTAGAAAGTTCATAGCATACTTTGAATCAGTGGCGGCCTGGCCCAGGGTGTTACCCGGTGTAGAGGACAGGGCTTCTAGGTGGCAAGGCCAAAAGCGCACTCCTCCCACCTCACTGTTGCAGCTCTTACAATGGTCCTGCAACAGTGAATGGCACTGAGATGCTCAGCCCTCCCAACAGCTTCTCCAGCCTTCCATGTCCTGCATGATCATGACTGCGCAAGACCCAGAAGGCAGTCACCTGCCCCCCACCTTCCGAGTCCCCTATAGAAATGGCTGCACAGGACCCAAAAGTCAGCCACCCATCTCCCCACAGGGTTTACTACCCCACTGGATGACAGCACACTCTGGGGTGTCACCTGGTGTGGTCTGTACCACTGCATCCCCTAGTGATGCCACTGCTTTTAATACTGGTTAACCTTTGGATTTTTAGGAGATCCATTCTGAATTTAGAATACGTAATGGATCGGAGGGCAGAGGATCCAATCCTCATTCCCAAAAGTGTTTTGCTGGCAGTTCTTGCTACCACTAGCTCCACCAGTTTTTTGCCTTTGAATTGGTAAAAAGTTTAACATTCACTTTGGGGCAGGCTAGTTTAAACTCTGGTGAAAGCCACTACTTTCTAATCCCTACTGCAATGTCAGCCCTTGCTGACTAAGAAACAAATGGTTTATTTCTTGACATGGACGCAAAAATAAGCAGATGGGAAAATGTCCTAACTTGCCTTGAAGGCCTTTTGGTGATAACATTGAATCAACACAAGTTTTCCTTTGGGAAGGAGCTGGAATTTCTCGGCTGCAAATACAAACAATCCCCTAGAGTTGAACCAGCAACAACAGCACAAATATATGAAAAATCACCCTCTGTTTACCAACTCCATGAAGGAATGCATTGGAGGGAAACAGCTGGGCCTGCAATCAGACACAACAGGAACAATGTTCATCAAACCACCTGCAAATGAGTACAAATACAGACAGAGTGTGCCTGAAATGAAATCTGAAGTGCTTTCAACAAATGGCAGACTATTGTCAGCCTCCTGAGTTCAGAGAACTTTCCAATAAACTCTGAACTTGGAGAATGTTTTGATCACAGTGTGCATGTAAAAACAACATAGGTCCTCTCTCAAAAAGAACATCTCTCAGACCCAAAAGCACACTCTGTTTCTGTCAAAAATGAGATCAGAATGCTAATTCACTTACTGTAATTTCATGGTGAACATCTGATGTGCAAGCCTTGGAAAGAAGAGCAACAGGGCCCTGTTTTTGCTTGACATCCTCATGCATAATTTAGCTTTGAAAATGAGAGTCACAATGTGCATCAACAGAAAGTGGAAAAGAAAACCCCGTTATCTATAATGAATTTTTAAGGAGTCTTGTGGTAGGATGCAAATCTATGAATATACCAGATGCCACTTGGAAAATGACAGAAGTGTTTATTGAAAGTGCTGGACAGATAACAGAGATTATAAGGCATCTGCTTTTTCCTCCATTTTCTAAACAAATAAGAGCATAGTACAGCTTGAATCTCATCAAGATGGTTACACTATAGAGAGATCTTCTTGCCCTCTGCTCCAGGAGTGGGAATTGTGCAGCTTTTCAAAAATTGTTGAACTACAACTCCCAGTATCCCTACCCAGCATAGTAAGTGGTGAATAATGGCAGGCAATGCAGTTCAACAACATCTGGAAGGGCACAGGATTCCTATTTATGCTTTGAACCATTCCTGTAACAAGATATTTTATAGTTTTCAGGAGTATGCTGTATGTGTGAGGCTGAATCAATATGAAACAGTCAGAATTTAATATTTCTAAAATGTTAAAATTATGTAATTGTAAGAAATGTTAATATAGCTTAAATGAAAGGGGTTAAATCCATTTGCTAGTCTGGACTACAGTAGATCCACTGAAATAGTTTACAGAAGTGTTGATTCAGCAATTCTTTCAATGAATGCAAATTACACTGATTGTGTATCTCTAGTGGGACTGGCAATTGAATGTAGTCCACAGTAGGTAACACTAATGCCTGTGTACATGTCAGCCTACTACTGTCTTTGTACTCACTAGCCATAGTTTAATTCAGGGATAGGCAACCTTTCCCCTTTAAGGGCCGAGGGACTTCAGCTCCCAGAAGCCTCAGCCATGTTGGCCACTAGTCCCATGTTGGCCAATAGCTCCTGGGATTCTGGGAGCTGAAGTCCCTCAGCCCTTAAAGGGGAAAGGTTGCCTACCCCTGGTTTAATTCATACAGGGCAACTGGGTGGAACCATGCCAGTATATCTTCCCTTGTACTGTCATGAATAAAAATTCTAGAGATTAAGAAAGCAATTCTGACTACCTTGAATATATTCAAGGGGTTTGAAATGGGGTAGGATTGCTCTCTACCACTGGCAGGCCCCTCTGCATCACAAGTTCCAGTTACATCTTTTGGAAGCTCTCCCCATAGAACAAAATATGGATCCAGACTCCTGAGAGAAGATCTGAATCTGCTGGCCTTCAATGGAGGAATGGCCAGCAATGACTGCATCAGGCACAGAGTGCTATGACACCAGGCATGGGGGAGGCAGAGCTAGAGGGTTTATAAACTCTGTTCACCCTAGTTTGCTGTGGGTTTTCTGGACTATGTGGCCACATTCTGGAAGAATTTATTCTGATGTTTTGCCTGCATCTGTGACTGGCATCTTCAGAGGGTGGTGGCATGGGAGTGTGTGTGTGATGGCATGGGAGTGTGTGTGATATATATGTTTGTGTGATCCTTGGTGACCCAAGTATATATGCCCCACCCACTTCCATGCCACCACCCTTTGAAGATGTCAGCCACAGATACAGGTGAGATGTCAGGAATATTTTTTTCCAGAATGTGGCCACATAGCCCAGAAAACCTACAGCAAACTATGGACACTGGCCATGAAAGCCTTTGACTTCACTCTGTCCACCCTTTGCTCCTTCTTGAGATGATGTTTTGAACCACCTTTCCATCTCAAGTACAGTGTGGGCTTTGTTGGTTGTACTGGAGCCAGGTAAGAATTTTTCCTCTTTTACCTGGTCTCCCCTCCCCACATCACATTGTATTTGGGGAACTCTGGTGAACAAATTAGAACCCTTTTAGTGAAGGTGAGGGTTATGGGGCTGCTTGTGTAGGTCCTGGGCCATGGGGGTGAGGAAGAAGAGGGGCTGGCCTGGGAGGCTTTGCCCTCATTTAAGTCCTATGAATTGTGGGTGGAGTTCCTCAGGTCTGCCTTGCAGTAGATGGCAAGACTAGGAGCAATCCAGTTATTGAGTTGCCTTCAAGTCTCAGAGGAAGGCTGAGGAGGAAGTCAAGAAGTCACACCTGCCTCAGCTGATTCTGCACTAGGTTGTTCCCTGCTCTTGTTATTTTCCTAGTTCAACACAGTTTAGATAGCTTCTAGGTTAGATAAAGTGGCACTTATTTAACCCAGTTCTCTGTGTCTGATCTCATCATTCTATGGTTGGTCAGCAGTTGCCCATGGTAGGCCAAGATATTAACTTCTGCATGTGGGACATTGTGTGTTCATCCTAAAATGGCTGAATCTGAGTTCTTGGTGAATTAAAGGTACAGTGAGCCCCTGGTATTCACAGGGGCTTGGTTCCAGGACTCCCTATGGATACCCAAATCTATGGATGCTCCAGTCCCATGAGATACAATGGCATAGTGAATAGTGTCATTTATATAAAACAGCAACATCAAGATTTATTTTTTGGAATATTTTCCCACTATGGATGGTTGAATCTATGGATAAAGAATCTGTGGATATGGAGAACTGACTATACTCTTCTGGCACTTAAAGAAATTATTTTCAAGGCAAGATTAGGCTGTTTTATGCTGTCCTGCTTTTACAATGAATTATTCCTAATTCAGAACCCTGCAGAACACTTTACTGGGAACATCTCATTGAAGCTATGACGTGTCCTCCACTTTTGGACATCTTTTCAATGTTTACATGGCTTTCTTTTTTTATGGAAGCTGGGTTTTTTCTTCCTTGAAATCTTGTGAGTTCCAAATTTTGCTATTCAACCATCTCAGTACTGAAAGCTTACATTCTCCCTCCACCTGTATCTAGAGACATATTCCTAATTTTTAAGACTGGCACAGGAGACAGGCACCACATGATTATCTCCTTGCTGGAAGGAGCTGCAACAATTGAATTTGGCATTTACAAGTGGAGAAAAATTTCAGATCTTTTGAAGATTTTATCAACATTTCCAAGTGTCTTTGTATTCATGATGGGAAAAACTTGCAGCTTAACAAATTTCAATATTGGAGAAAGCAAAACTGACCCATTTCCCCATCCTTGCTTGTGGCTAGAGAAGTGTGCATTATCTTAGGATTTATAGAATTCACTTGCAAGATGTAAGGCAAGACACCTGTGCCAAAGATGGCCTAGTTCTTTGGAACCTACACAGTGGGAAGGGAAGCATAGGAATGAGCTATAAGTGAACCAGTTGAATGGGGCAAGGAAATACAAGGTTGCAGATTGAGGTGGGTATGGATGCTGCAGTGCCATGATCATCAGATTTTGTGCACATAGGCAGGGGTTTTGAGACAGTACAATGCATTCATAGAAGCCAAAAAGTATACATGAATGCTCCAGAACAGCCATGGGAGAACTATGCAGTCCAAATACTTGCAGATGGTTCTGGGACTTGAAATCCAAACATCAGGGTGTCAAAGGTCCCTTATGCCTCTTCTAGAATTAGTGGTTGCCAAACCTGAGTTTCTCAGAATTGGACCACAGTTCTCATTTCCCTGCACTGACATCCTGGCTAATGAATTACAACTGATGGGCATTGTAGTCTGTCAGCATCCAGGGACCCATATGTAATATTCAAAGGCCAATGGGGCTTCCATTACTCTGTAGAAAATATTTTGCTCATAGAGAGAGTGATTTGCCTTACAGTGGGCTAAGAAATCAGCAAAATGAAACCTGACAGCGGTCTGTAAACCTTGTGAACAGGGTGTTAGCCTGGGCCAATAAGATAACTTGCATGGTAGGAATGGGGGCGAGGTGGGTTGAGAGATGAATATGGATTTGTGCTACTGTATTCTGAGAGAATTCCATTGAGTATTTCCTTATACTGGATGTATAGTTTTAACAGTGGCTCCTTTGTTTTGCTTCATAGCACTAGGCTTTTACAAATTGATCCACAAAATGAAACAGATGATTGCACTTTTTACATCTATGAAATAACTGCTACTATCTGCAGATATTCAGGGCTTAAAAACAGATTTATTTTTACCCCTGAGGACAAAATGACAGCCTTTCTATATTTGTAATCTAGCACAGTATTTGAAAATCGGGATATAAATTAGTTAATATATATATATATATATATATATATATATATATATATATATAGTAACCCTGATACACACACAAACACACACACACATCAAATGGTTTGTTTCACTTATTTAGTTAAATTTATTTCAACATTACCCAGAGTTCACTATCAGATTTAAGTTCCATCTATCATAGTCAACAATGACAGCTCCATTTAAGCCAACCTTCCTCAACCTAGTGCCCCCCCAGCTGTGTTGGATTACAGTATCCATCATCCCCAGTCCAGCATGACCATAGTTTGGCCCAATTTCACATTAGAAGAAAGGGCCCAGAGAGCCTGCTATATTCCACTTTAATGATTGCAATGGCAACATCTGTGGAATCCTAGGGATTGTAGTTGGTGATGTCCTAGGATTCTATGGTTTTGAATTCTAAATGTTTCACCCTAAATTCCCAATCCCAGCATTCCATGGGACATTCCCATGGCAATTGAAATGGAATATCACACTATAATTGTGCACTGTGAATGGGCATAGTCATAACAATTTGTTATAGTTCTATCCTATGGATTCATAATTTGGTGGAGCACTTTTCTCCACAATAAGCTCTGATGCTGTAGTTGAATAATCATAGGATCATAGAATCATCCAGTTGGAAGAGACCTCAAGGGCCATAGTCCAACACCCTGCCATGCAGGAATACACAGTTAAAGCGTTAGAGCTCTCCAACACAGCACTTGAAGTACCACAGCATACTACAAATACAAGGATTCTGTAGGATGGAGCAATTAAAGTGGCAACAAGCTATTATTGTCTAGTGCAGGTACATTCTAAGAAACAGAATCCAAGATGGCCCTGTGCAAATCAATAGTATTGTACATATCATATTTAATATTAATTCCCAGGTTATGGGATTCTCTTCCTGAGGAGGCTAGGCTGGCTTTGTCTCTGCTCTCCTTCCACCAGCAGAGAAAGATCTTTCCATTTAAACAGGCTTTTGGCAATTAATAGTTGTGCAGAAGAGACTTTTAATGGGGTATGTGCTGTGATTTCATTCTTATTTTGTTTCCAAATGACTTCATTTTGCTTTAAATTAATGGCATTCTAATGGGATGGTTTATTTATTTATTTAAAACTTTTTTTAAAAATCATTTTTTTAAAAAAAAAAGCGGTACTATGTTTTAATCTGTACCACAAGATTCCTTGGGCCCTGTGTTGGGAGAAAGACAGTATACAAACCCAGTCACCCAAATCTGCTGCCCAGGTCATCGAGCAGACTTAGACTTTATACCAATAATGACCATGAGCATACTTTTTCTTTGATCATAAATAAGGGAGAGTTGCTGCCATTCACATCCAAGAAAGGGATAATCGGTTCTACACTGGAAGAAAGGTATTGTTGAGTAAATGGGCATGCTGGTGTAGGTACACTACAATTAATAAGAATCAGTCCTGGGAGTAGTCATTTCAATCAATTCTTTAGTGGTACACAACCTTTTGGATATTTTTGTTTTGTTTGCATATCCAGCTCACGTATGGATTTAAACAGAGTTGGATATTAGCATGCTTCTAAGCCTATTTGTAAAATCCCATGTGTGGCTTAGGGTTTATCTATTAGAATTCAAAACTACTGCTATTACATGGTTGTTTTCTGTTTGTATATGTCCCATAAATTGTTATAGATTGCATAATTATATTTCCTATAGGTTTCTGTTATTTTGTATTTCCTAATGTTCTTTATAATGTTACATGCTGTGCCATTAATACTTTGCTGATAAATTTGTTGGTAGTTTTCTTCTCTCTTGTTTTCTTTTGGTCCTTTTTTGGGTGGGTTGTCCCATACCTGCCAACATTTCACATATGAAAAACATGTGACCAAGCAAAATCTGAGTCTGGCCAAGATGGCAAAAATATTAATGAGGAAGAAAGCACAAGTTATGGATGTGAGATGACAGATGATTATCTTTGCCAAATCATGAAAGTTGAGGGGGTATGAGTTTTAGGTACACCATTACTGACATATGAAAGATGCACCATATTTGAGATCAGGGATGGGGAAAGAGTGGCCTTCCAAACAACAGGTCATCCTAGTCTCCATTGGAAAGAAGAACCATAGTTTGGGATCTGTTACCAAGAAGGTCCTTTCTTCTGTCTTAAGCAAACATGCTTGTACTGATGTTTGTGCAGAAAGAAGGACTCCACTCCTACAGAACTGAAAACTTAAGTAGTATTGTATGGTAAATGCAACCCTATCAGTCATAGAAGTTGCAGCCTAATTGCTGTGATCAGTAGGACCATATCTCTCTGTAGGAGCCCACTACCACATTCACAGGCCTGTTGGGTGAATACATGACAGGACACCATCTGGTTTGGCTAGAATGGCCTGTTGACCTGCTACCATTTTTCTAAATACATTTTTGTCCAGCAGGCTTTTGGCACCTATTTTTTGGGGAATGGATATTTAATTAGGGGACTGTACTTTTATTCCCAGGATGTGTTTTTCATTTTTTTGGAAAAGTGTCATGGTTTTAATATGATCTGTTTGGTTGTATTTTAGTATTATAACTTGCATTTTTGTGACAGTGTTTTAATCAAATCGTGAGACTCCTTGGGTCCAAATATTTTGAGAAGACAAAATATTAGTCAGTTTATCCATCCTTTCTCACCATGAGCTATAAGGACTGGGGCTGATGTAAGTGGCTGGGCAGCTTCAAATGTTCTTGGTGAAAAACAGACTGTCTAGACCAGGGGTAGGTAACCTTTCCCCTTTAAGGGCCAAAGGACTTCAGCTCCCAGAAGCCTCAGCCATGTTGGCCAATAGTCCCATGTTGGCCAATAGCTCCTGGGATTCTGGGAGCTGAAGTCCCTCAGCCCTTAAAGGGGAAAGGTTGTGTACCCCTGGTCTAGACCCAGTTCAGGCTGGTTTCAGGCCAAGGCATAGTACAGAGGCCATCTTGGTTGCTCTGACTGACAACCTAGTGTGAGAGAAAATCAGGGGAGTGCCATCTTGTTGATCCTCCTGGTTCTCTCAATGGCTTTTGATACCATTTCTCATAGTATCTTACTGCATCAGCTCTGGTGGATGAGAGTAGGAAGCACTGTTTTGCAGTTGTTCTGCTCCTACCTGAAAGGTTGGTTCCAGAGAATGGCAATGGAGGACTCCTGCTCAGGCCTATGGATATTGTGATGTGAAGTGCCACAGGATTCAGTCTGATTGCCCATGATATTTAACTTCTATATGGGGCTAGTAGGAGAGGTCATTAGGAATTTTGGGGTTGAGTGCCATCATTATGCTGATGACACTCAGCTCTACGTCTCTTTTCATTGGAATCATCTGGAGCAGTGGAGTTACTGGAGCAATTTTATTATTATTATTATTATTATTATTATCATTATCATTATTATTATCATCATCATATTTATTTGTACCTCACTCTTTTCCCAGAACTGGGACTCAGAGCAATGTCTGGATGCTGTAGCAGGCAGGATAAGGGTGAATAATCTGAAGCTGAATCGCAGTAAGATGAAGGTTCTGTGAATTGGTGGTGCTTGAACCCAGGAAATGGGTGGTTTGCCTGCCCTGGATGGTGTTGTACTCTCCCAAAGGAGCAGGTGCTTAGTCTGGGAGTAGTCCTAGACCCATCCTTGTCATTGGAGGCCCAGATAGACTCAGTGGATCAGAGTGCTTGGGCTGCTCCTCCAGCTACAGCCTTTACTGGACTTGGATAACATAGGGGGGCTGCAGACTGTCAAAAATAGTGTGAATTCAGTCCACTTTTAGGGTTAGGGTTGAGGTTAGGGAATCATGGGAATTTTATTGTGGCACTAGAGTTCTCTGACAAAGAAGGTTCAATGTCTCAGAAAAATAACAATTCCCATGATTCCCTAGCACTAACCCTAACCCTAAAAGTGGACTGAATTCACACTATTTTTGACAGTCTGCAACCCCCCATAGGCACAGCGATCCATGTACTGGTAACTTCCTGATTAGATTACTGCAATGAACTCTGTGTGAGGCAGCCCTTGATGATGATGCAGAGACTGCAGCTAATGCAAAACACTGCAGATAGACTGCACACTGAGATTCCATTCATATATCATGTAACCTCTATTCTGAAGGATTTACATTGGCTGTCTTTATGTTTTCATTCTGAATTCAAAGTGCTGAGAATAACATTTAAAGCCCCAAATGGCTTGGGATCTTGATACTTGAGGGAGCGCTTGTCTCAATGTAGGCCTGCCCGAGAACTGAGATCTATTGGAGGGGCCCTCCTCTGTGTCTCATCAGTAGGGGAAATACATTGTGGGAGGATATGGCAGAGGGCCTTTTCTGTGGTGGCACCCTGATTACGAAATTCCCTCCCTCTGGAGGCCCATTTGGTACCAACATTAGAATCACTTTATTAACACCTTCAGACCAAACTGATTTTATCCAGGCTGCACATTTTTTTATAGTTATAGTATTCAAGATTGCTTTAACCATATTTAAAGTGTCTGTTTTTAAATTAAAAAATTATTTAACATGTTTTAATCTTTTCAATCTTTGTAATTAATTATTGTTTTAGGATTATTTTATTGTAAGCTACCTGGAGATCTTCAAATAATGGGTGGGATATAAATATTTTAATAACTAACTAAACATGCTGCGCTTCATGGATTATCAGTTTGGAGGCTATTAGTTTTGTGTTAACCATCTTTACACAGCAATTGGAATAGGAGTCATCATTAGACTTGCCCATTGGAGGGTCAGTGGATGTGCTGCTCTATATTTATTCACCCTCATATCTATCTAAAGATCAAAGACCTCTCTAGAAGTATAAAAAGATTGGATCAATAACTAAGTCTGTTATAGGTCAGAACAGCTAACTCAAAGTTCACAAGCGGTGGGAAATAGCAAGGATCAAATTCAGTGTGACATGTTAAGACATTCTTTTACTCAAAAAATCAGGACAGTAAGAAGCAGGAGTCTTTTAGAAATGTTAGAGGGCTTAAGATTCAGAAGTACAAACTTCCTTAACCCATATCTGCTTCCCACCTCACTTTTCAGTGTACTTTATTGAGAATGATGTAAAACATCAAATCCTCTCAGTTTAGTCAGCAAAGGAATTAGGTATACAAAACTTATTCTGGACCTCTACAGAATTCAGTGGGGAAAACTAGCTCCATATTGTTTGTGTGACAGCTTATAAATATTGTCATATTTTGATTCCCCCCTCCTTGCAAAAGATAGACAGACAGGAAAACCTAGCACTTAAGGAAAAGGATTGCCTGTGTCACCCTAATTCTCCTTAACTGTATATTCACTGCCATATGATAGCTATGATAGGGAGAGTGAACATGTGGCCCTCCTAGTTGGTTGTTGTTATATATACAACAGTTATATCCTGCCCTGCAGTATAAGGTCTCAAGGCAGCATATAATAACATCTCTGCAAACAAAACAATTTTAATAAAAATAATTTTAAAAATCTAAAAGCATATTGAACAATTTGTCCACAAGCTGATGAACCATAGCTCCCTTCAACCTCTACAAAAGCAATGTTTATGAATGATGGGAGATGCAATAACTATAAATTTGAATCTTACACAATTGGGGGGAATCTCACTTCCTACTAAATGGCAGTTCCTGGGGTGGCCATCACACTTGCAATAAAGCATTTATTAGTAATTCATTTAGTATACACACACACACACACACACACACGCACACACACGTACATATATATTGTATATAGGTATATATACAAAAAGTCTTCATGTGTAGTTCTCATGTGGAGATTTGTAAACCATTTGCATAAAGGAAGTTTTAGGATGTGTCTTTGCATACTATGCTGTGAGTTACTAAACCCTGATGAGTTTTCCAGTTTATCTCCATAGCCCATGTTGTAAGTTACTGAATCCTGTTATTACCATCTTTCCATCCTATTTATGTTTACACTGTGAGCTGTGTTATGCTATTTCAGTCTTGTTTATGTCACTACCTATTCCAGAAACCAATGAAAGCATTAACTAACTAATCTTATAATAGATTTGTAGACAGGAACTCATGTTATAGCCAGCAGTGGCATTTGTGTTTGCTTTTAACGAAACAAATATCCGGAGACCAATCCTGACACATGTGTCTGAATTTCACATTTATGCTCCATATATCCCAATGTACTATGTTTACCAAAAGAGGGAAAAATGCTGGATAAAGACCATAATCTTTTTTGCTTGGAAGAATAACATGCAGTACAGTAACAGTTTTCAAAATGTATAGATTTTATATATAACAATCAAGTACATTAATGTGGGGATGAGTGAAAGTTAAATATTAATTGCATGCTTACTTAATATTATATATAGCAGGAATGGGGAATGCATTACCCTCCAGATGTTGATGAACTGCAGCTCTCATTAGCCTCTACTAAAATAGGCATGGTGAAGAATGATGGGACTTGTGGTTCAACAAAATCCCTGTGGGACACACATTCCCTACCCTGATATGCAGTGATGGTTGAATCTGATGTGCTAGCTGGAAAAGTATGAGAGCTGGCATAACTGTGCTCATTGTTGAATAAGCATTAGTGGAACAACTAACTCAAGTGGTGCAACAAACCCCTAATGAGTCTTGCTGTGGGCTGTACTATGCTGTGTGTAATGGGCTGTGGAACATCTTGCAAAAGCAAAATATAAGTACTGGATCTCATACTGGTGCACGGGTGAAATCTAATTTCTGAAAGTGGGTACAACCCTGATTGATTCCAAAATCATTTAATTTTTAAATTGCCTTTTGATTATTTAATTTTTTAAAGTTGTTCTACCAAAATGGCTGACATAGCTGAATAACCCTGATTGAGACTCTTCCTTGTCTGTCTTGTTTTGAAATTGGGTATAAGAAATGTAATGATCTGAGCTCAGGAATAAACAACCCAGTTTGGTTCTTTGTGAGTATTCTTGTTTGGCAATATCAGCCTATTGCAGTAAAATGGACATGTGTACAGTTGAATGGCCCAGAAAAGAATAAATAGGAAAAATAGATAGGAAGCTCCACTCATGAAAGTCAGCGCTGGGCTTCAGAGGAAAACATTGTAGAAGGGACCTGGCCAGCAGGGATCATAAAGATGCTCAAAAACCAGAGCAGATGGTGAACTACACACCTTCCCTGGCCCAATACTATTCATTTCATTTCATGAAAGTGCACTACACTGTATGGGTTCTTGACACAGCTGACAACAAAGCCAAGTGGTGGTGCTTAGATGTTCATTTATGGGCATCTGTTTACTCTGGAACAGTGCCACTTTATATATAATCTCTGAAACCGAATTGATTAGCTTTTGTTTGTATACAGAGTGGGAATACATGGTTATAAAGTATGTATGTATGTGTATGTTGTGGAATAAATGCATGGGTGCATACAGAGATATGTAACTAAAAAAAAGTTTGGCATTTTCTCAGGAAACATGATTTTTCTTCAAAATGAATTTCTAATATAAGATCCTGAGTAGTAAAACACATCATGATAATGATAAATGAACATTAAAGCTCTCTCCAGAAACCAGAGGTGTACAAAGAACTGCATGAAACTTCTAGCATACAGTATAGTATAATAAATGGTGTAAAAAAGTTTACTTTGATAGCTGAGCACTGTAAACTAGAATAGAACAGAACAGAATAGAATAGAATAGAGAGGAGGGTGGACTCAAGTATTAGATAGCATGGTTAGAAAAGGAAGCATTAATCATCAGAAAGAACAAAAGACAAGTCATTGCAATTATTTCAGAATAATTTTAAACTTGGATCTTAGTAAAATCATTCTGCAATCGCTTCAGTTATTTGCAAAAGGCAAATCATTACACACCTAATTATGTTTTTGAAAGGCTTAGGGAACAGATAACTGGCAGTTACAGGAACAGTTCTGTAGTTTGCCTTCCTTGAGGTTTTGTGTTCTAACATAAATTAAGCTAGATGGGTTTGATCATGTACACAGTAATGTATACAGAAGTTTGCCATAAACACAACAATCCTATTGCTGAAGTTGTGGGAGATCTGGAGGCATCAGAATGCCTACAATAAACCTATGTGATAATTTTGCCTCAATGCTGGTGTAATGCTGGGGAAATTGGAGAGGTATGGACTTGCAGACCCAAACCTTCCTCCACTCTGCATGACTATGGAACATGATTATGGAACACTCAACATGACTATGCAACACTCCTGCTTTGTCCCTACCAAAGCCAGAGCATCAAAAGCTATGGAAGCTTCCACCTTGACTGGGAGTGAAGTTTGAGGAAAGATCTCACCTCCAGAAGGTATACCTCTTTCTCCTCCCTTAAAGACATAGTGCTAAAATACTTTGTAAATTGTAGGATGTAGAAACACATCTGGAAGGACCCCAAGGGCCATCTGTTCCAACCTGCTGCATGTGCAGTAATCTACCACTACAGCATCCTTGAGAGTTCACCACCTAATCTTTGTTCACAGAGCTCCAATGAAGAAGAATCCATCATCTTCCCTAATAGTCTTTCCATGCTCGTATCCTCAGGAAGTTCTTTCTAATATTTAGTCAGAATATCCATTCTTAAAATATCGTTGATAAGCAAAAATGGCTGTATTCAGGTAAGCTTTTCATGTATAATCATGGGATGGCTTAGGTGTTGGTTATATAGGGTGGGCATCATGGTTTTAATGTCTGTAATTTTATATTGTTTTTAGATGATATTTTTAATTGCCTTATTGTAAAATATTTTTAAAATTTTTATTTGTGAGCTGCCTTGGGTCCCTTTCAGGAAGTAAGGTGGGATAGAAATCCAATCAATCAATCAATCAATCAATCAATCAAATAAATAAATAAATAAAATCCATTGGTTTGAATCCTATCCTCTGGAGCATCTGAAAACAATCTTGCTCCAACTTACATATGGCAGCCCTTCAGATATTTAAAGATATCACCTCTTAATCTTCTCTTTGATTCTCCAGGCTAGACTCCCACAACATTCTTGAGAAAAGGCTTTCCTTTTACCATCTTAATAACCTTCCTCTGGAGTGTCCTTCTTAAACTCTAGTGCCCAGAACTGTTCACAGTATTCCAGATGAGATCTGATCAAGACTCTATTATTTTCCTAGATATGAAAACTATAGTTTTGTTGATGATGCCTAGGAGTGCATTGCCCCCCCCCTTTTGTCACTGCTGTCAACTGTTGACTAATGTCAAGGTTGTTGTCTATCAAGACAACATGTACATATAAAAAGATGGGTGCTGCCCAACTTGCATTTGTGCATCTGTTTTCCCAGACCAAATACAGTGTGTGTGCTTTCAAGTCACCTGCTGACTTAAGGTGACTCCATTAATTTCATAGGGTTTTATTACATTTACCCCTGATGAAATTTATATTATTTGTTTTGGCCTACTTATCCACTCGGTTAAGTCTAAGTCTAAGTTAGAATGTAGAAAACAATAACACAACGGGTAATAACCAACTATTTATTTGTGTTCCACTGTCACTGGCTGCTGTAACTAATGACTTGTGTTAATGAAGAACAGGTTAATTAAATTTGCAGATGGTACTAAATCAGTGTGAACATAAGGAATTCAAAAAGCATCTCCCTCAAATGTATTCAGGTCAACAGAAGAAGGTGAAGCATGTAAATAAATAACTTTATTTATAACTGTACAGCCTGTTCCACCATGTTGAGAAAAACTGAAGTACAGTGTAGGTGTTATCGCTGCAAGTGCTTTTCAGTGCAAAACAAAGACAGACAAGTTAAATGTATTGAAATCCAATGAAAGGGAAGCAATGCTTTAATAAATTGTGATTTCTCAGAGCTTTATTTCATTTCATTTCTTTCCAAAGTTGAATGAGTTTTCTGTTTAACTAAATCTGCACCCATTCTATCTCATTATTCCCACCCATTTTCCAAACTAGCTACCCAATTACAATGAATACATCACCAGTTTTGTGCACACAGACTTAATACGTAAAATGAAGAAAGGGAAATGTGTGTATGACAGAGAGAGATAGAAATAGAGAGAGAAAATGTGATAATCACTTCTGAGTGCAAGAATAACGTGCATCATTTATGACAGTGTATCATTATGACTCATACAGCTCAAGAAAGAAAGTTCAAATATATCCCGGAGTATTGTCTTCTGCTGAATGCAATATTCTTCTTTACTTTTAGGATCTCAGTTTAAGTCATTTTATTGCATACAGGTACTCTACTTATATGTTCATTTAGTTCAAATAATCCCCCCTCTTATTTTAAGTGCCTTGGGGGATCCCAATGGTTAAAATATATTATAATTTATGCAGGCAAAGATATAAAGCCATAGAAAGATCCACTCTCAACCAGCTCAGCCACAGCCCCTGAGATCCAAATCAAATTTTAGAAAAGAAATCTTACAGCACTTCTGAAAGATTATCAGAAATTCTCTCTTGAGCAGAAACAGCTGCCTCACTGATGTGGGATGAATTTCTGTTCCTCTCTTAAACTTTTCTATCCTTTCTCCATTCTCTGTGCCCCATTAATCATAGTGGATCCACATGAAGGCAACAGGCATCACAAGGATTCATTTGAAAATGAAACTTTCTGATCTATACTCTGTTCTAGGGCTACCTTATCATAACGTCTCTGTGCTAGAAGAAATTAACATATATTAACCTATCTAGCCTTCTATATAAGGTCATTTGCATGCCTGGAAAATAGTAACAGCACACTTTACAAAACTGATTTTTTTCTTTTTATTTTCTGCTATATTTTGTGAACTGCTCATATATGCCTTGCAAACAGCTTTGAACAGGCAATGATTTATCCTTGTTCTACCATTTCTTAAAAGAAAATGTTCGGTTCAGCACTTGTTTGATAGAATTCAGTTGGCCCTTGCAACAGTTGATTAATTTATTACATTTATATCTTGCTTTTTTTCTTTATTATTTTTTCTTTTGGCAAAATCAGCATAAGACGCCGTGTGGTTATTCTACTTCCCAGCCCTGTGAAGGCAATCATATTGAGATAGAATGATTGGCCCAAAATCACCCATTCAGTTGATCTTAGTTCAGTGAGAGCTTGAACATGGATCTTTTGAATCCCATTGCAGTGCTCTAACCATTGTACCTCAAGGGCTGTCTAGTGTGTATTCTTTCTAAGCCATATGCATTTCCCTCAGCCATGTACAGTGACTCACAGTAACTACCTTGTTGTTACCTAGAAACATGAATGTCCAGGGGGAAAAAAGAGACATAAAATACTGAAATGTTTTTATTCAAGTCTATGACTCAGGAAATCATCTTCCCCCTGAAGTGTTTTTATTTCCTGGAAAAATTAAGAAATATTTTCTTGTAGAATGATAATTGCCATATTTGTCATTGTTGTGTGCCTCCAAGTTGTTTCTGGCTTGTGATGACCCTAAGGTGAATCTACCATGGGGTTTTCTTGGCAAAATTTGTTCAGAGGAGGTTTGCCATTGAGGCTGAGAGAGTGTGACTTGCCCAAGGTCACCCAGTGGGTTTTATGACTGATCTGGGAATTGAATCCTGGTCTCCAGAGTTGTAGTGCAGCACCCAAACCACTATGCCATTCTGTCTCTCATGTTTACTATATTTACAAGATATCATTTGTTGTTGTTGTTAACTGCCCTCGAGTTGATCTTGACTCATCATGGCCCTATGGATGAGACATCTCTAAGCCCCTATGTCCTCCACTGCTCTGCTTAAATTCTGCAACCCCTTAATTCCCGTGACCTCCCTAATAGACTCCTTCGATCTAGCATGTGGCCTTCCTCTCTTCCTTCTTCCCTCCACCTTTCCCAGCATTATTGTTTTTTCCAAAGAGTCCCCTCTTCTCATTATATGTCCAAATCAGTTTGGTCATCTTGGCTTCCAGGGAGGTTTCCGGCTTGATCTGCTCTAGGACCCACTTGTTTGTCCTTTTGGCTGTCAATGGGATCCACAGCATTCTTCTCCAGCACCACATCATCACAAATGCATTGATTTTCTTCCTATCATCTTTCTTGACTGTCCAGCTCTCACATCCATTCATGGTAATACAGTGGTGTGATGTCCAGCCTGGACTGTTTAAATTCTCTCCTGCATTTTCTCTCATTTAAGTTAGTCCTTAGTATGTTTGAGCATAGGAATGTTCCACTGTATTAGTTTGTGGGAGGAGCTGTAGGAATCCCCTGCATTTTTCTAGTTTTTGGTTCGCCCCTTCCCAGCAAGCTCTGCTTCAGCTTGGGATTTTTAGGTTTTTCTTAGGCAGGCTTGGCTTTATCTGTTTGGTGGCAAACAGGCTCAGACAGAGGCAAAGGACATTTCTTACACCATTTAGCAATTTATTTACCATTTAGTCAATGTATTTACCATTTAGACAATTTAGTTACCATTAGCCAATTTAATTACCGTTTAGCCAGATTAGTTACCAAAAGCAGTTTATTATAATAAATATCAACAACAAAGAAGTCAAGAGCACCAGAAGCTGAAAGACCCTGCACCAGCTTCATTGAGAAGGAGATCAAACCAAGATCAAACCTAGAGAGATGACAACACTGAAGATTGCTGAAACCTAAATTGTAAAGTATCTTTTATTTTAAGCCTATTAGAGCTGGGGAGGAGAAACCCTTTTTCTTTTGTTCTTCAAAATAAATTTCCCCCTTTTGGACTTTACATTCAGCTTTGGAGCTTTTTTGGATATAAGAGTTTGATCTCACCAGGGTACTGGTGTGGAACACCCATATTTGCCACCACCTTTAGTTGGGTGTTTCTTCACAAATGGCTTGTAAAATTCTAAATTTGTTTGGAGTTGTATATCTTTGCATTCTTTTCTAGTTTTTTCATAGTCACCCTCCCCATTCTTAGTCTTCTTCTGATTTCCTGACTGCATTTCTATCAATGTTTGATCCCAGCTATGGGAATTCTTTCACTATTTCTATTTCTTCATTGTCTAGGTTGAACTTGTGAAAGTCCTCAGTGGTCATTATTTTTGTTTTCTTTACGTTCAGCATTAAGCCTGCCTTTGGACTTTCTTCTTTGATCTTCCTTAGTAGGTGTTCTGGGTCTGTGAGGTTTTCTGCTATTATTATGGTGTCATCTGCATACCTTAGATTGTTAATATTCCTTCCTCCTATTTTCACACCTTCTTCTTTGTCCAAGCCTGTTTTCTTATAATATGTTCTTCGTTCAAGTTGAACAGATAAGGTGAAAGGATACAGCCTTGTCTGACTCCTTTGCCAGTTGGGAACCATTCTGTTTCTCTGTTTTCTGTTCTGACAGTAGCCTCTTGTCCTGAGTACAGATTCCTCATAAGGACTATCAGATTTGCTGGCACTCCCATGTCTTTAAGGGCATTCCATAGCCTTTCATGGTCTATGCAGTCAAAGGCTTTGCTATAGTCTATAAAGCACATGCTGATTTTCTTTTGGAATTCCTTGGTGCACTCTATTAGCCATTGTATGTTTGCAATGTGATCCCTTGTGCCTCTTCCTTTCCCGAACCCCACTTGGACCTCTTACTAATTTTACTTACTAGTTTTACATTGGTATGCAGGCCCATTCAGTCTAGTTTACCTCAGGGGCAGGACACTGAGAGTAGCAACTTTGATGCTCCCATTGCTCTAGTAGAATTCATGTTTCTCACTTTCCCCCCAGAAAGCTTCCTTTCATGTGCATGCACCCCATTGCCCCAGAAAGATGTGTTGGTGGCAGCACAATGACTCTCACAACTAATAAAGAAAACAGCAGCAATGGTGTCCTGAGAAGGAGGAAGACATGACTGTTGTGCCTACCCCTGTCTTGTGAGAGGGTGTTGCTATATCAAGATGTCTGTCTCCTGAAATAGCCAACCCAGTAGCAGAACCAATCTCTGGCAGGATGGGGTTCAACAGTCATGTCTTTCTTCATCTCATAGAGAGGTGTATGAACAATGCCACTGTGTCCCTTTCCTCTTTCTGCACCATGGCAAGGATGCAACTATATGCACTGCAGAAATAATCCAATTTGAGATCGCTTTCACTGCCTGGCTCAATGCTAGGGAATTCTGAGAACTGTAGTTTTGTGAGATATTTAGCCTTCTCTGTCAGAAAGCTCTGGTGCCACAATAAACTACAATTCCCATTATTCTCTAGCACTGAGCCAGGGCAGTGGAAGCAGTCTCAAACTGGATTATTTCCACAGTGTGTTTCCATGGCTTGCAGTGTCTTTCCATGGCTTGCTTACTTTCCAGTTGTCCCAGATGGGCAGGGATGGCCCTGACTAATCCTCTGCCAGCACACCTTACCACTGTTTCTATAATATCCTATTTTTTCTCTCCACCTCCCTTGTTTCCTCTTTGTCCTTGTCTTTTGTCAGTTGCTGCAAACGGAGTTCAAAATACAAAAGTAGTTTTTACCCAAGTAACCCACCAGTTGTCCTTCCCAGTACAATCAGGCAAAAGCAAACTGCAGCCTCTCCTTGTTCTGGAATAGAAATTCTATACTGTGTTAATCCAAACTGGTTTTTGAAGCAAGCATAGAGAGTAAACAGCCTTTGTTAAAAAACAAAACAAAACTAAAGCAAGGGAAGGGGAGAAGCCTGCCAGTTTAGAGGGGATTCCCCTAAGACCCCTTTGAATTACCTCTGAAAGTGAATCTATATGTGATTAAGGACAGGAATGCTACAATGAAATTTTGATACATGCTACAAAATAAAGGCTGAGAGAGCATTCTGAACATCTAAGTGAAATATACTCCCACAAGGTAATGTTTCCAAGGTCTGGGGAAAACAGATTTCTCAGTTGTTGGCTTACTGTGGAGAAATCTCTCATTCATGAAGGGAGTGGCACAGACCTGTTGTATCATAATGATTATTCTGCACGGAAATATCTAACTGTTTGGGACACATTAACATAAGTAGTAGAGAGCCAGTGTGGTGTAGTGAGTGTCTGGAGACCAGGGTTTGATTCCCAGCTCAGCTATAAAAAATACTGGGTGACCTTGGGCAAGTCACATGCTCTCAGCCTCAGGGAAAGGCAATGACAAACCTCCTCTGAACCAACCTTGCCAAGAAAACCCCATGATAGGTACACCTTAAGGTTGCCATAAATCGCAAATTACTTGAAGGCACACAAAAACACCAACAAAAAAGTAGTAATGCACAGAGCTGAAACAAGATTTTTCCCATAGTGACAGAGGAGGGAGACACTCAAGAGCTGAAAAGCTCAGCTGCAGAAAGTCTGTGTAATTGCTACTCTCTTGAGGCAGCATTTCCAAGTGAACTAAAATGCTCCCACTGCAACCAGACCACAGAACAAAACACTTGATTTGCCACCACTGCAAACTCTTGCTTTAAAAAGCTGCTATAGTTAAATAATGGCTTGTTTTCACTGCTTCGCATATTCACTTGCTTGGATTTTTCACCTAATTGTAGGGATCTGTGCTTGAGAACACTGCATACTAAAACTGTAGTTATATTTTAATTTTTGATGATCAGAACTCCTTCATTGCCTCCTGAGGTAGGTGGATGTGATGCTTAATTAGCATGGAGATATGGTTGGGGTTACTAGGACATCCATGCACACCATCTCCATGTTATTAATTAAATGAGGCCAGAGGAATTGGTAGCACTAGCAGGAGGCAATGCTAGTACCTTCCTTTCGTTTATTTATTTTTAATTGGTAGGAAAAGAAAGTAGTCATTGTCAAAGTTCAGGTGTTTGAGTTTCCATTGCTACACAATAACACCACTCATGGGTTTTAAGTATGGTACAGGTTTGCTGTGTTTTAAGATAATAGACTCATTCAAACTTTCCAGCCATGAAGTATTTTCGATTGTGGGAAGTGGGGAAAGGGCAAAGATTTGCTAATTCAATCAGCCTGTTTTTTAAAGTCTTTTTTTAAATCATAGAATGCTCATCATATCGTATGTCACTCATAGAAGCTGTCATATTGATTAATTTAGCCACATTCTCATGGAGTGTGGCCGTGGCGATGAGGGATGTGTAATCCCTTCTGCACTTGGTTTAATTGCAGGTGTTTCACTGAAAGAAGACTATACATTGAAGTGAAAGAACCTGAATTAATCTTTTCTTTTTCTTTTCTTTTTTGAATGGCTTTATCACCTGAAATACAGCAAGTTACAAAGGGTGCAAAATGAAGCCACTGGATGAAATTGTCCATCACCCTCAAATTTCTAGCATTGAGGAAAGTGAGACACTGAAAATTGTTCACACCTAGAACTGTCAGGTTTGCTGTTTTCTCATTCCCTTGGGAACTTTGGCTTCCCCTTTGCTTTGAATGCATAAACTGTATTCTCAATGTTGAACTGAAATTTAATTTACTGCAGTGCTATAAATTTGGGTCTGAAGGAACATGGGGGACAGAATTCTGTTTTGAGGGCAATGCCCTTGTTTTGCCCCACTCCTGTTGTTACACCCTGGAATCCAGGAAATCAACAGCAAAGAACATTGTCAGGGTGTACCATACAGGGCTCAGCAGGTAATTCAGACCACTTTCCCTTAAAATGGGATTACAATCATGAGATCCACAGATCCCATGTGTTCCCCAAGGCCATATTTGCAAAATGTAGAAAATCACATCTCCAGAAATCTCCAGGATGACATACCTCTCCTCCAAAATAAGATGTCCCCCAATGTCTTCTTTTATTCCCCACCTTGAGCATAACTATTATCCAGAAGAAACATAATATGACAGATAGAATCATAGCATCACAGCCAGGCAGGCAGGCAGGCAGGCAGATAAAGACCTCAAGAAAAGGGGAAAAAATAATAAGAATAGAAAACACCAGGAGGTATCTTTCTACTTCCATCCAGGTTGGAGTTACTAGCTATAGCAGTGGTGCTTTAATTTCCTATACTAATATGGTAGGTAATTTATGGGTAAGTTCTTGGTAGTCTGTCGCTAAAGCCATATACAGCCTTCCTGACATCACCAGAGTTCTGCTTTCATTTAGTTTTCTAAAAGCCAATATAATAATAATAATAATAATAATAATAATAATAATAAT
>JAIPUX010001232.1:147856051-147877033 GCA_020142125.1 Phrynosoma platyrhinos | reverse complement strand
TTTTTCGTTAGTAGAAGCATTCGTAAGTAGAGGTACCACTGTATTGGGAGTGCTTCATATTCTGAAACCCTAAACTATAATTTCCCTAGCTTGGATGTAAACCCAGCACTGTGTACATAACATAATAACCCACCCTACCATACCTTTCATTGATTTCTCATCTGTAGATCTTGGTTTAGATTTTATCCCAGTTTTTGCAACTCATTCATGTGCACTCTTTTTCTCTTGGCCTCTACACTGTCAGCATTATTTTGCCTAGGCTGTCTGTTGGTACTCTGTAACTTTACTTCAGAACTATTGTACATTTATTTCGAAGAAAGGAAGCCGCAGTATATAATGTATTGCCCATACAGGGGAACTTTGAGCTTTGCGTGGATAGAATGAAACAGTCCTGTTCTCTTTCTACATATTCCCCACAGAAGGCTTTTCTTTACAAACTTCAGCTGCTTTGTGCCAGCTGCATCTCTTCCTAAGGAAGGTGGATCTGATCACAATGATCTTTATTAGAGTAGTGTGATGTGGTGGCATGAGCATTGGACTATAACTGGAGATAAGGACTATAACTGAGATCCCTGCTCAGCCATGGAAACCCACTGGGGTGACCTTCAGCAGCTCACATTCTCTCACTCTCAGAGGAAGGCTAGGGCAACCCCACCCAATCCCCAAACAAATTCTGCTGACTTAGGGTCACCATAAGTCAGCAACTACTTGAAGGCAAACAGCAACAGCAACAGCAATTATATTGCTTCCCACATAGAACTGTTCCTAAAAGATGGGTTGGGGCTAGGATAGCTAAAAGACCACCTCCTCCCATCTGAGCCTGTCCAGAATTTGGGATCTTTAGCAGAGGGCTCTGTTGTGTGTTCCTGCACCATGAAAGGTTAGGTTGGCAACTATATGTGAAAGAACTTTTTCTGTTTAAAAAATTCACTTATAGAAGGGAAATCTGGCTTACTGAGCTCCCAAAAGACAATAGGATATATTATTCTGGGTAGCCCTTGGTTTTCAAAATTATTTTTTCAGTCTTAATGTTTTATTTTGTTCTGTTTTTATTCTGCAGGATTTTTGTATACCACTTTGGGAGCTATGAGGTCAGAAATGTCATTTATAAATACTGTTTAATAAACCTATTTTTGTTTGTTTCAGAATGATTTTACAGTTTATTATTCATTTGGTTTCTTGTTATCTCATTAATTCAGTTTCATTGGTAACCTAAATTTATACAAGCAGAGTATAGTAACTCTATGCAGATCCTCACTCAACTTGGCAGGTCAGCAATATCTGGAGGACCAGAAGTTCCCCCAACACTGCCATGCTGCCATGTCTGGCTGTGAAAAAGGTCAGCTATCCAAAAATGTAAGGCGCTCAAACAAAGAAATCCAGAAAAGCTGAAGGACATTGAGCAATTCTTCATGTTTTCAAAACAGAGAAGGGATGGAGATAGGGGAAAGGGCCATGTTATAATTTTGTACTGGGGCAGGATAATGATGCTTGGACCCTGGGTAGCTTTCCCCTGGCTTGGGCATGCTAAGAGTATGATGGAATGTTGAGCTATTAGCTTTTATATACAGAGAGATAAGGGAATAAAATAATAGCTAGGAGCAAGTTAGCATAATCCTATGCTAGAAATTGCTTAGCAAGGCTGTATTTGTTTTGAAGTAGGAATATTTCAGAGAACAAAGAAAAGTGAATTGCAGGAAGAGTAACAGAAGGGGTAGGCTGCCAGGTGTGTTACTGGCAATGCAGGAAAATTGCTGAAGAAAGGATTGGCTATTGGTTGAGAAGCGAGAACCTGCTGTTTTGCCTGTTTTGGACAGATTATTTCCTGCAGGGAGCATCTGTGCTGTAAGAGTTCACTGTTCTTAGAAAAAAGATTGTGAGACGACCAGAAGGAAAGTTTCAGGATTCTCTTGAGTATATAACTTCCACCTGGATTAAATCTATTTTTCCATTTAAAAAAAGGTGTTTCAATACCAATCCTAAAAGCGCTGAGCAATATGGTATTAACTTTCCAGGCCTCCCCATTCCAAACATACCACAGTTATGAAAATTCTTAAAGGCATCCCATACTAAGGCTGTACAACCAGTTTGGCTGAATTCAACCACATTGCCACGCTACACTCTTATAGTGCTACTATTCCACTTTAACTGCTCTGGCTTCCTCCTGTTGCATTCTGAGGTTTGTAGTTCAATGAGGCCTAAGCTCTTTGGCTGAGAATTCTAAATGCTCCTCCTTAAACTGCAAATCCCAGAGTGCAACAGGAGGCAGCTAGAGCATTAAAGTGGCATAGCAGTGCTATAAGAGAGTGGTGTGGTAATATAGTAAGAAGCAAAGTGAATTCGGCTGATTTTAACAGATTTATAATTATTCTAGAGTAGATCCAAATGTGGCAATTTAGTTCTGGAAGTTCTAGAACAGAATATCACAGTCCAAAAGTAATTTGTGCTGATCTGGAGTCATGAACATTAAAAAACCAGACAGTGCACCTTCAAGATGAAGGTGTAGAAAGGAAGATATCAAGGTGATGGATTGTAGAAAGGGAATGAGAGCAGCTGAGCTCTGCTCATCGTTAACACAATCATGCAATTTTGGGGCAAGAATCTCACTAGCATATGACATCCAGCATAGTGTAGTGTTTGAGCATTGGATTATGACTCTAGTGACCAGGGTTTGAATTGCTACTTGGCCATAGAAAACCACTAGGCGACCTTGGATAAGTCACATCCTCTCAGTCTCAGAGGGAGGCAAAGACAAACACCCTCTGGACAAATCTTGCCACAAAAATCATGATAGATTTGCCTTAGGGTCACCAGAAGTGAGGGACACATGAAGGCACACAACAACAAATCTCAGCAGCATTTTCCCATTTCAGTGCCTATGGGGAAGGATTGCATGAGGCCATTGTGTAATATGATCTCCCCCTGTTTCACAGATTGTGAAAGAAAGAACTTGGTGAGGGGATGGGCAATTGTTGATTCTCATCTGAATTGATCTTTTTTTGCTGAGCCTTTCTCTGTAATTTCCTTTTCTGTTGTCGAATAGCCTAGCTTGGTGTTCTGATTGCCTTTCTTTCCTGCATGTGTTTTAGATAGCAAACCTATTCCTCCCTACTCCATTCCAGTTGCCCATTGTTGTTGTTGCTGTTGTTATTTAGGCATCAGATGGAAAGCAAGCAGTCTGAGTAAAAACATAAAAGCTAACATGTTGCACTGGACCTCATGATTGCTATCTGCCTTCACTGTATGTAGCAAATGAGCATGTAGGAAAACATTACAGTATCAGTTGCTTGCTAGAACACTTTGAGATAGTGATTCTTAAACTTGGGCCTTCCAGGTGTTTTGGACTTCAGCTCCCAAAATCCCAGGCCACTGACAAAGATGGCTGAAGGTTCTGGGAGATGAAGTCCAAAACCCAGAGGACCAGAGTTTGGGACTCACTGCTTTAAAAGTTAGCATCAATTAGGGCAGGGCAGAAGCAGACAGTCTGAATAGCCAGCCAGCAGAAGCAGTAGGGAAGTAAGTAAGTAAACTTTATTCTTGTATCCTGCCTTTTGTCTATTAGGCAATCAAGGAGGCTAACAACATACATTATGACATAATAAAACAAATTGCCCCCCCCTTTAAAATTACATATAATACTGGTTATAAATTAAAATAGGTGGCGTATTCACCAAAGGAAAAAACAATCTTTTGGGGAAAGGTCCTGAAGTGTGTTGTGGCATCCCAATTCCAGGGGTTTCTGGATGAAAATGATTATCTAGATCCCTTTCAGTCTGACTTTAGGCCTGATTTTGGGACAGAGACAACCTTGGTGGATTACCTACATCAGGGACTGGACAGGGGAAGCATATTCCTGTTGGTTCTGCTGGAGCCCTCAGTGAATTTCAATACCGTTGAGCATGGTATCCTTCTAGGCCACCTTTCTGGGATGGGAAGTGGAGGCACTGTTTTATAATGGCTTCATTCCTTCTTGGAGGGATGAACTCAGAAGATGGTACTGAGGGACTCTTGTTTCAAAACCTGGGCATTGATCTGTGGTTGGCCTCAGGGTTCACTTCTGTCCATCATACTGTTTCACATATACATGAAACCTCTGGGAGAGGCTGTCTGGAGATTTGGGGTTTGTGGTTATCAGTATGATGATGGTGCCCGACCTTGTCTATTGTCAGTAAGAGACAGAATGCATACAAAGAACTGGAAGCCTAATCCAGACAAAACAGAGGCATTCCTGGTCAGTCAGAAGGCAGATCAGTGAATAAGGATTCAACCTGTGTAGATTGGGTTACACCCCCCCCCCCCTGAAATTAGCAGGATTATACTCTTGGACTCAACTCTGAGCCTGGAAGCCCAGGTTTCAGTAGTGGCCAGGAGTGTGTTTGCACAATTCAAACTAGTGCACCAACTATGCCCATTCTTTGAGAAATCATATTTGGCCACATTAACACATGCTTTGATAACATCCCATTTGGATTACTGTAACACACTCTACATCAGGGACAGGCAACCTTTTTGAGACCTGGGCCGGTCTCCCGTAGCCCAGGTCTCAGCTGGGCCGAGGGGGGGGGGGGGAATGGCCGTGCGAGCGCGCACGCGCGCGCACACACCCTCCTCTGCTGCGCGAGATCCCCCTGTGCACACTGCCACCGCGGCCGCTACCGCTGTCACCACAGCCACAGTGCATGTCATGGCCACCATTTTGGAAATCTAAATCGTGGCTGCGATGCGTTTGCGCATGCACAAGAGTACTGCGCATGCGCAAACACGTCACGACCACCATTTTGACTTCCAAAATGGTGAGCGCAGCGAGCGGGGCAGAAAACGCACCCAAACAGTGGCGCGCGGCAGCAGCGGCAACCTTCGGCCTGGGCCGGTAAGTCTGTGGCCCGGGGCCTTAACCGGCGCCCAGGCCGTAGGTTGCTGGTCCCTGCTCTACATGTCGCTACCTTTGGAAACAGAAAATTCAGCAGGTTCAAAACACAGTGGCTAGACTGCTGACAGGAGCTGGCTATAGGGAGCAGATCTCTCTTATGGAAATAGCTTCACTGGCTACCAGTTTGCATCTGGGCAGAATTCAAAGTGCTGATTATGACCTAAAAAGCTCGATATGGCTTTATAGATCATAACCAACACTTTGAATTCTGCCTAGAAAAATAACTTCACTGGTTATTTTTTCCTCTCAAGCCATTATTCAGGAGACATTGGCTGGGGAATTCTTAGTTGTAGTCTCAGTCTGGAACCATATTGGTGGACGATGCTGGCATAACTAATTGGTTAAGAGCATATCTAGTTCATAATGAATTAATTAACCCAGAGAGTCATATAGGAAAATAATTAGCATTTTCATGAGCATATCTCCTAATACATGTTTTTGTATGCATTTTTGCCTATTTTATGCTGTTTTAAGAGAAATGTTTCTATTTTACTATGTTTTCCACAGATATAATTTTGTAGTGCTCTCAAAAATTATTCTTTAGAACTATAGTTCCCAGAATCCACCCTCCTCAATGTGGATGACAACTTGGAACATTGTGGGAGCTGTAGTCACAAAATAACTTTCCCAAACTGTTCATTTTCTCTATGCACTTTCCACATTTTTGTGTGAATTTTTGTTAGTAAGCAACTGTACCTATTATACTTCTAGTGTCCTGTCCTTGTCCCCACAGGAGCCCACTATCAAAGGTGAAGTGCACCATCTGTAGCACTGCCCTCCATTGCTCAGCCAACATTCCCTTCTGACATACATAGAGAGGTACAGAAGGGTACCAGAGATGCTCAGTTCATTTCTCTCTTCTTTATAGATACATTCTTTGAAACATCGATAAATAAACCAACACTTTTCATTGTTTCAGGCAGATTGCTTTTTCTCTGTGGTATTATACATCTAAAGCTTTACTTAATACATTCCCACAATAAAGTTTGCCTTTGATCCACACAAAAAAGACAGCAGTGGAAAGAATAGCAAGGGAACAGCTCTTTTCTCAGTTGCCCTTTGACACTGTCTCAGTGTTTTTACTATTCCTAATTTACAATATAATCAGAAAACATCAAAAGAGAAAGTTTACAAAGAGTATGCAGTACAGCTGCTGTCAAAATGCTCTACCAAACTCCATCGACTTTATCTTCTGCTTTCCTCTTGTATACCTTCCCATCTACAGATGCAGAAGCTGCTTCTTTTCAATCCTTTTGCCAATGAAAAAAAGAAAATCGAGGAGATTATTATTTTCAGAAAGCAAAAATGTATTAGAGAGCCTTATTGCTAGTCTTAGGAATATAGTGTGTGTGTTGTATACTTTCAAGTTGTTGCTGATGTATGGCAACCCTAAGGCGTTTTCTTGACAAGATTTGTTCAGAGAAGGTTTACCATTGCTGTCTTCTGAGGCCGGGAGCATATGACGTGCCCAAGGTCATCCAGTGGGTTTCATGGATGAGCAGGAAATCAGATCCTTGTTACCAAAGCTATAGTCCAACACTAAAACCACTACACCACACTAGCTCACTATATATATATATATATATATATATATATATATATATATATATATATATATATATATCACACACACACACACACACACTAATGATGGCAAACCTTTTAGAGGCCAAGTGCCCAAACTGTAACCCAAACCCCACTTATTTATTGCAAAGTGCCACATCCCTCTGGCTTTTTAGTAACAATGAACTCTGTGCTGGGGCGATAGTGCATGTGCCCACAGAGAAGGCTCTGAGTCCCCACTCTGGCACACATGCTATAGGTTTTCCACCACTGAGATATACAGACAGCCCTCCACATTCGCAACTTTGACACTTGTGGTTTTGATTATTTGCAAGATCAAGCCAACACACATGTGCACTGTTACTCCTACTTCTTCCCAGGCTTTTCCCCTTGGTAAAAAAAAGCCCAGCAGGGAGAAGCCAGGAAGTGTGCATGAGCCAACCCCTCCCCTTTTCCAGTTGGATTGCTGCCTTCCCCAGGCACTGATCTGCCTGGGAAAGGGGAGAGGATGGATCCATCCCTCCAAGCCTTTCCCCCAGGCAGATGGGTGCCCATCCCATCCCCTTTCCTGGGAGGTTCGGTGCCTGGAGAAGGCAGGCACCCATCTGCCCAGGAAAGATGCTTGGAGAGATGGATCCATCCCCTCCCCTTTCCTGGGTGGATCCATGTCTGGGGAAGGCAGGCACCCATTGCCTAGGAAAGGAGGGAGGGAGCCAGTTAAATAGACTGGGGGGGTGGAGAGAGGAGTGTGCCTACTTGGTCCTCCCCCCCGCCCTTTAACTGGCTTCTATGGAGGGGAGTTTTTCACATTTTTTTCACATTCACAGGGGTCTTGTGCCCCTAACCCCCACAAATGTGGAGGGTTGACTCTCTCTGTGTGTATCCATTATATATATGATGGATATATATTGCTATATAGTGGATATAATACATATTCATTATAGAATGAACTATATCACATGCTATCTTTACAATAAAAAGCAGATGCTTCTAAATATCAGCCATCATTTGGTGCCTTCCATGTCACTGGGGTGGTCAACAGTGCCTTCTGATTTTAGTCTAAACTTGAAAGAAAAGATCCAAAGTGCTGGTTCCTATTCCCTAAATACATTCAGCAGCTCAAATAGGTTCTTTAGAGACCAGATTCAAATTCAGAGTGGATTTATTACTCCACTGAAATGGAAGCAACAAACACCACTGTTTTCCATGTATAGGACTCATGGGTTTCCAAGAGATGTCTGACTAGCTAGGGATAGAAAACAAATGCTATAGTGGCTAGCTCTTTATTCTGACCTAGCAGGCCTTTTCTTGATGGTGCTATATAAATAAATTGATAACACCAACAAAAGGAACAACTGTAGATTGTAAATGCCATCTTGCCAGAATCTCATTGACTCTGTCCTGAATTGGTTGATTCTGGTTTATGTTAAATTTTAATGTTTAATAGTTATGGCTACTTTTAATGGTTATTAATATAATCTTGTAGGGTATATATGTGTATCTGAATGATGGGAGGTGTAGTGACAGAATAACCCAGACATGGGTGGGACTTTATGTTAAAAATAATTGCCTGGTTGAGGAATGCAGGGATTTTGTGGGGTTTTTTTGTGTTTTTTTGGGGGGGGTGCTGTTTCACATGGGAGAGTATTCTAAAGCGTAAACTGAAAGTAGAGAAGAGGGGCTGGGTGATTCGGTTAAGAAGGGCGGTACACAGTGTTGTATTGATTTATGGACACCTACATAAATCAGCATGTAGAGAGATCTTGTAGCACCTTTGAGATTAACTGAAAGAAAGAAGTTGGCAGCATGAGCTTTCATAGATCTAGGTTTGCTTCCTCAGATGCATTTGGTGGAGTGGACAGACATATATATGCCATTGGTATGTGAAAATGTCAATTCAAATTCAAGATCTTTTGTGTATGGAAATGAAGTGGCAAGACCAGTTTGGCTTTGCAAACAGTCTGTAGGTGAGGAGAATAGATGGGTGTAGGACACCCCCCTGAGGATGTGGTCAGATAGTGTTGAAATGTGTGTAGTGAGCCAGGAAGCCATTATCTTTGTTCAATTCATTGCTGAGGGATCCTCAGGGGGGCTTCCTACACCCATCTATTCTTCCCACCTACAGGTTGGTTTCCAAAGCCAAACTAGTCTTGTCACTTCATGTTCGCACACAAAGGCTAGTTCCCAATGCCTTTGTTCATAAATGACCATTATTAAAACTGGACTTGTCACTTCATCTCCATACACAAAGGATTTTGAATTTGAACTGACATTCTCACATATTAATGGCAAATACATGTCTGTCCCTGGTTTCCACACCACCAAATGCATTTGAAGAAGGAGATTGGAGTCTACAAAAGCTCATGATGCCAACTTCTTTCTTTTAGGGGCTGTACAGACAACCCCTAGGGGGCGGCTCCATGCCAGCCCGGGGGCGCCAGATTGGGGCTACGGCAACCGCACACCACAGCTCCGATCTGGCTCCTTGCTACTCAAAAAGAGCTGGCAAATGCCACTCCTTTTTGGAATGGCAAAAATCTGTCCTTACCACCACTGCTGAGCTCTTCTGCATTCCTTTGGCGCAGTGTGTCTACACGCTGTGCCAAGGGACCGCCCTGAGGCTGTGCACTGTGTGGTGGGGGGTGCAGCATGACAGCGGCATCGGGGCAGCCAGCATGCGGTCACCCTGCCCCAACTCCACCCCCAGGCCGGCCCTTGTGGCTGGTCTGTACAGGCCCTGAGTTAGTCTCAGAGGTTCTACAAGAACTCTTTACAAACTAATTCCACAAACTAACATGGCTATATCTTTGAATTCTACCAAGAGGGGCAGGATGTTTAAGAGGGAAATTGCTTTGATCAGAAATTGAAAAAGGAAACATGGTCCAATCAACTAACCAGGCAGGTTTCAGTCTCAGCTACTGTTGGAACAAATCAGTTGCACACTTTATTGGTAATGTATTGATCTCTCTCTATTCACATGTTGTCACCTCTTCAATAAAGCCCAAGGCAGAATTATATGTGAAAATGCATTTTTTGAGATAACCAGCTCTCTAATCTTTGGGGCCTTTAAAGTCTTTCATAATCAGTACTGTATGGATTTTGGAACCACCAGTGCTCATTTAAGCTTTTGTAACCCTGGACTTGCAGAAATACTCAGAGATAAAACTTTACCACCCAACTTCTTGTACCCAGTATTTTGATTTAAACTTAACACAACCATACAGGAAACAATTATCCATGTAGGTGTTCTACACAGCCAGCATCACATTTAAAAAGCACTTACCTTGTGCATTGACCCATACAACTACAGTGTTTGCACAGTAGCAATTTGTAGCCCCAGCTGTGTTTCCTATTCTTTTTATTTGATCTATCTGGAGTAGGACTTCTTTTAGTGCTGCTGCCTGCTTTGTAGAACTTGTTTTCATCAGCCTCTTCTCTTGACCTCTCATTCTCAAGTTTACTTATTTTTTGTTTTGTTTTAAAAAGCATTCTCAACTTCATAATAAATTCTTAGGTGTGCTTTAAAACATCTTAATGATTGATGACTGACACCAAATGCACCTTCATAGACAATGGTGAATGATGATGGAAATTGCTGTTGGCTAATATCTGGGCACGGGCTGCAGCCACAATGCAGAAATAAAGCAGTTTGACACCACTTTAACTTCCATGGCTCAAAACTATGGAATTCTGGGATTTGTAGTTTGGTGGGGTACCAGAGCTCTCTGACAGGGAAGGCTAAATATCTCACAAAACCACAGTTCCCAGAATTCCATGGCATTGATTCACAGCAGTTAAAGTGGTGTCAAACTGCTTTATTTCTGCAGTGTGGCAGCAGCCTAGGACTTCCATAGATGAAGGTGTGAATCCCTACTCAGCCATGGAAATCCATTGTGTGACCTTTGGGCAAGTCACTGTCAGCTTCAGTGGAAGGCAGTGGCAAACCTCCTCTGAAGAAATCTTGCCAGGAAAACCCTAGGATAAAGTTTGGATAAGCTGGAGTTGATTTGAAGGTACCTAAAATCAACATCTGGCTGTTCATATGTTCCACATCTCAGATTAACAGCAGGGATGAGAGTAATATGGTCCTCCAGATGTTCTTGGACTGAAGTTCCCAGCACCCTTAGTCCGCATAAGTAATATTGAAGAGTGTTGACAGGTGTAGTCCATCAATGTCAGAAGACCTCATAATTCCTCCCCTAATCAACAGGTTTAGAAGCCAAGTGTTTTGGGCCCACTGATGGGAGCCATAGTTCGAAGAAACCACAAGGGCCATCCAGTCCATCCCCCTGCCATGCAGGAACCCACAATCAAAGCATCCCAAACAGATGGCCATCTAGCCCCTGCTTAAAGACCTCCAAGGAAGGAGACTCCACCACTCTCTGAGGGAGTCTTCCACTGTCGAACAGCCCTTACTGTCAGGAAGTTCCTCCTAATATTGAGGTGGAATCTCTTTTCCGGTAGCTTGCATCTGTTGTTCTGGATCCTGTTCTCTGAAACAGGGCTATCATATCACCTCTTAACTGTCTCTTCTCCAGGTTAAACATACCCAGTTCCCTAAGCCATTCCTCATAGGGCATGGTTTCCAGACCCTTCACCATTTTAATCGCCCTCCTTTGGACACGCTCCAATTGTGGTTGTTGAAAAACTGGAGTGTGTCCAGAGTAGGGTGACTAAAATAGTCAAGGGTCCATAGATAACCTTGGAAAATAAATAACAATCATCCTGCAGTGACCAGTTACACAAATTTCCCCCAAAATGAAGAAGTTTATCACCCCAAAAGAGGGAAAAAGAGAACACAGATTTGCAAAAAGGTTGTACATGCTGTTTCAGAAATAATATCATTTTAACAGAAATAAAATGTATTTCACCTTAGTAAGGAAGACTGCAAGCAAATGACCTGTGTCCATGCTACCCCTCAATATCTTCCAAGGTCATTACTCCACCCTTCTTTAATAGGATGTATCCCATCTCGAGCCTTGAGGAGAGACAGGAAAGAAATAATAATAATAATAATAATAATAATAATAATAATAATAATAATAATAATAATAATGTATGTGAACTGTTTGACAGGGAAGGGAGAATGGAAGGGGGACACTAACTCTTCCTCCACTGGTAAAGAATTGATTGGAGCAACTGAAAATTTAGAGAGCTGCATGTATGCAGCCTTGGTTGCCAGATCAAAGTTGGGTAAATATTTGAAGCATCTTTTTCTGTGTATGATTTTCCATCTGGCAAGGCATACATTTCCAGAAGACTACAAATTTCTGAACACATATGGCCTCTAGCTGTTTTGAGCATACGTATATAGAAGATCAGTTCCAGTTCTGCCATCATCTTTTTAAAAACATCTTATCTAAGAGTTTATTTCTTACAGTAATAACTTTGAGATAAGCCAAGTAAGAATGAATAAATTTTAAAAATAGCTGACACCATCATAACTGGACTCTTCGTTTTCTGCTGATCACTTCAGCGCAACTTCTTTGGTAATTATTGATGCTGATGTGTTAAAATAGCATGCATTTCTACTGAAATAAAAATCAGCTGAATCCTCACTGAGCCATGGAAACCCACTGGGAGATCTTGGGCAAGTCACACTTTCTCGGCCTCAGAGGAAGGCAAAGGCAAAACTTTGCCAAGAAAAACCCATGATAGGTTTGTCTTAGGGTTACCATAAGTTGTAAAGAACTTGATGGCATACAACAACAACAATGGCTAACAGCAAAATTATAATTTTAGTGCAATGAACAGAATTTTTCATTGTTTGTGAAACATTACTTTTTTGGAATTTTTCTCTTCTTTGTATTTTTAATTGCCTCTTTAAAAAGAAATTTAAAATGAACATATTATTTGTTAGTAATGCAGTATGTTATGGGAAGTGGAGTTGTCCTGCCTAAATATCCTAAAGGAACCAGATCCTATCTGATCTTGGAAGCTAACCAGAGTCAATTCTACTTAGTATTTGGATGGAAGACCGCCAATGAATACTAGGTGCTGTAGGCTAAATTTCAAAGGAAGGAATGGTCAGAACCAACTCTTAAGTATTCCTTGCCTAACAAAATCCTATGAAATCCATGGGATTATCATAAATCACCAGGTGACTTAAAGGCACACACATACACATGGAGGGATCATACTTCTGGGAGTATTTTTTAGCAAAATGCTATTGGATTTACATTTTAGCATTTAGCATTTACTGGTAATTTAGCTATTGGGCTAATGGTTGCATTTAAGGAAAGATTGTTATTTAACAAATGGTTTGGTAAATGGAAAAAAAAAGTCAGGGTAACTCCAGGTATTTCTTTATCACTATGTAATGTATCAAATAACTATTATCACCATTATACAGAGCAATGGGAATGAATTAACTGTCAGAAGTAACATACAGGCTCTGAACAGCATGGTCATATCAGTATGTTTTTGCTTTGCACTGCTGAACCTTGGGTCAGAAATCTGACCCCAATTAGGTATGGATAAAAATAAATAAATAAATGTGAATTTTCAATGTTTGTCTTCAAGCATTTTTTTATTTTAAAAAACACTGACTAATATGTAAATTGGGCCACATTAATCCATGCTTTGGCTGAGGTGTAATGCTAAACCATGCCTTAGTATTACAGGAGCAAGCCTGCATGAACCTTATGCATTCTCATCACCTCTCCATGCATGCAAAGAGCAGAGCTTGGGGAAAGTGATGCTTTGGACTGCAACTTCCAGAATCACCTAGGCAGCATAGTCTTGCCGGTGAAGGATTTTGGAAATTGTAGTTGAAAAAGTAACATCTCCAATCTCTTGAAAAAGGGACACTGGGAAGAAATGCTTTCACAGTTCAGAAAGTTCTGGTTTGTTCTCTGTGTGTGTTAACTGCCCTCGAGTCACCCCAACTCATGGCAACCCTATGGATGAGACATATCCAAGTCTCACTGTCCACTGCTGCTTTGCCTAGGTCCTGTAAATTTAGGCTTGTATCCTCCTTGATTAAGTCTATCCATCTAGCATGTGGTCTTCCTCTCTTTCTGCTGCCCTCTACCTTTCCTAGCATTATTGTCTTTTCTAATAATGATTCATGTCTTCCAATGATGTAGCCAATGTACAAGACCCTCAATTTGATCATCTTGGCTTCCAGTGAGAGTTCAGGCCTGATCTGATCAAGGATCCATTTTTATTTATTTATTTATTTATTTATTTATTGTCTTTCTGGCTGCCCGTGGTATCCTCAGCACTCTTCTCCAGCGCCACATCTCAAGTGAGTTTATTTCATTTCTGTCAACTTTCTTTTACCATCCAGCTCTCACATTCGTACATAGCAATCGTGAATAGAATGGATTGTACAATTCTGACTTTAGTGTTCTTTTGTATATCTTTATATATACACTTTAGGATTTTATCTATTTCTTTCATGTATGGCCTTCCCATTTCTAGCCTTCTTCTGATTTCTTGACTACAATCTCCATTCTTATCCATGTTTGATCCAAAGTGCAGAGCCTCTTTAACTATTTCGATTTCCTCATTGTCTAGGTTGAATATATGTAGATCCTCCTTATTCTATTGTTAATTAAAACAAGCCAGGTTCAAACTGTGATTTGGTGGTGGCCAAATTTGTGATTTAGTCATGGCCTCCTCCTCCTCCTTCAAAGCCAAGAGTTAGCATTACAGTGTTTGAAATCTGCAACTGCTGCAAGTCTGTGTGGTACTGAGAGTGTGGAATTCATTTTATAATCTTCAATGTATTCTTAGGATGAAATACAAGTGTTTGTTTCTTTGGACCATCTGTCTGTCTTGGGGCTTTTTTATTTAGACTCAAATGCAGCAACAGAGCAGTCAGAGTTACACTCCACAATAATTGCAGCTCATTCTTACAGGCCAATGCAGACAATTGCATATTGCTCTCATTGCCTATTTCCAATACTCAGCATCCTCACAGTAAAACTGGCAAATGACACCATCATGTTGGTCCTGCTTCACTGGACAGATTAAATGCTCTAAGTAGTTTGATACCATTAATACACTCCCCAGGCTTTGTCAGTTGTAAGAACAATTATTGCTGTAGGGAATGCAAAAATTGTATGGCAGGAAATTGTAATCATAGGGGAAAGAAAATGGTTTTGCAAGAGTTGTAGTAATGAATCTCAGCGTTTTGTGTCATATTTTAAGTTATTTTGATATATCAGATGTTTTCACCTTAAGGAATGCATGGGGATTCCTTCATATTACTGGAATAGAAGATATTATAGGTATTGCGTGGTATGTATTTTGTTGCTAGGGGAGGTGGAAATTCTGAACCACAGGAACCCAGATTTTTCAGTCAGATTACAAGGTCCATATTAAATGCATTTACAAAAGCACAATCCAGGCAAAGTAAATTATTTTTGTGGATTTTAAAATCCTATTGATTTCAAGTGAGTGTTGAGAAAAAAGTGCTTAATACACCAATGGAAATCAATAGGATTAAATGCTTTGAAGTCAATAAGTTTTAGAATTGCTTAGCCTTTTCTGGATCATGCCAATATAATGTAATTAATTCTCTTTTTGTGAGTTTATTTGCACAACTAAATTGGTATTGTAACACTGAACAAAAATGGGCTGAGTTTAACTACCAAGTCATGCAATCACTTCCTCATGTATGTTGACCTTACCACTGCAGAGTTGTTAGATGTGACTTGAACAACGGCCTCATAGTATACGTGGATTAGATTGTGAGCTGTGGTGAAGCAAGTGTGTAAATCTTCTGCTGAACCTAATCCAATTTTGCTCATTATGGCTGATAAGCTCAACTAGTCTGTAAAATAAGAAAGGAGGGGCACTACTTACAAAATCAGAGATGGGATGTATTTATATCTACAAACAAAGTGGTTAGAAATAAGCTGTATTGATTTTACTTAAAATAATTAGTTTTCAGAATACAGTGAGTCCCAAACCAGTATCAATGATTGTGCAGTGTTGGCAAACCTGAGATTATTGGTTATTCATACTAAAATAAGTCATATTTCCTTCACTACAAGTATATTGTTTGACAAAAAAATAGAATAAGAAGCAGAGTCATGCTATTAAAGCACACACACACACACATTGTAGTGCTAATTCCTTTTTATATCAGTTTTATTTCTTACAGTCTCAACCTCTGTATGCACTCTTTAATTCAGTTTGAGTCATATGAACATAAACAGGCCCTGCACATGCATTCTGCATTAGATAGGTAATCACCTGAGTGAACAGGTGTCAGAGCCCAGTGTATTCTGTTATATTGTGGCCCAAAGCTGGGACTGAAGATGGCGAACCTGCTGTGAGTTTTATCTTAGGCTGCATCTACATTGTAGCATTAATGCAGTTTTTAATTGCTTCAACTGCCATGGCTCCATGCTATGGAATTCTGGAATTTGTAGTTTTGTGAGATATTTAGCCTTCTTTATCAGAGCTCTGGTATCGCAACAAATTACAAATTTCAGGATGGGAACCATGGCAGTTACAACGGTGTTGAACTGCATTAATTCTGCAGTACAGCAGCAGCGAGAGTCTTTAAAGGAGCTGTCCAAAGGGCTAAATCTGTTTGTAAGATAGAATCATAGAATCATAGAGTTCGAAGAGACCACAAGGCTCATCCAGTCCAACCCCCCCTGCTATGCAGGAACTGTCAATCAAAGCATCCCCGACAGATGTCCATCCAACCTCCAAAGAAAGAGACTCCACCACTCTCCAAAGGAGAGTGTTCCACTGCCAAACAGCCCTTACTGTCTAGAAGTGCCTCCTAATGTAGAGCTGGAATCTCTTTTCCTGTAGCTTGCATTCATTGTTCTGGGCCCTGTTCTCTGGAGCAGCAGAAAACAAGCTACAGCCCCTTAGATTTCTCCTTTAAAGTCTGGAATAAAACCCGGAGTAGTTCATTAACCAACGGCCACTGTACATTATCATCCAAACTCCACAAAACAGTGACACCTTTATTGGGCCAACCAAAATGAACTACAACAGTGGCATGTGGTTCCAGGCTGCAGCCAGAAGAGCCATTGGGTAGACTGAAGCAAGCACTTCAGGTGGAAAATGCAAGAGGGTCCTAGTCCTAGTTTCTTTTTAATTGTTAGTGGAGGACAAAACTATCTGTGACCCACTGTGTGTGTTCAATTAGTTTTGGCTGTCAATTAAAAGAAGATGGCATACTCATTTCCACTTCCAGTGACACCTATTCTTGCTTGGTAGTCTCTGGCCAGCAAAGAAGCTTGGGAGGGCTGCATGGTTCTTCTTGCAAGCTGTGACTGTAGTTTTAACTAAGCTTTTGATCAAAAGTGTAGTGTTCATCTTTACTCTCAGAACAATAAAACATATAAAGTCTTCATTGGTGTTTAGATAAACAGCCTGTGGATTATCCATCTCCTTCCACTCCCTGACAGGTTATCACTGAACGTTTCTCCAATCACCTACTGTTTGGACTATATTGTATGCTGCAGTGTTTCTTGAAGACAGGAGCTTCATTCATCATTCATCTTGTGGCCTATGGCCTGGAGTTCTCTTCTTTTCTTTCCCCTGCCCTCACACTTGAAATCTTGAAGAATCGAGGCAGGCTTTTAATATAATTAGCCCTTCCTTCTTGCAGCCTCCCACCTCTGGGTAATGAGTGAGAGGAGAGAAAACAATGGCCACCAGAAAGGCTTCCTGAGATGGCTTCAGAGACAGAGGTTGGCAGGGTGGGCAGAAATAGTAGTTGCTCCATGTTTGCCCAGTCATAACTTGCTGTGTGTGTTAAGGCTTTATCACACCAGCACCTTTCATGCTGCAGTCATGAGCACTAAAAATAAAATGCTAAAATACCAGCATAGGAGCAGCAACCACCACACTTCTTCTTTTTGCAGAACTGGGGCTACTGCTGGCATCATGCTCTATTCCTGTTTTCTCCCTTAACCCCCCCCCCCTCTCTTTTATGCCTTGCTCGGCATGCCTTTCCATTTAAAAAAAAATTCCAACATTTTTCATGATATAACAATGCTCCACAGCCCCCATCTAGTTGCTTAAAACAATTTTTGGACACTCTGAAGCTTCAGCGCTCTGAAATAGTACAAAAAAAGTTTGGGGAAAATTAAAAAGGAAGGGGAACAGGGAAATGGGCAAGGAGGGGTCAGTCACACCACATGGCTGCCAATTGTGCTACTGCCATGGGAATGGCTTTTTGCACCCAGAGCAGTGCATGATTGGCACAGGTCAGGGATGAGGCAGCTACAGGAGGAAAGTGGCATCATGCAGTCAGCATCACCGATGCCACTTCCTTCCCATGGGAATCACAGCGTAAAAGCCAAGTGTGATAAAGCCCTTAGTCTCAAAGGTGCTACAAGATCCCTTTGCACTTTGATTCCCGAGCCAAAGATGGCTATGTCTTTGAATTCTACGATTGTTTGTGTTGGGGAAGAGTGAACATTTATTTCCTCTTAAAAGTTGCTGCTCAGGCACGTTGGTCAGGGAGGACAGAAAGAGGGGAGAAAGGGTTAATAACTGGGGGAAGGAGGAGAGGGCGAGATGGGAGAATTCCAGATCTTTCTGCCGTCCCAAAGGACAAGGACCAGTGCATATTTTTCTCTATACCTAGGGACCTTTGACATTAAAAATGCCCATTGTCTTTGGGAGTCGGGTAATGAAAGTGGAAACTGAATGCCAGTTTCAAACAGCCAGTTTCAGCCTGAATTTTTTAAAATAAAAAATGCTGTAAAATGCCAAGGAGAATAGATGCACCTAAAACCTATATGCACCTAAAATCAAGAAAATCTGTTAACAGTAGTGCCCATCCACCCTCCCATCTGCCTGCTCTCTGCTGGAATGCACAGGTAAATCAGATGGTCATACATCTGCTAATGGTAGAACAGAGTCAGCCTTACCATTAGGTAGACTGAAGTGGAAAATACAGGAGGGCTGCAGCTTGTTTGCAGTTTGGAGGACAAAACTATGTGTGAAACCCACCTACCTTAATCATTCTGTTGCCCTCAAGTGTGATACAAGATGGTCTTCAATTGCTAGAATCATAGAGTTGGAAGAGACCACGAGGGCCATCAGATAAAAACAACAACAACCCTGCCATGCACAAACTTACAACCAAAGCATCCTGGACATATGCCCATCTAGCCTGTTTTAAAACCTCCAAAGAAGGAGACTCCATCACTCTCCGAGGGAGTGTGTTCCACTGTCGAACAGCCCTTACTGTCAGGAAGTTCCTCCTAATGTTTGTGGAATCTCTTTTCCTATAGCTTGCATCCATTGTTCTGGGTCCTATTCTCCAGAGCAACAGAAAACAAGCTTGCTCCATCCTCAATATGACACCCCTTCAGATACTTAAACAGGGCTATCATATCACCTCTTAACCTTCTCTTCTCCAGGCTAAACATACGCAGCTCCCTAAGTCTTTCCTCATAAGGCATGGTTTTCAGACCCTTCACTATTTTAGTTGCCCTTCTTTGGACACACTCCACCTTGTCAGCATCCTTTTTGAACTGTGATGCCCAGCACTGGACACAGTATTCCAGGTGAGGTCTGACCAAAGCAGAATAGAGTGGCACTATTATGATCTAGACACTATACTACTATTGATGCAGCCTAGAATCGCATTGGCCTTTTTAGTTACCACATCACACTGTTGACTCATGTTCAACTTGTGGTCTACTAGGACTCCTAGATCATAATTATGCTTCAGTATGAAAAAAATTCAAAGATAAACAGGTTGGATATTGTGGTGCCCTGACTGCTGCCTGCAACCCTGCAATTCCATGGGCTCATTCTGAAAGCAGTGGTCTAATAGACAGATTCTATTAATATCGTAGCAGGATGACATAGTGTGTTAAATACACATCCCAAATCTGGTGTGTTTTCTCCCTCTTGAAATTAGTTGCAATGAGTGGCAGGTCCACAAATTTAAACCAACTGGGCACCTCCAAATGTATTCACATTTAAGCATGAATTCTGCCATTAACTTGTTCCCTCACCCAACCATTATTTGGTTTCATCGATATAGGACTCCTTCTGCAAAGTTGTATCCAATAACAGTATTTTTAAAGAGGAATTTGATAACTCTCCTCCAAGTGTGACTGGTTTTTATCTACAATTGATTGTTTTGCTATAACTCTGTTACAGTTGATTCTTTCATGTTTCATTACAGCTGTAGCTCTCTTCACTTAATAGAACTCTTAAAAGACTGTAAAATACAGTGTGTATAATGTATGTCTAACAGTACGGTATGTAAAATGAGGCCTTTTAAATAAACAATAATGTCCACCTATTTGAAACCTGTAATGCCAAATTGTAGGCTGGCTATAGTGTTTGTTGGAGGAGCGTGGGTTTGAAATAGAAAGCATGCCACAGCTTGAGTTTCAGCTTGTACTCCTGTTTACCATTTTGTTTTTCCCATCAATGGTTTTAGTCTCCCTAGTAGATTTACCATCTAACTGTGCTAATGACTTACAATTCCTCATTCTGGTTTTTAAGAGGATGATAGACCATGGCAAGTGACCTGTGCATAGCTGTGTTTTTCTGCATATATATATATATATATATATATATATATATATATAGTTATACTAGTATATAATGGCCATGATCTACTCTGCTTGTGCCATTCTGTGTATGTTCCTTTGCTTGCCAAACCCTACAAAAGGAGGGCACTGAGTTCTCCAGAAGGGGAGGCAGTAGCTCCAAAGCAAGGGCTTTGGCATTTGGCACAAACCCAGTCCCTTCCCCATAGGTGAATTGGGAGGCTGTGCATGTGCAGCTGGGAAGCACCCTCTTGAAATACAGTCTGCAAGGGGGGGGGCTGAGACAGTGGGCTTTATAAGTCAGGGGTCTTTCCCATTCAGTTCACTAGAAGCAAACTTAATTTATCTTTCAGCCTGCATGAGATACAACCCGGTGATTTCTGACCCTGGACTGTTTCTTGACACTGATATGTTGCTAGTACTACTCAGAATCTGCTTTGATTTATGGCTCCTGACCTGGGCTGTTTGCTATTGGACACTGTTTGTTCAGCTATTGCACTTTTGGCACTCTGTTTTCTGCTGTAACCTGAGAGCAGGACAATTTTTACCGTATTTTCTGGTGTATAAGATGACTGGGCGTATAAGACACCCCCTTCTTTTCCAGTTAAAATATAGAGTTTGGGATATACTCACTGTATAAGACAACCCCTCTTCCAACGCACACCAAATAAAAATTAAAAAAACATCAGATTTGATTTCAATATGGTAATTTTAATTCAAATGCTTATGACATGCAGGTACTTAGGAGGAAAACTGTCACTAATAAACACAACAAACTACAGCTCCCATGTTTCCTAGCATTTATTTCTGCAATGTGTTTTGGACCTTATTTTTAAAAAAAATAGTCCAGATTTAAATGCCCCTTTAAAAATTATTTCCATCTCCCAGCTATGAAATGGTTGGGGGAAAATGAGAATGTGTTGCGGGGAAGGACTGCCGATATACTAGGTGATGTATTCTGGGGTATGTACAATTTGCAGCCAAGTA
>JAIPUX010001232.1:147830361-147846277 GCA_020142125.1 Phrynosoma platyrhinos | reverse complement strand
CTCAAGGCAGTGAGAATAAACAACCTGTTCCAAAACCTTAGAAAGAAAGGGAAGAAAAGAGATTGGATGATAGCTGGACAAAGAAGAGGGGTCAAGAGAAGATTTTATCAAGATAGGGGAAACGAGAGCATGTTTAAAGTCAGAGGGAAAAGAGCCTGTAGAAAGAGAGAGGTTAAAGATAAAAAGAAGCGGAGGAAGGAAGGAGGGGGCTATAGAGATTAGGAGACGAAGGTGAATTGGATCAAGTTGTAGGTTTGGAAGAGTGCAGCAGGGTATAGAGTTCATCCAGAGAAACTGGAGGAAACACAGAGAATTGATTAGTTGAAGGTTCCAGAAGATTAATGGGGGAAGACAAGTTAGAAGGAACTATTTCAGATCTGATAATAGTGATCTTAGTGATAAAGTAATTAGCAAAGTCAGTAGGGGAAACTAATGAAGAAACAGGGGGAGAAGGAGGTTTTAGCAAGGTGTTGAAGCAGGAAAACAAATGCTGCGGGCACCTCTCATTGGCGTAGATCAGTGATTTAAAGTAGTTCTGTTTGCCATGGACAAAGCGCGTGTGAAGGATAAAAGAACAAACTTATAATGAATAAAGTCAGCCCACTCCCTGGACTTTTTCCAAAGGCATTCAGCCACTCGAGAGCACGACCGGAGGAACCTAACTATGGGAATAAGCCAGGGCTGAGGCCTGTTCGTAGAGAAGAACATGCGAACAGATACAGGGGCAAAGCTGTTGAGAGTTGAAGAAAGAGTGGAGTTAAATAAAGACATTGCTGAGTCAGTGGAGTCCCCAAAAGATAAAGAAGAGAGGGAAGAATCCAAAGACTGACTTGGAAGGTCACAGTTAATAGACTGAAGATTGCAAAAATAGCGTTGAGCAGTATGATGAGGAGGTGGGATATAAGTAAGGTAAAAGAAATTAAATGATGATCAGATAATGGAAAATCAGATGCCAAGTAGTCAGAAACGACACACTTGGCAGCAAGAACTAAATCTAGGCAGTGACCAAGAGAATGGGTTGAACAATTAGAATGAGGTTGAAGGCCAAAAGAAGCTAGAAGGGAGCTAAAGTGAGATGTTAGAGGATTATTGGGGTCATCCAAGTGGATGTTAAAGTCACCTAAAATCAATGTGGGTACTGCATCCAATAGAAAAACTGTCAGCCAAGACTCAAAGTCTTACAGGAATTGGGTAGCAGAATCAGGAGGGCGATAGATGACTGCAACCTGAAGTTGTAAAGGAAAAAAGAGTCTGATGGAATGAGATTCAAATGAAGAGAAACAATAGCTGGGAGGAAAGGAAAGAACTTGAAACTGGCAAGATTTGGACAGTAAGATGCTGACCCCATCTCCTCAACCCTCAGGGTGGCTAGTATGTGTAAAAGAAAGACCACCAAAAGAAAGGGCAGCAGAAGTAACAGTGTCATGGGCCGGGAGCCAGGTTTCAGTAAGAGCAAGGAGATGAAATGAACTGGAAAGAAAAAGATCATGAATTGCAGTTGCTTTTGAGACAGCAGAGCAACAGTTCCAGAGTGAACAGAAGAATGGGAGCTGAGAGATGGGAAGGGGTCGAATAAGAATTAGGTTGGGAGAAATACATGGAGCCATGGAAAAATAAGAATTCGGTGCCCAATAATCAATGGATGAAAAAGTGACAATAATAAAATCAGAAAGATAACAACAGATAGTACTTGATGACATTGCCTAAACACCACTGCTGCTGGATCCATGAGTCTCCCCAGCTGGCTAGCCCTCAGCTAGCTCACCTCCTGGTCTTCCAAGGGAGAGGGAGGGATCAGAAAGAGCCCTCTTGAAACCTGAGGCTCCAGGCCATGCCCCTCTGGCTGCCGGTTGGCTGCTAGTCTTTCAGCTCCAGGTGTTAGAGAAAAGGGAGTGAAGTACAGCGTCCAGGCAGGATAACACACAGCTAGTTCGCCTCCTGGTCTGTGTGTACATAATATATAATTAGCCAAAGAAGGATAGTATTCTATGCATACCATCAACTGCCAAAAAGACAAATATATTGGTCCTAGAATAGGGAGGCACTTGTGAATCCCCTCACTATACTTTCACTCAGAATACCCTATGATGAGGCAATCCAAAATGAATCCAGAGGTAGAGGGAGAACACAAAGAAAGTACTAAAAAGGCAGAGAAAGGGCAATTACAAAAAGTGATGGGGCCAAGCACACAATGGGACTCAACCAGAATTGAAATCGTGCAGTCAAAATGATCAAAAATGAAAAGAATGTCTCAAGCTGCTGAACAGATATTATAGGAACATGAAATGTGACAAGCATGAGTCAAGGGGAGCTAGATATAATAAAAAAGAAATTATACATATGAACAAAGCAATACTTGGAGTGAGTAAGCTAAAATACACAGGAATTGGACATTTTTAGTTGGATAATTACACAGTGTTCTACTCAGGAAATGAAAAGACAAGAAGAAATAGGAAGGCATTACTAGAGGTAGCAAAATCAGTCAATGGATATAACACAAAGCTGGATTGAATCATATCAATAAAACATCAGGGAAAACCCATCAACATTACCATAATCCAAGTCTATGCACCAACTACAGAGGCAGAGGAAGAAATTCAGAGTTACTGTGCTGGAGTCCAGGAAAAAAATTGATAACACAACATGACAAGACTTTTTGTTAATCATGGGTGATTGGAATGCAAAAGTAGAAAGCAGAGAAGAACCAAAGATTGTAGGAAAATTTGGACCAAGATCAAGAAAAGATGCAGGAGAATGACTGATAAAGTTTGGTGAGACCAACAACCTATTCATCACAAACATCATCTTCATACAACCAGAGAGGAAACTGTACACATGACATCACCAGATGGCCAACACAAAAACCAGATAGACTACACAGTTGGGAACAGAAGATAGAGAAGTTCTATTCCTGTGGAAAAAATGAGACCATGTGTAGACTGCAGCACAGACCATGAACTACTAATCTCAGACCATGAACTACTACTACTACTACTACTACTACTACTTATATTATTATTATTATTATTATTATTATTATTATTATTATTATTATTAATTTCTAAAGTGCTGTACAGAGTAAGTTAAAATGAAATGAAATGAAATAAAGACCTGCCAGAGGCGTACATTCTAAAAGCAGCAATTACAGGTAATACATATTAAATGTATATACTAATCTTTAGAATAAATCAAAAGAGCAACACTAAGCCAACTGTCAATCCAAAAGATAGCTTTAAAAACATTGTAGTAGAATTTAAAGATAATGTGAAGAATAGATTTGCATTATTAAGCTTAATTGACCAGGAACTTGATGAATTATGAACAGAAGCCAGGGACATAGTCAAGGAACAATCCAGACAGATGCTATCTGTAGCCAAAAATAAATGGATGACAGGCTAAACACTTGAAGCAGTAAAGGATAGACAAGAAACAAAAGAAAATGGAGAAGGAGCATAGCCAGAACCATAAATGCATGATTAGACTGCAAGGATAAAGAGAATTACTGTATTAATTGTTGCAGAGAGATGGAAGCTAACAAAAAGAAAAGGGGGGGGGGGAAGAAAGGAAAGGAAAGGAAAAGGGAAAAAAAAAAGGAGAACAAGACCCATGAAATCAAAGGGTGGGGATTCAAACCAAGGGTGGGGATGTTCCAGCCAACAAGGGAAATAATATACAACCAAGATAAAGTAAAAAGATGATGGAAGCAATACACAGAAGAGCTATATAAAAGAGAAGAAAGGATGAATAACACATGAGAAGAAGGATGATATGAAGATAAACCCTATATTATGGAAAGTGAAGTGACAACTGCACTCGTAGCAATTGGGAGGAATAAATCACTAGGAACAGATGGCATTCCAATAGAACTGCTGCAATCTACAAAGACAGAATCAATTTAAGTTCTAACTAAAATCTGCCAACAACTATAGGAAACAAAACAATGGCCCACAAATTGGAAACAATCAATATACATTTCTATCCCCCCAAAAGGGGACACAAAAGACTGCTATAACTACATGACCATTGCATTAATTTCACATGCAAGCAAAGTCATGCTCAAAATTCTATAGCAAAAACGACTACCATATATGGAGCAAGAAATTCCAGAAGTGCAAACTGGCTTCAGGAAAGGAAGAGTGATCACATTGCAAATTTATGTTGGATAATGGAGTGCACCAGACAATTCCAGAAGAAAATCAGCATGTGTTTTATAGACCATAACAATGATTCCCAAACTTTGGTCCTCCATGTGTTTTGGACTTCAGCTCCCAGAAGCCCTAGCTAAATTGACCAAAAGTCAGGAATTCTGGGAGCTGAAGTCCAAAACATCTGAAGGATTGCATAGATTACAAAAAGCTATGGATTGCCCTTAAAGACTTGGGTGTGCCACTAGTTTTGATTGTCCTGATGCATAATCTGTATTCAGGACAAGAGGCCATTAGAACAGAATATGGAGATATAGAATGAGTCCCAATCACAAAGGGGGTCAGGTTAGGCTGCATTCGATCACCATATTTGTTCAACCTGTATGCAGAAAATATAATGTGCAGATCAGGTTTAGACACAGAGGAAGGAGGAGGAAGGATTGAAGGAAGGAATATCAAAAACCTAATATATCCAGATGGCACCATGCTATTAGTAAAAATTAACAAAGATTTGGATAAGGAAAGTCAAAGAAGAAAGTGATAAGGCAAGCTTACTGTTAAATATTAAGAAAACAAAAATAATGACCATGGAGGATTTACATGAATTCAGTGTAGTGATAAGGAAATTGAAATAGTTAAAGACTTCCCATACCTTGCATCAGTCCTTGATCAGAATGGAGATTGCAGTCAAGAAATCAGAAGACTAGGACTGTGAAAGGCAACTGTGAAAGAACTAGACAAGCTCCTGAAGTGCAAAGATATACAACTTAGCACTAAAGTTAGGATTGTCCATACCGTTGTATTTCCCATCACTATGTATGGATGTGAAAGCTGGACAGTGAAGAAAGGTGATAGAAAGAAAATCAACTCATTAGAGATGTGGTGCTGGAGAAGGGTGCTGCTGATACTGTAAATGGCCAAAACAACAAACAGATGGGCCCTGGAACAAATCAAGTGTGAACTTTCCCTAGAAGTCCAGATGACAAAATTGAAGCTGTCCATTTTGGCCACATCATGAGAAGACAGTAATAATGCTTGAAAGGATGGAAGGCAGTAGGAAGACTCATACCAGATAGACAGATCAAGGAGGCCATGGCCCCAAGTCTGCAAGGCCTGAGTAGAGCTGTTGAGGAAAAGGTGTCTTGGAGGTGCCTCATTCACAGGATCAACATGAGTCAATAGTGACTTGAAGACAGTTAACAACAACAACAAAAGAACAAATCAAGTCTGAACTCTCTCTAGGAGCCAAAATGACTAATCTTAGGCTATTGTACTTTGGACATGAGATGACATAACTCATTGGAAAAAATAATAATGCTTGACAAATTGGAAGGGAGAAAGTAAAAAAGGAAGACCATTTTACAGACAGATCGATCCAGTTAAGGAAGCCACAGCCCTGAATTTGTGAGATGTGCGCAGGGCTGTTGATGACCAAATGCAGGGCTTCTGGAGGTCTCTAACTTGTAGGGTTACCATAAATTGAAGTTGACTGATGGCAAACAACAACACTGAACTCATGTATGAACACTACCATGTACTTCTCTTTCCACAGCATATTTTACCTATGGTGTATAATGAGGGAAAATGGCAAGTCAAGTCAGAAACGTTGCAACTTTTAAATCTGATTATCTGAAATATTTCTTTAGAAAGCTAATGTTCCTCCAAGTAAGCAATGTATTGTATAGTGTTCATCTTTGCTTTCTAAAATGCATGCCATTTTTTTATTTTTTACAAGGCATATTTTAAAAATATGAAACCCCTCATACAATAAATAATAGTGTTCTGTAAATTTGGACCTAACATGTTGTGTATTTTAGCCTCAAAAAGGAGCTAAAGATTAGAAGACCATGGAACAAAAAAAAAAATTCTATACCTTTTTGTAAATGGAGCTGAAAAACATATCTGTTTTACTGTCCATTTTTAAGAGAACTGGAAACATGATTCATAGTCAAATATTTAAATGATGCATAAAATAACAGTGTACTCAGAATGCATTTTTAATGAAGATTGATCCAGAAAATGAATAATGTTACACTATTAGCAATTAATGACATTCATATAATTCAGTTGCGATTTAAGATATTTTTATGTCTCTGACTTTGATTGATGGGATTTTAATTAACTAATTGTTTTATTGTTAGTTTTAAATATATTGTGAGGTACTTCAAGCCCCAGGAGAAGTGCAGTAAACCTATTTTAAATAAATTAGAAATAAGAACAATCCTCTTGCTATAAAGTGGTTTACAGTACCATTTTTTTTGATGGGAAAAATTTTGTTTGGACAAAATGTAATCACCACTATGGGGAAAGACATTCCTATGGCATTGATTTTCTACCACACTGAGCATAACATGAATGAATTCTTGGATATAAATCTTCCCTTACTTAATCCTTGCATGCCAGACAGAACAATTTTGAAAACCTTCTCCCTGAGGGTTGAGATTATGAGAGTTTCTTTCAAGCATTTTTCAACTATTTTTCTTTAACACTTTTTCTGCCAAAATTTCATTTCCACAAAAAAAGTTGTTTGTACACAAAGCTTGGTGTTTTCCCCCAAAACCACAGGAGCAGGGAAGCTGCACAAAACATGGCCTTTTTTCTTTTTCTTTTTTGCATAGAAGGCAACATTTTTGCATAGAAAAACAGTGCATTTTGTGAATTTTCTGTACAAAATATTCTGAAAAATCTTGTGGCAGTTGACCTTTTCTCAATGAGCTATCTTGATGCCTCAATCAAGATATTTTCTGTTGTGAAGGATGAGAAAATTAGAGAGTATTTTTACACAGCCCTAGTGAACTCGTACCTTATCAATACACTGTTGTGAATCGTCTTACCAAAGCAAAAGGCAGTGATATTCACAATATGGTGTTCCTGCATCAAATGGTAGCTTATGAATGGCTGAGAAGCAGAGAAATTGCCACAGAGGCAGGAATCCTTCGGAGGTCAGAACAAGTCAGCAAACTTGTAAGCCAATATATTGTATTGGGTTTTTGGTTTTTTTAAAGTTTCAATAAAAGTAGGAGTGTTAATGGGGGTGGATGGTGGAGGTTGGTCAAGACCGGCACTTCAGAACATATTTGAGGATAATCATGATGAGACTGAGCCATTTGTGTTGAAGATTTATTGCTGAACAGAGGCAGTAGGCCTCTCACAGCAAAGAGGATGGCATCAGTCTACAAAGAATTTTGAGTTTGGAGACCACCATGTCTGTAGATTAGTGTGCACATCTTCCTGGTCTGGAGTGTGGCAATAAAGAAGAGGCTTATATATAGAATCATATCATCATAGAGTTGGAAGAGATCATCTAGTCCAACCCTCTGCCATGCAGGAATACACAATCAAAGAACCCCTGGCAGATGGCCATCTAGCCTCTGTTTAAAGTCGTCAAAGAAGGAGACTCCACCATTCTCCGAGGGAGTGGGTTCTCTGTAGAAAAACTCTTACCGTCAGGAGGTTCTTCCTAAAGTTTAGGTGGAATCTCTTTTCCTGTAGTTTTAATCCATTGCTCCAAGTCCTATTCTCTGGAGCTGCAGAAAACAAGCTTGCTCCATCCTCAATATGACATCCCTTTAAATATGGCTATCATGTCATCTCTTAACTGACTTGTCCCTGACTTGTAAATCTGACTCCTTATATTATTGTTGTTAATGTTTTTAATATTGTATTTTAATTGGTCATTTGTTTAATTCTGTTTTAAGGGGATGGGAGGGTGGGACTATGGGATGATGGAGTGTTTTTAACTTCGTTCTATTTTAATATTGTTGTACCCCGCCCCGATTGCTGCGCAGAGGGGCGGGCTATAAATAAAAATTTTATTATTATTATTATTATTATTATTATTATTATTATTATTATTATTATTAACCTTCTCTTCTCTAGGCTAATCATGCCCAGTTCCCTAAGTCTCTTCTCATAGGACATGGATTCCAAACCTTTCCCCATTTTGGTTGCCCTCCTCTGAACATATAATGAGACAAAGACCATGCCTTCTCCTTTGAGGAGCTCTGAAAATGGAGAATCCGGGCAAATAACTACAAAACCCTCCACACCACGGCTCATAGATTGATTGAGTAGGGGAGGGTGAAAGGGAAGAGCTTACTCATTTTAATAAGATAGCTTATTTAACTGCTTTAAATTTCCTCTTTAACTGGTGTTTAGCTGTAGTTTGTTTTAAAACACATTGTATGCCACTTGGGATCCTGCACTGAGAGAAAAATGAGATTATATCTGTCTGCCTGTCTGCCTATCTATCTATCTATCTATCTATCTATCTATCCTGGAATGTTCAGATTTAAAGCTGGAGAGTTAGTTCCAATCTCTCTGCCTCGTTGACTATATTTTCAATAAAGTAATTATTTTAAGAGCCAGCAGGGCATAGTGGTTTGAGCATTGGACTATGATTCTGGAGACTAGGGTTCTGCGGTCCTGCTTGGCCATGAAACCCACCAGGTGACATTGGGGAAGTCACATGCTCTTAGCCTTGGGGAAAAGAAGAGGCAACAATCTTTCCCTCCCTTGTGGCCAAGACTTTTTTATTATTATTATTTTCGGGGAGATGAATTGAGGGGGAAGGAGAGAAATGCTCCGAAGCAAAGAGATTCTGATGTAAAAACATTCTGCTTTCAAGCAAAGAAAAAGATGTTGGGAGACTCAGGACCCATTCACAATATAGATGTAGAGCACTATTATAGCACTATTCCATTTTAACTGCCATGGTTCTGTCATATGGAATCCTGGGATTTGTAGTTTGGTGAGACACCTGAGTGCTCTGGCTGCGAATGTGTAAACATTTGCTTATCTATTTTTGCAAGTGATTTCTCCAACGTTATGCACTTTTATACATAATTTTCATTATGTACACATTTTTAAGCATATTTTGAGTGGAGAACTGCACTGAAAAATTCAGAGGAATGCAAACAAAAACCTGAAGGTAACTGCATGCTGTTCATTGTATTTCACACATGAGGAGAGAAACAGTGAATAAAATTTGTATTCATTTTATTCCATTTTTTTAAAATTAAAAATACAAACCAGTTTATCTCCATGCTGAATACCTATTAGGTTAACTCTGAGCTGCATCAAATTTAATAGGTAGTGGCCTGATAACCAGCTGAATTTCTGTCACTATTTTGAAATCTAAATTCAGATGGTAGATGTTAAAATACAAGCAGCAGATAGATTTTATGTTATCTTGAGTTAGGGCTCTGTACTTTCCCCATGGGTTAAGATGAAAGACTTCTGTTTTCCTTGTCCTGGGAATAGTACAGTAAAAGGAAGGTAGGAAAGGAAGGAGATGAAAGCTCAAACATGTTTAGATATAGATATACTACAGAGGAAGTAATTAAAAGTGTTGATACGTTTTACACAATTCAGGCATGCATAAAATAGCTTCCACTGCTGATTACATCCTGGCTATGCATTCCATCCTGTTATAATAATGCATTCTTCTGTGTATTTATTTAAAATATTTATATCCCATCATGTTTTATGCTTCAGCAACAAACAACTTTTTTGTTGAAAGACCCATTCCTTAAAATCTATTAGTCTGCGTTCTTTCTTTCTGTCTATTTATTTATGGTCTAAATTCACACTCAATTCCTTAGTTTTGAATGCAGATTTATCACATTTTATTCCAAGGTAATTGGGTTCCATCCAATATGGCGCTTATACAAGGATGTCAGGAATTCCTGGAGGGAACATATCAACCATAAAACATGATGGAACACCACTCTCATGATAAACCTGCTTTCCTACTTTGGTTCTTTTGTTCTCACATGCAAGAATGAAATATTTCAAATATTTTGTCCTTGGTGGGTAAAACTGTGAGAGTTGGGGCACATTTACTTTTGATTTAAAGATATGGAGGTAGAACTCACACTGCTGTTTTATTGATTTTGAGGAAGAATAAGTTCAAAACTCAGAAGAGATGGATGGTGGACTTTGATAGGAGGTGACCTAAACATTTTGTAAAATAGTCAAAGTGCAAATAAAAGGTGTTTTTTTTCCCCTTGAGCTAGGGCAAAAGTAGGATCTATCCACAGAGCTAATGGAGAAACTAAAGACATTCACAGGCTGTCTGTAGGAAATGTCCACAATCTTAAGGCTCTATCTGTTCTGTGTTAAGAAAGGAGAGAGAGAGAGATTACAAACTATGTCACCTTGCAGGGACTGCTAGATGAAACATGTTCAATGTGCAAATTGCCAGGCTGCAACATAGAAACTTCCTTGAGTTCCAGTTTCGGGGAAAGGCTGGGGATAAAGATGATAGTAACAATATGAAGAGCAGCAGTAGGAAGAAAAGGAAATCAACATAATCATGAGATGTTTAGTGCCAGGACCTGAGAACATCAAGCCCTGTTGGTGGGAGCTAGAGGTTGGAAATCAGAGATGCGTCTAAGCAGATAACTATGCACTGGACAGCGATCTGCCAGCAGCTCAGGCTGTGATTGGTTTTTAGCTTACAATTATACAAAGTCACAGTTAACAAAAATGGCCCACAATAATATGAAGTCATTTGTGGGTCAAAGCCTTCAGATGTGAATGTTACTCACTTCTGTTAGGTCAGCTTTGTGAGCTGTGTCTGATACAGCTGCTGGAATACTGCCATGAAGAGCAAAACAAATGAAAGGTGTACAGCAGTAAAGATTGCACCTATCCACTGGGAGACAAGCATCTGCCACATAAAGCTTGAATCAGCCCTGAGTCAATTAGATAATTTCAGAACAGTTGTTATGGCATATTCTGTCCAGAATCTACATGTTTGTACAACAGATAATAGAGTCCACACGTTTATAATTCCCTATATACATATTTACAACTGAGACTCCAGTGCCTTTGCAAATTAGACAAAATTACTGTGGTTCTACAAAATTGCCCAGCAGGGTTTAATATTTGTTCATACTGTGCAATAATTAAGATATTAAGAAGATTTGATAAGCTAATTTTTTGAAATGTTCCATCATGCTTCTCTTTCTGTATAATTTCAGCCAGGGTCCCATTAGTATGGCTATAGAATAGCACCCAAGTGCTAGATCAGCCCTGTTATCTTCTTAGCCTAAAGTTTCTCTGTGTGGGGAGCATGTTTCCTGAGTTGGACAATTCTTTTGATAAAGCAGATTGATGTTGTTATGACAGCAGCAGGATTCCCTGCTGCAGACAAGCATGTGGCATGAATCTGGGAGGATGAGTATTGCACCAAGTGACAAACTAATGAGGGGTAACACTGCAGCACCCCAAAACATCTGCCTTTTGCTAGATATGGGCTGTGGTATTTGCCTAAACTTTATTGCAGGTCATATATGCTCACATCCACAATGTGAGGTTACTCTCTCAGTCATGCTTTGTTGACATTTGATAAGCATTTTCCCAGACTTAAGGTGCTGCCACGTTCTCACTGATACATACATACACCCTAATACATCTAGTTCCTGCATTTTTATATCTTATAGGCTGTAGGCTACACTAGGGAGATTATCGCACAAGCATAAAAACGCAACCTACCTCTCCTGAATTCAAGTAAAATTCAAGCTGCATCCAGGTCCTATCATATGGTTTTTGTCACCAACTCCACCATTGAAATGCAGCCCGAGTGTAGCCCGGTTCACTTAACTCGCTTTGCAGCCATTTTTCAAATGTTGGAAGTTTCTGACTTTTTAAAAATGGCTGTGAAATGAGTTAAGTGAGCTGGGCTGGACTCGGGCTGCATTTAGATGGCAGATTTGGTGACAAAAGCCATGTGATAGGACCCAGATGCAGTCCGAATTTTACTTGAATTCGGGAGAGGTAAGTTTTGGTTTTTTGCTTGTGCGATAATCTCCTAGGTTACACTTTGTAATTTACACACACACACCCAGCCACAAACCTGGAGCCAAAAAATGCCTGATCTGTAACACCAGACAGTTAAAACAGCAAAGGCAATTTCATGGAGCAAAACACCCACAGAGCATCAATGTCTTAGCTGTCTATCAAAAACTGAAAAGGGATGGAGCCAGACTAATCTTCCCTTAGGAGGAAATTCCCAAAATAAGACATTCCAGTTGGGGTGCTACTACAGAAAAAGCCCTGTCACATTGCCTTGCAGGGTACTGGGATATGGAACAAAGTCTCTTCTAAGAAAGTCAAGTTTCAGGCAGGCTCATATTAGAGTAGGCAATCTTTCAGATATTCTGGCCTCAAGCTGTTTGGACCTTGTAAGTCAAAACTAGCTCCTTCAATTCAGCTCAGAAACAAGATGGAAACCAGTGCCATTTGAGTGCTAGCTAGTTGGAAGGATGACACAAGCCTCCAAGCCTATCTCTCCCAATGTTATGCCTCCCCCTTCCAGTGTGCAGAGTGATACCTATATGGGAAAAGGATTGTGATCATAAAGAATGAGTTAGTCAAAAGCTTCATTCTGTCTTTAAATATTTGACTGGATTATACAGTTTTTGGAACACAAGAAGAGGCTTGCTTGTATCTCATTGACACAATGGTCTAATTAACTTAAGCCACTCAGGATTAGTGAGACATGGGGCTGAGATTTTTTTTGGGGGGGGGGGGCGGGAAGTTATTAATAGTGTTGTTTTTATTATAGCATGTCAAGTTATTAATCAGCAATATTTTAGAAATCACTGAAAAATGCTTAAACATTTGGACTGCAGAAATGGCAATTACTGTAACATATTTCTCATGTAAACTTTCTGGTATACGTTACTAGAAGGCTTTTCTCCCCAGTTTCTTTAATGAGAGCCTTTAATCAGAAAGTCTGGGGACTTTGGAGGAACAAGAAGCCAGATCTTCTGCTTATTATCTCCTTTAGGGAATGTATTTCTTTATTATATTTGTAAACTGCAAATTCTCAGGGTTGCATTTACAGAAGAGAACAGACTAGAACCAAAAAGCAGTAAACAGAGGGAAAGCAATTCAACAAAATTGCTCTATGTAGCAGCATGAGATCAGACTGGAAAACCAAATCAAAACCCAAAAGAACAAAGCTTATGCTATAAATGATAAAATGGCACTAAAAGATTGCTACAAGTTTTAAAAGCCTTTAAAATCTTTTCTTTTCTTTTCTTTTCTTTTTTTTTTTTTTTTTTTTGGCTTATGCCAAAATGACTGCATAGTAGGCATCAGGCATTCTGCAACCTGTATACCACCAACAGAAAGATCTTCTTTTAGTTGTAGACACGCCGTGTTTTGCATTTGGTGAGGAGGGGGTTACATGCAAAAGGATGGCTGTAATTTTAATGTTGTATCTATTTCTGATCACCACACCACAGAGAGCTTATTGCAAAATTAGAAAGGGTGCAGAATAGAGCATCCCAGATAAAGCACCAGAGCAACTCCCCTGAAACAGAAAGTTGTAATGTGAAAATCTCTTTAGCTGGGGGTAGAGGGGATCAATGAAATATGATAGAGGTATTTATAATATTATGGTCAAAATGGTGTTGCGATGTTACAGAGATATAACTCTTGTTGAAACTAGTGTTGCACTATTTAGATGCTTGTGTAAGGAGGGATTCAATACCCTCTTATTCACTGGTTCTCTGTTTGCCTGCAGCATAAAATCATATGAACACAATTCTACCTCATCCCACTCCCACAAGTATAATCACCACTGGAACATTCCCAGTACAGCTGGGAAGGTAAAAGCCATACTACCTCTCCAGCAGAAAGCATGTCTCCATAGTATCAGTAAGAGAGAGTGTGTGTGTGTGTGTGTGTGTGTGTGTGTGTGTGTGTGTGTGTGAGTGAATGAGAACATTGCCTCCCTAGTAAGAATTCTGCCTTCCTAATGAAATTTTTCTTCAGTCTCCAAATTTCTGAATTTGCGGTAAGTTGAAACTTTAGTTGAGCATTTAAAAATACAGATTAATCATTCAAGGAAAAGGAGCAGGCAAAGCTTCCAAGGAAATGCAAACATGGCAAATAGAAGAGTTGCATGTATGAACAATTTTCATTGTCTCAGCCTCTGGAAGGGCAGACATTTGGAGACTGATGGAAAATTTCAGCAGGGACAGAATTCTTGTTTAGGGAAGTGATGCCCTCATTTTGTGCCCTCCACACTCCTTAGTGACACCCACCCTCCCATTGTCTCAATTCACATAAGTGGATCTTAGATAGAGTGTGATGTGAAGAAAGTGGAGAAGAAAATTTCTCACACTCTTATAATCTTACGCCGCCACCACTCCACCTGGGATCATCCAGTGAAGTTGAATGCTGAGAGGCAAAACTTGGAAATTATCTTTCTTAGATGAGACTCCCCAGAATAATCCAGCTAACGTGGCCAAAACTAGCTAAGGGATTATTGTAGTTTACAAAATATCTTTTCCAAATGATGAATTCAGGACAGATTAAAAAAAGTACTTCTTTACACCACACACAATTAATCACAAGATGTGGTAGCTGCCAATTTGAAGAGTTTGGAAAAGGAATTGGACAAATGGCTTCTAGTTATGATGATAGTGACTATTCAGATTACTTCCAGGATCAGAGGCAGTATAGTGCTGAACACAAAGTGCAATATTGTCCCTCCCAAGGCATCTGGTTAGCCACAGTAAGAGAATACCAGATTGAAAAGGTCTTGGATCTGATCCTGCATAGTTCTCCCTATGCTTTTATTTCTGAGCTTCACTTAAACAAACAAGCATCCTTAATGTCTCTGTCTCTCTATCTTTACTTCTCCTCTTTCTCTAATCGTAGAAGGAGGTGTTTTGGGTGTTGCGTTTATTATCTTCATTTGACAGCATTTTTTTAAAAGAAACATTTTGATGCCTTTCTAAGTGAAATGTCATTCTTCTGTTTACGCAAGCTGTTCAGAGAAGCACGTGAACTAAATTTTTGTTATTGCAGTTAATGCCATATATTACAGGATATAAATTACCCAGCTCTTTTAAAGGATGGGGAAGAGGGAAGAACTGGATAACTCTAGTATTCACCAGTCATTTATTTCCTCATGGTCTTATTCCATTTAACCCTACCAAAAATACATTTAAAAAACCCCCACTGCATTACTGCTCTCATTATGACAAGGAAAAAAAAGAGAAAGAAGGTGGACAGCACAAAGGCAAGGCTGCACAAACTATAGAGAAAGCTTTTAAAGGTCTCTGTTTGTTCCATTTCCACTAAAGAGTTTATTATTTCTTTTGACAAATAAAGACAGTTTTGCTTCAGTTATATTAAACTGGTTGGCAAAATTTCAAACCCTCTTGAACAATTCTACTTATATTTCTTGGGACCATGTTCATTTACCAAACATGAACTTATTATCCATATTAATATGTATGTCTGTGTTTGTGTGTGTTTGTGTGTGTGTTTGGATTTGAAAGAATCCAACCTTTTTGTTTCAAGTGAAAAGTGGCATTGTTGTTGTGTGCCTCCAAGTCAATTTTTAACTTATGGCTACCCTAAGGCAACTCTATCATAGGATTTTCTTGGCAAGTTTCTTCAGAGGGGGTTTGCAATTGCCATCCTCTGAGGCTGAGAGTGTGTGACATGCCCAAGGTCACCCAATGGGTTGTTGTGCTTGAGCAGGGAATTGCCCTGATCTCCAAGATTTTAGTCCAATGCTCAAGCCACTATCATGCTGGCTCTCGTACCAACACCATAAAGGGTTGACAATTTGACAAGTAAAACTGAGAGGATCAGAAAAATAAGAGCCTGCCCTGGACAACTTTGTAGCCAATATTGCAGTAACAAGTGGTTTCGTTCCCACTCACCTATGTTAAAATGCAACATATTCAAACCCAGTATGTAGAGAGATCTTGTAACACCTTTGAGACTAACTGAAAGAA
>JAIPUX010001232.1:147801194-147818184 GCA_020142125.1 Phrynosoma platyrhinos | reverse complement strand
TGGATTCCAACTCTGCTGTCGAGAGTCATAGTCCAAAGCTCAAACCACTACCCCATGCTGGTGTTTAGCTTCACGATTTTGTATTTCCTGAACATACAGAAAATTCTTATGTTCCACTATCTCTACCCCTTGATGGGACAAACCAATTGATCTCTAGAATATCTCACATCTGCTTCTTGGCAGCATGGCTTGCTGCAAAATAGTGTGGGACATATTTTCATAGTCTTGTAGAACTCAAAAGGAAACTCACCAGACTTCTGGTCCAGCTTCTGCCAGTGTTCAGCTTCTCCAGAGTTGAAGCATCTCTGGGACATAACCATCCACTTTCCATCTAAAAACCTCCAACAAAGGAGAGTTTACCACTTATGCTCTACTTATTGCAAAGAAATTCTTCTTAATGTTGAGATGAAATCCTCCTTGTAATTTGAATTCACTGATTTGGGCCCCATCCTCTGGTGCAGCAGAAAACAAGCTCATTCAGTCTTCAACTTGACAGCCCTTCAGATACTTAAAGATGATTATCCATTTACCTTCACCTTGGCATGTCCTTTCTGTGGCAGTGGGATTACATGCTCCTGTGAAGTTAAAGGCTATACTGACAGTAGCATTGCTATCAAAGTCAGACAGGCTTATGCTGAGGAGCTAGTCTAAAGGTGCCAAACAGGTACTGGGCAGCAGCAGTGGCGGCAGTGGGGTAACATTGGCAGAGGATCTAGAGTAGCCAACTCTTGTTAGTACTGTCCAAAGAAAAGAAAAGTTCCTGAATAGCTTTCATCTTGAAAATATATTTTACCTCGATGATGAGATAATTCAAAATGAAACAAGATATAGTGTCAATGTGTTGACCTATCATTCTGTTGTGGCTACAAAAACAGCAAAACTGCAGCAGGACAAAAAGGCTGGGAAAGTGAAACAATATTAGTACTGGGAATGAAGGTTAAAGCCACTATGGTTACTGCCATTGCCATATTCCTTGTCCTCCTCTCTTCCTTTCATGGTTTGGAGGATGTGGAAGAATGGCTATCACCAAAGAGAAAGAGAGAACATAGCTGCACTCCTTAGTGGCCATTTGTAGTGATTGATGAAAAATGATGACAACAACAAAAGCAAGCAACAGAGTACCCGAGAAGGTGATAGCAGGATGTTTTGATCCCCATTGACAAGCCAGGGATGCAGAGGATTAACTGTGGCCATCCCAGCTGAACCATGGCACTTGGAGGGTATATACCAGTAAGATTCAGTGCAGTATCCTATTGGGGGAAAACCTTCTTTTATTGCTTTGGTTGAGGTGGGCCAGGGGTATATTCATTAATCTTTCAGATGACTACATATCCACTTAGGATAATAGAATAAAATGAACTAGTTTGCCTACACTGATGCATGTATGTTATTACTAGATATCATGTTTTAATTCAGTTATCATTACTCATATCATCTCAGTGTCCAATTTATTATTTTTTCAGAGGCTTCGCACTAACTTTCTTATTCAGCTCCATAAAATAATGAGCAGCAGGCTCATTTAAGAGCAGAGCTCCTTAGCTTATTGCCTTATAAAGAATATCTATTACAATTCCCTGTTGCACAATGTAACCATATAATAGCTATTCAGAACTAAGCTCCACTGAGTTCCATGGAGATGACTCCAAGGTAAGTGTGTATAGGGTTATAGTTTCACAGAACAATCCTATATATGTTTGTCCAACTGTGTCTAATAAAGCTTTCTCTCGGGTAAGCGTTTATAGGATTGTAGGTGAAGGTGTGTAGAACTACATAATTATAGCAGAATGATAATAGTTTTAAGTGACACATTTCTGCTTCATAGAGTCCTGGGATTTGTAGTTTGGTGAGATACTTAAAAATCTCTGGTAGAGATCCATAACACACTCCATACCATCAAGGCTAGAGGTAGTGCAGAAATACATTTAAGGGAAATCACCTTGAGCTCTCTAGCAGAGAATTCTATAGTGCCCCACCAAACTACAGTCCCAGGATACTGTAGGATGGAGTCAGGATAATTAAAGTTGTGTCAAACTGGCATAACTATATAGTATAGCCTAGTGTACAGGGTTTTGTTGTTGTTAACTGCCCCTGAGTCAATCTCGACTCATGGGGACCCTATCGATAAGACATCTCCAAGACCCTCTGTCCTCCACTGCACTGCTTAAATCCTGCAACCCCGTGACTTCCTTAATAGAGTCCATCCATCTGGCATGTGGCCTTCCTCTCTTCCTACTTCCCTACACCTTCCCCAGCATTATTGTTTTTTCCAAAGAGTCCTCCCTTCTCATGATGTGTCCAAAGTACAACAGCCTCAGTTTGGTCATCTTGGTTTCCAGGGAGGTTTCTGGTTTGATCTGCTCTACGACCCATTTATTTGTCCTTTTGGCTGTCCATGGGATCCTCAGCACTCTTCTGCAGCACCACATTATCTCAAATGCATTGATTTTCTTCCACTGTCCAGCTCTCACATCCATCCATGGTAATAGGGAATACAATGGCCTGCATGATTCTAACTTTTGTGCTGAGTTGTATATCTTTGCAATTTAGAATCTATTCTAGTTTTTTCATAGCCACCCTCTCCATTCTTAGTTATGTTCAGCATTAAGCCTGCCTTTGAACTTTCTTCAAGTTTTGAATGTACAGGGTAGATACACTTAATATCCAAGAAGTTACCAGTATATCTGCCAAAAACTCCACTAGCAAAGATATACAGTTGGCCCTCTGTGTCCACAGACCATGCATCCATGGATTCAACCATCTATGGTTTGAAAATATTCCAAAATCAATCAATCAATCAATCCAAAATCCAAATCCTGATTTTGCCATTTTATATTAGGGACACCATTTCACCATGCTATTGTATATAATGGGACATGACCATCCATGGATTTTGGTATCCACATGGGGTCCTGGAACCAAACCCAAGTGAATACTAAGGGCCCGCTGTATCATCCAGGGAAAGACCTGTTGGGTAACCTCATGACTGTTCCCTTAAACCCCCCCATCAAATATGCTAGTCCTGGAGCTAGTCTAATGAATTCCTTCTTGAGAGAAGAATAGCAAAGACCTTTTTATTTACTCAAGCTTTTGCCAGCCAACTATTTGCTGAAGAAAGAGACGTTTAATGGGTGTGTGCTGTACTTTACTGTGCTTGAAACTGCCCTTCATTCAGTTGCATTTTCATGTTAGAATTTGTCAAATTGCATATTCCTGTAGTATTTTTGAGTTTGTATCTGTACCTTTGTAAAGTTAATTGTGTTGTCATATTGTTGTTTCTAGTTAATTGTGTCGATGTCTTGCATCCCAGTTTTTGGAGAATGGCAGGATGTAAATCAAATAAATTAATAAATTTGAATAAAAGTTGAAGAGGGAAGGGAAAAAATGATAAAGGCAAGAAGGAAAGAATAAGCCCTACTCTAGCCTCTCACCCTAAGCCACTTTGGATGTTGTGGGTGCTTTGCAACAGAACCCACACGCAAACGCATACATGCACATGCACCCATGCTGTGCACTAGCCTCATTGCTTTGTTATTTTTCTGTATATTCTAGACCAAAGAATTATCAAGCAACTTAAATGGAATACCACTATTTGATCTTCTGTTTTGGATGCTTGCATATTGTGGTGTCTACAAGAATATGAATGCTTTTATGTTTTTATATACACCACCCCATTTTTCAGCTGTCTGGAGCTCAAATTGACAGTCACAGTAGAAGTTATTGTTGTGAGTAGCGATAAACAGTTGGTCATACCCATATAATTTGTATCGTGTGTTATTTCTATTGAAGTAATATCTCTAACATCTATATTTATGTAGGTTGGCGAAAGGCCCATGAAAGAAGAATTTTGCCCTCCACCATATACTCACTATGAAATGCCTCCAAGCTTTTATCGTTCAGCAATGATACTGAAACCTCAGTTAGGACTCGGTGCTGTTTCCAGATTACCATCTGCAAAAAGCAGGATTTTAATTGCAAGTCAAAGGTCTTCAACTGGCTGCATCCATCCACAGGGACCATTAAGTAGTGATCCTACAATTTTCCATCCTGATTCTACAGGTAAGCACTTTCACTGTCTGAAGTTCACTGAAAGCAGATAATTTAGGTTTTTCTCCAAATGTGTGTCTGTATGGGGACACTTGAAGATGGGTAGAACTTGATACCCTTCAGTATTTAATAAATGGGGCACATAGGGCTGAGGTGCATGTGTCATTAAAAGGGTTTTACCAGGCAACAAGAAGGCAGACGTTATTGATGATGACTCTTTTCATAGACTCAAAGAGTTGGAAAGGACCACAAGGATTAAGTGTTCCAACCCACAGCATGCAAGAATATATAAATAAAATGTTCCCAAAACTTGGGGAGCCAACATCTGTTTAAAGATCTTCAAAGAAGGAGGGTCCATCACTCTCTGAGGCATGCTGTTCCATTGTGGAACAGCTCTTAAAAACTCAAAAAGTTCTTCCTAATGTTTAGGTGGCACTCTTTTCTTGTCATTTGAATGTATTGGTTTGTGTTCCAGTTTTTGGAGCAACAAAAAAACAAGTTTGCACTGTCTTCTATATGACATCCCTTCAGGTATTTAAACTAGGCTATCATATTGCCTCCAATTTCTCTTCTAACTAGACATTTCCAGGTCCCTAAGCTAGTGGTATTTAAATTTTTTACCCTTGGACCCCCCCTTTACATGAAGACATAGTGCCCCCCTCTCAATGTACTAAATGAATAAAAATATTTTTATTTAGTGAGCACATTTTCATTTGCACATTCATGTATATACATAATAATATAATATAATAATTTTTATTTAATACCCCACCCCTCTGAGAGCAATCGGGGCGGCTTACATCATAAAAATCATCACAACAGTTTAAGAACAATTCCCCTTTCCCCCCTTAAAAAAAACATTAAACCAATTACAATTAAAACAAATTATAAAAAGGTACGATCCATCATAAAATCACATATTTTAACATTTTATAGGAAATAGCATTGCTCAAATTATAAAAGTTTTATTTAAGCAAATTCTGCATTTAACTCATTGCACATGTAAATCTTACACATAAAAAAAGGTGGGGAAGAGGAGGAGGAGAAGGGATCAGGGCCTCTAAGTGTTGTGCCCCCCCCACTCGAACAACTCTCATGCCCCCAGAGTGGTCCTGCCCCACTGTTTGAGAGACACTGCCCTAAGCCATTTGTCATAAAGCTTGTTTTCCAAACCTGTTATCATCTTTGTACCTCTCCTCTGAACATGCTCTAGATTTTTAAAGGAGGGGAATCATAGATTGTGTAGAGTTTAGGAAAGGCAAGACTCCACTTTCTCCTCTCCTCTCCCTTCTGGTGAGTAATTAATTTGCATTTTGAACTCAGTCTGCAGTTATCAAACTGTGCCAAGGATTATTTATTTATTTCATTTATCTTTAAATCTTTAAAACTGAAATAAAATTCAAAACAATTAAAATGTCTATATCCAATATAAAATCATATAAAATATACACAAGTTAAAAACAGACTAAAAACCCACCTGCTCTATAAAATCACTCTGATATGCATTATATACAGAAAGCCTGCCAGTGTAAAAATATTTTTACTTGCGGATGAAAGGCCAGCAGGAAGAGGGCCAGCCTAGCCTCCCAAGGAAGGGTATTCCAGAGGGTAGGAACAGCCACTGAGAAGACTCTCTCTCGTATCCTCACCAGGCGAGAATGTGATCTTGGTGGGACTGAGAAAAAGACTTTCTCCTGTAGATCTTAGGGCTCTTGCTGGTTCATATCGGGAGATATGGTCTCTCAAATAGTCTGGACCCAAGCCGTGTAGGGCTTTATAGGTCATGATCAGCACTTTGAAATGAAATGAACAGGTAGCCAGTGGAACTGTTTTAACATGGGAGTTATATGCTCCCTGTAACTGGCCCTGGTCAGCATTCTGGCTGCAGCGTTTTGAACCGCTGGAGTTTCCGGACAGTTTTCAAAGGCAGTCCCACATAGAGTGCATTGCAGTAGTCCAAATGGGATGTAATCAAGGCCAGATCTGATGTCTCAAGGAATGGGCACAGCTGACACACAAGTTTAAGCTGTGCAAATGCAGTCCTGGCCACTGCTGAAACCTGGGCATCCAGGCTCAGTGTGATGTGCAGGAGTATACTCAGGCTGTGTGCCTGAGATTTCAGGGGGAGTGTAACCCCATCCAGCACAGGAAAGTCTAAGAACCCCATCCAGGCACAGGATTAAGTCTGAGAACCAGTATGCTGTAGTGGTTTGAACGCTGGATTATAACTCTGGCAACCAGAATTTGAATCCCCATTCAACCATGGAAACCCACTGCGCAAAACACACTCTCAAGCTCAGAGGAAAGCAAAGGAGACCCCTTCTGAACAAATCATGCCAAATAAACCCTCATGATAGGATTGCTACAAGTTGGAAAATACTTGAAGGCACACAACAGCAGCAAAGGAGGAAGTGGGAAAGTGGAAGCGAGAAAGAAGCTGGGACATTTTAAAAGCAGCTAAAAACTGGGACTGTAGGGGAGTATGAAAATTTGACCTGTTATCAGAGCAGTCTGATCACAGCAATTAGGGCTTCTTTCCTCTTCTCAGCACTCTTCTGCAGCACCACATCTCAAATACATTGATTTTCTTCCTATCATCTTTCTTAACTGTCCAGATCTCACATGGTAATAGGGAATACAATGGCTGTGGTGGTGGGTGGGACAACAAGAAAGCCCTCCTCAAAGGTTCTTAAAATCTGGGCTGATTCATCCAATAGTCTGGATGCAAGCTGCAAAGAACTGCACGAGTATTTTGAAGTGTGCGCAGAAACAGACTTGTGTCCTGCAAACTCATGTTGCATCAAGGTAATTATGTGATCGTTCTTCCTTTTTACATGTTCCTGCCTTGACAAAACTTCCAAGAAAAAAATAGGTGGTATGGTGGGAAAGTAGTAATCTTGTGAGGCAGGTCATGAACATTTCTAGTCAGGAATATGCCAGAGGATGGTTAGGGAAGCTTTGACATCTTCGTATGGTGAGATTACCCATATCCTGCTTGTAATGGCTGGAGCATTCATCATGTGATATGCCTTAAGCATCCTTATGAGTCCCCCCCCCCTTCTGACAGCAAAATGAAGCAGAGGAGAAGAAAAGTACAGTGTGTAATATCTGGAGGATTTCTAGACATTATAAGCAGAGCAAGGAAGAACTCACTGACATTTTCTGGGATCCTGGTTTTGGTGCATGTAACATGTAGGCTCAGCACAGCTTTCAGTAGCCTCCCCAGTAGTGTTCCATGTGGTTGTATTTTATATCTCCATGCTGGGTTTATAAATCTCTTGGCAAAATTGTAAACAATTTAGAAGGAAATGTCTTAAGTATTCAGTTGACAACACCTAGCCCTGTTTCATTTCATTACATTATTGTAGCAGTAGAAGCTGTTTATAATCTCCAGGCAAGCAGATTGCATTATTTGATAAGGTTGTCAATCTTGTATACATTTCCTTTACTCTGGTTGAATAAGCAAATAGCTATGCATAACTTTAAACATGTGCCATTTTGTTAATCATATATTCATCTATGAGCTTGTAATCTCAAGACTGGTATAGGTCTGATCCTGTGCAATTGTTACCTGGAAGTAAGCCCTATTGAAGACAATGGGACTACTGAGTTCATCTGCCTTGGATTTTAGAAAGGATCATTCTGTTTTAAAAATTAAATGTGCTGTGTAGAGCAGGGGTAGGCAACCTTTCCCCTTTAAGGGCCGAGGGACTTCAGCTCCCAGAATCCCAGGAACTATTGGCCAACGTGAGACTATTGGCCAACATGGCTGAGGCTTCTGGGAGCTGAAGTTCCTCGCCCCTTAAAGGGGAAAGGTTGCCTACCCCTGGTGTAGAGTCTCCACTTTACAGGGTATATTTTAATGGAGAGAAGCTTGAACACCCATAGATTTCCAGTCAGGCTGAAGCCTTCATTAATATGATGAGTATAAACTGAGGATCATACCTAAGGATGGATAGGTGTGTGTGTGTGTTACCTTTTAGCTCTATATTGTGCCAATTGCTGGAACCAATCACATCAGAACCAGTGTAAAAAACACCATTTTGAATAGCTGGGTCTTGTGCATAGACAGGAGTAAGAGACATCTGGTGGGAAAGATTACACAAAATAGTGCAAGACAGTGGGAGCAAGTACTTTTGTTGCTTCTGGTAGCAATAGCATCTTTCATTTGTATACCACTTCATAGTGAACTAAGCACTCTCTAAGTGGTTTACAATGTGTGAGCCAATTGCCCCCAACAAGCTGAGTACTCATTTTACCAACCTATGAAAGAATGGAAGGCTGAGTCAACCTGGAGTCCTGTGGGATCGAACTCACAATGTTGTGGCTGCAGATTTGTAGGCCCAGAGTATGTGTGTCATTTGCTCAGACACGACTTTGATTTAGCTTTGGGCAATGCCATTTGCACATCAGAGCACAGATTCAAAGCAATCAATAACATTTGCTTATATTCCTTTCAGTTCTAAAATAGACAAGACTGCAGCCTGGGGAACTGGAAGAAACTTCTAATTACTGCTTCATAAGGATCCCATAGATCACTTGAAGACATAGCCATGTTAGCCTGGATCAACATGCAAAGAGGGATTTTGAAGCACTTTTGAGATCTCATATAGACCGTTTGGTCATTAACCACCAGAAAGTTACAAAATAGTTGGTAAACTTATATGACTTCCAGTTCGGATGTTCTTATTAAACAGAAGTAGCAAAGGAAGTTACTTTCAGAAATGTTGAATATGTATGATACATAACCTGATGTCATGTACAGGAACACTTCAGTTCAGAAATCCAGGCTTCCAGTAATAAAACTGTAATAAAACATAAAAGGTTTATTCAGATGACTATAGTGTTCACCACAGACATGTGTTGTTAGGAATGAGAGTCCACCATTATTATAGTATAATTAAAGCACATCATAATTGAAATTTTGAGTGGGCTAGCACCTCATTTGCCCATAAAACCAAACAAGTTCCTTTTCTCCTTTCACCCCATACCATCCATTCTCAGGGGACTGACCTTGACTCTCTAGGCATAGTTTTTCCTCCTTGGAATGAAATGTATAATTATACTAATTAAATTGTGGCTATGTGTCCTATTATTCATAGTGATACCCTAAGATATTATGGATGAGCAAAGCAATGACAACAATTCTAACCCATACATCATGGCAGGCAAGCTTAAAGGGTCAACTCCTGATACCTGAAGATTGTGGTTTTGGTATGGAAAAAGGGCCTGTGCAATAAGTGTGTTCTCTACCCCCATGATGCTTGGAATATGGTTATATCAATGCTTTCTTTTATACTGTGTCTCTTTCCAGGAGCTCAAGGCAGCATACCTGGTTTTCTCTCTGTTATTTGACAACACTGTGAGATAAAATCTTAAACCAGCCCAAGATCACTTGATGAGCTTCTTGGCTGACTCCACAGTCTTAATCTGACACTCAATCTGCAATGTCACTATGGTATCACATTTTCAGGTCATTTTGACTCCCCTTCCATTTGTGATAATTTGATGGGTCATAAAATGTCCAGCCCTTATTCTTGCAAAAATGTGACATTCTTTATCTCTGCCAACATACTGCCTCTTAATTTGATACACTGTTGGCTTGCATCTTATCTCTTTTCATCTCTGTTAGTGCTTTTATGTGATATTAGAGGAACAGAATCAAGTACAGCTAGGATAATTAGGCTACAAAAAAAGAAAGATGATGAAACGCAAGCACTAAACAGGAACTTTTCCACTCATTATTTTTCAGGCACTTGAAAGAAAAGACACTTTGTGGGTGTGAGCAAGAGGAAAGGAATAAGGGAGAAGGGAAAATAATTGATGGGTATGGTTGTTGGCTATAGTTTTTGCACCTTAGACATGGGAAATGTGCCCTTCCATTGCCTCTTTCCCCATTTTGAAAACTGTGGTCACTGTGTAAATCACATTTTAGCTACAAGGGACAGTGTTTATGAGAGTGGTGTTGATGCCCTAATTGCATTATAGTGCAACTGATCAAGGCAAACTGAAAGGATTTTGCCACCTGCAATAAAAGACAAACTACCCAAGCATCAATACAAAACCAGTTGGAGTGGCAGCTAGACTTATTCCACGGTTGATGATGGGACATTTTCTTCTTCACTAGAGGGCAATAGGTTAGCTGAAGGCATGGAGGGCAAGTTATCCAGGGCAGTGTTTCCCAAACTATCAGAAGTGGGGAAATTGCAATAACATTTTCCAATGTGCCCAAAAGTGGTACCATATTTGTGCCCATTGGCTACAGCTGTCTTTCTTTCCTGGAAAATTGCCAGGGACCAGCAGTGGAAGACTCATGGGCCAACACCAGTTCATGGAGCACCAGTTTGAGTAGCACTGGTCTGGAGCATACAGCTCTGTCCTCCAATGGAGGGAACAACCAGGCAGTTGACATTGCTGCCCCCTTTGCATCACCCAGCATTTGCCACTCAGATAACTATCTTACTCTGCCTAATGGTAGAGCCAGCCCTATGATTCATGGAATTCACCTGTATGAGTGCTATATTCTACCTGGCCTGCCAATAGATGCACAATACTGGGTTTCTATCCTAGATATTCAAATATATCTATATTTATATGCTACACTAGAATATAATGTATCTACATGGATATTTTGCTATTCTTCTAATTATTTTATTATTTTGTCCTGGCTGTGTGCCGTAATAAAAATTTGAATTGAATATTGTACCTGGAGTTTTTCTGGACAGAAATGTCTCAGATGAACTGAGAAACCTAGCTGTTCTTTTGCCAGCCAATAACTACTTCTATTTCTTGTTGTTGGATCATATAACTCTTTAGCTGAAACAGCTTCACTGCCTGCCGATCCATTTCCAGGCACAATTCAAAGTGCTGGTTTTGACCTATAAAGCCCTGTGTGGCTTAGGTCTAGCCTGCCTGTCTGAAAGCCTGGATCTTTCCATATGAGCCTGGCTGAGTCTTACGTTCTTTAGTGGAGGGCTTTTCTCCATCCCACCTCCCTCCCAGGCTTGGTTGGTGAGGACACTGGAGATAACTTCTTTGGTGGCTGCTATTAGGCTTTGGAACTCCCTGCCAAGAGAAGTTAGGCCTTACCCTCTCTCCTGTTGTCTTTTCAACAACAGGCAAAGACATTCCTCATTAAACAGGCCTTAACTGATAAAAGTAGAGTGATATGAAAATTGAGTGTGCTGCTTGTGGCACATAATGTGCATTTTTAAGTTTCTTAATTGTTTTTAATGTTAATGTTTTAAAATTGTATTTTTAATTGGATGGATGGTTTATTGCTTTTAAAACTTTTGTATTCCATATTGTTTTACATATTTTGATTTAATTTATACTGTAAGCTCCTTTGAGTGCAATTCAGAAGAAAAGTGAGATATAAATCAATCAAACAAACAAGCAAATAAATTGTGTGCCTTCAAGTAGACAATCGCATCACTAGGGTCAGAGTCACCCTGTGTGATAACTCATGGTCTCACCTCCCCCCATTGACCTTCTTCCATACCACACCATAGAGAATCCTTAGTCATTTTTTTTGCACTAATGCTACTCATTAATCACGATGCCTGTATATCAATGAATGTTATGGTCATAGTTGTGACATAGACAACTAGTAAGATTAAAATTATGCCTTTAAAGTGCAATATCATAGGCATAGCCTAAATGTATTTACATATACAGTGTCATGTGATTGACATGAAAATTTGGTAAGAAGAGATGTTTTTAAAGAAAATTTTAAAATAATATATATTTTTAAAACTTGATATTTTTAAAAATGAAATTTGATATATTTTTTTTAAAAAAAACACTCTTGGGCCTCTCCTTTCTCCTCCCACTAAGTCTCACCCCCACTCACGCCATCTCTTCACCATTTTAAAGGTGTGAAGGTGAACCCCATAGCCCAAAGGCAGTGTATTTGGGGAGCAGTGTTTTTTTTCCAACAGCCTTAGGATGTTATGCAGTCTGTCCTTCTGTCCCCCCTAATGATGCCCCTGTAAGTAGATGATCTTGTGGCTCTCCTCACTGGCAGCCCATATGGAAAGCTGTTTCTAGTAAAATATAAACTTTTCTGAGCATTGTACAGTAGCGAAGTGTATAATTTTTGTTACTGTCGTTTACTAATGCATTCAAATAATTTCCAGTTTATGGAGACCCTAGGATGAATGTGTCATAGGATTTTCTTGGCAAGATTTGTTCAGAGAGGTTTGTCATTGCTTTCATCTGAGGCTGAGTGTGAATTGCCCAATGGACTTCCATGGCTGAGCATAGATTTGAACCCTGGTCTTCTAGAGTCCTAGTCCAACACTCAAACCACTACACCATGCTGGTTCTCTCATAACAAAATAGTAGTACTAAAAATTTGCTTGCTGTAAGGCTTTGCCCAACAAAACAAGCAATTGCACATGTTCTTTTCATTTTATCCTGTTTTTGATTGACTTTAACTTTAAGCCCTGGCAACTATATCTTTGCAGTGTATATGCTGAACCACTAAAGAATTTATTTTAAATGAAATTGCTGTTTCTTGGGCAGACTCAACATGCTGTAATGAAGATTTTATCTTTCTTTCCAATAGAAAGTTCCTAATTCTTGCACAGCTTGGAATATTGGGACTCAAGCAAAGTTAAATAGAGCTAAAGGTGATATCTCTGCGTCTCTGTACTCATTGAGCCACCAGCCCTGACATTAAAAAGTTTATTAGTTTCAAACTGTTGTGGTCTCCTTTGGATGGCTGATTTTTCTCTTTAATAATATAGTGATGTGCTAGAGAAGAGGAGAGATGGATAATGGCATGTTTATTAACAGTCAACATTTAAATAGAGACCACAGGAGGCTGCTCAAACTAATTGTGAAAAAACCCTTTGCTTTTCTAGCAAGATTTGTTCAGAAGAGGCTTGCCATTTCCTTCCCCTGAGGCTGAGAGCATGTGACTTGCCCAAGGTCACCCTGTAGATTTTATGGCTGAGCTGGGAATCGAACCCTGGTCTCCAGAGTCACAATCCAACACTCAAACCACTGTGTCCTGCTGGCTCATGCTATATGCCACTGAGATATATCTGTTATCCATCAATCTGCCAACATCATGTCTATTTAAATGCTTCATCATATACCCACATTATGTTATATTTATTGTACCATGGTGGCAGCAGCCTCCACAATTTCTTTCAGATGTCCTTACTGCTTAGGGGTTAGGTCTGTTCCATGTCAGCCAATCTCAACTTGAAAACACTTTCATTTTCTCTGACAGGGAATAGCAGAAGTGTCAGCAAGATTAATTTTCATACAGAACCTACAACAATGTTAGATTCCTTTATTGGCTTAAGGCAACCAGGACCTGGAGTAATGTTTTGGCCAATCTTCCTGCTCCTTTTGGCAAATCAGATCAAATTAGCTCCAGAGATGAAAATAACATTGTGTAAGATCTGAATAGCCTTTAATGTGACCAATTTTCCCCCAACATTATTTTTCTATCCCAATACTATTACAGCATGTGCCGTCCTTAACAATTTTTTTATTATGTAATCTTCTGTTTTATTCAATCTGAATTTTCTCAAATTCAGAGTTAAACAATTCTCCTTATCAAATTGAAAGTTTCTCTCCATCATGTGTTTATCTCTTTTAGAACATCTAACCAAAAATTTTGTACATAGGGGCACTCCTGCCACATATGAATGAATGTTCCTTTTTGTCGACATCCATGCCAGCAATTCGGAGAAAGTTTTTTTTTTTGTTTATCATTGCTATCTGATGTGAGGTTTTATACCATTTGCTAATTAACTTTCATTGTTGTTCTCTTACCTTTATATTTTTAATTTTAGTTATCTGAGAGAGCAAAATGTTAGACCTTCAGTGTTTATTTTTATCAGTACGCTGATGACACCCAAATATATTTCTCCATGTCTCATTTGTCGGCTATGTCTTCAAATGGCGTCTCTCCTCTTAATAAATGTCTTAAGGCAGTAATGGGCTGGATGAGGAAAAACAGATTGAGATTGAATCCAGACAAAACGGAGGTACTAACAGTAGCACCCCCGAAACTAGGTATTCGGATACAACCTCCAGTCCTGGATGGGGTCACACTCTCTGCTAGGGACTGTGTTCACAGTTTGGGGTGCTCCTGGATCCGTCATCCAGATGACCAATCAGGTAAATGTGACAGTCAGGAGCACCTGCTATCAGCTTTGGCTGATATGCCAGCTGTGCCCTTTCCTAGAAGTAAGGAAACTGTGTTACATGCACTGGTAACCTCCCGTCTTGATTTCTGCAATGCGCTCTACATGGGGCTACCCTCATGCTTAGTCCAGAAACTTCAATTAGTACAGAATATGGCAGCCAGGTTGGTCTTCGGTACATCTAGGAGAGACCATATTATACTGGTTTTAAAATCACTATACTGGCTGCCAATGAGTTTCCGGGCTCAGCACAAGGTGTTGGTTATTACCTTTAAAGCCCTGCATGGCTTGGTCCAACCTATCTTTGGGACCGCCTCCTTCCATACAATCCACCCTGCCCATTCAGGTCCTCTGGGAGGAACTTGCTCCAGCCTATTCAAACTAGGCTGTCCTCAACCTCCCAGAGGACCTTCTCAGCTACTGCTCCCAGATTATGGAACGGCCTGCCAGATGAGATCCATCAGATTACCATTCTAAACAGCTTTTAAAAAGCTGTGAAGACAGATCTCTTCCAGCAGGCCTTTCCTGATTATTCTTCCCGGCCTAAAGAGTGAGTTTTGCCCTTCCCTTATCCCCTGCCATACCTGCTACTGTGGACGTACTGGCTGTCTGCTCTGCTTTTGTATTTTCCTTAACTGTTTAATTGATTGTTTGTAGTTTGTCATGTTTTTAATTTTTTAATTTTGTGATGTTTAATACTGTGTTAAGCAGTGGGAGGGGTTTGGGATTATATATTTGTGATGTTTTATTACTGTAAACCACCCCGATTGCATTTGCAGAGGAGCAGGATATAAACAATTTATTATTATTATTATTATTATTATTATTATTATTATTATTATTTCTTTCTCCCATATACCCACCAGTCTTTCCTTTATACCTAATTGTTTCTCCAAAAGAAACTTATAAACCTTTCCTATTAACCCATTTTCTCCCCTAATCCTTTTTTCAGTATATCCTTGAACTGTGATGTACTGTCACCTTTTATTTCTCGTAAAGTTCTACCTATTGACATTAACTGAAGTCAATATTTCTTGCTAAATAGTTGTTAATTTTTCAATCCTAAATGGTTTCTTCCCTCTTTAATCAAATAAGTCCCCTCTAATTCTATGTCCTTTGTCTTTTATTACCGTAATTACTCTTCCTAACTCTTGATTTCCTTCTTTGTTAAGATATTCTAATGGGTACCATTTTAAGTTTTTCATTTTATACTTTTAGACCATTTGTTCCATACAGGTTGTATTGATAGAAAAGGGCCCTTCTTCACATCTGCAATCTTCTTACTTAGTTTTGTTTGAAATATAGCTGTATAGTCCATGTTATTCACATATTTTTCAATTCACCTCCTTTTTTATGTGAATACATTAATGTTTTTGATAGTCTAGTTTTTTCTTTCCCATAATCCATTATTTTTTTAAAAAAATATTATTATAAATAAACAACTATGGCCACATGATCACAGAGTAGTCTCTGACGACGCTAGCTCTTCAGCTTAGTAACAGAGATGAACAACATCCCCTACGGTTGAACACGACTTGACAACCTTGCCAATGGGGAATACCTTTACCTTTTTAAACAACTATGTACAAAATATATCACAACAATAAAGCAAAATAAAACAATTCATCTCACAACTTAGAATTGTGTTGTGGGTCTCCTTCTTGAGTACTCTTGTCCCATTTTCTAATCACCCTTATGCCCATAAGGCATTGAATCCACTCCACTCCACACTGAAATTTAAAGGAGCCATCAGTGTTTAAACCTATTTTGGTGGGGTCTAGCACCTTGGATAGCTTCTTTAAAGTCTGGATTAAAATTCAGAGCAGATTTATTACCCCACTGATATTAAGGCTACTAGTAATAGAATAATAGAATCGTAGAGTTGGAAGAGACCACAAGGGCCATCTGGTCCACCCCCTGCCATGCAGGGACTCATAATCAAAGCACACCCAACAGATGGCCATCCAGCCTCTGTTTAAAGACCTCCAAAGGAGACCACCACTCTCTGAGGGAGTGTATTCCACTGTCAAACAGCTCTTACTGTCAGGAGGTTCCTCCTAATATTGAGTGGAATCTCTTTTCCTTGCATCCATTGTTCCAGGCCCTATTCTCTGGAGCTGTAGAAAACAAGCTTGCTCCATCCTCAATATGACATCCTTTCAAATATTTAAGCAAAGCTAACACCTCTTAACTTTCTCTTCTCCAGGCTAAACATACCCAGTCCCTAAGTCGTTCCTCATAGGGCATGGTTTTCATAGTCTCCAATGTGTATGGTGACATTCGTATACAGATAATGAAGTTTCAGGAATCTAAGTGGAGTGGAATCAGCACATTTTATATAAGAATTGCCATTTGTCACCCTGGGAAAATGCTCTATAGCATACTCCATCAGGTTACCCTGTATCAATAATAATAATAATAATAATAATAATAATAATAATAATAATAATAATATTTATTTCTATCCCGCTTAATGAAAAAACAATCCAAGCGGCTTACATAAAAAGACCCATACAATATAGCCCCTAAAACCAACCCACCCCCCCTTAAAACAGTATTAAACATCACATAAATAAAATGAACAACATATTTTATAAAACATTAAAACCTACAAGCATACAAAGCGAACAACAGAACAAAATAAAACCCGGCAAACCTCTGATCCTTCCTCATCCATCAAATAGATGATGGGGCCACGAGAGGAGGGGGAGGCTGGATAACCTAAGGGGGCTGGATGACCCAAAGGACCGGGAAGTTCCGGACTAAGATAGTTAATCTGG
>JAIPUX010001232.1:147780403-147792080 GCA_020142125.1 Phrynosoma platyrhinos | reverse complement strand
AACAAACACCATTATGTATCTTTTCCAGTATAATGGGATATTCCCAAGCGTAACTCCCAAAACCTGCCTGTCCAGGAAATCTTTAGTGGTCTTGAGAAACTTCAGCTTGCTTACCTGACCTTACATTTAGGGGATTATGGCTGCCATCTTCCAAGGGTCAGGCTGGGGTCATAGGGAACTCCACATGGCTAAAATATATATATGAAAAATGGAGCACATTCACTAACAACGTGAATAGAAGCTTTCAGAGAAACCCTCCTTTATCCAGATTCATGGTGTCACAAAATGTTCCACTTATATCCAAACAAACATGAGGAGAAGCCTCTGCGCATATCACCTCACATCTTGGGAAAGTTTGAGGCCTTTGAGAGCTAAAATTTTCAGAAAAAAGAAATGACAACTCTCATTCATCACTAACAAAATTTAGCACATAGGGATTCACAGATTTCTTAATTACTGAAATCCCTCTGCTTGGGTGGGCGAGTCTATCAGCATCAGTTTCTCCCACATTCAAAATATTTAATTCTGAAGTTCTTTCCATACGGAGAAATGTGCAGCATTTGAGTAACTCTTTCTCAAAAACATATTCCAGGGTAGCCATATTGGCCACATAGCAAAGTACAATAAAATCCAAAATTCACAAACAGTGATACTTTTATTTGACCGACAAAAATGCACAAAATACATGATGCACATTTTTGAGCTCCACTGGTTTCTCAGTCAGACAAAGGTGTTAAAAATCATACAGGAGAGGTAAAAATGATAATGTTAGTCAAAGGCTGGCATTTTCTCAAGGTGTTGTTGGTGTGCTAATAATAATAATAATAATAATAATAATAATAATAATAATATTTATTTCTATCCCGCCCCTCTGTTTGCAATGGGGGCGGCTTAGAGTTTTAAAATCCCACAATATATATATCAATATCCTAACCCACCCATCCCTTAAAATAGAATTAAACCAGAAAAAAATTAAAATATACAATAGTTAAAATACAACAAACACCATATTACAACAATCACAGCAGCAGGATTCCCTTTAGTTCAAAACAGTGGCAGGATCAGTGGGGAGAAAAATAGCCGAGATCATAGGGCTGGGAAAACTAATCAGGAAAGGCCTACCGGAAAAGTGTTATTCTCTGAAGCCAGTCGACCTTCAAAAGCTTGCATCATGTATCATGTGCATTTTGGCCAAATAAAGGAATCATTGTTTTGTGGATTTTGGATGTTATTGTTATTTGTCAAAAAGAAGCTGAACCAAAATTGTCTTCCCCATCTACTGCTCCAATGTATTTAAAACCAGTTTAAAATTCTTCAGATTGCCTACCCCCAAAAGGTAATGTAATCTATGAAATACATTTTTGCTCCCCAGACATTAATAAAAGATCACTGGGCTGAATATTTTGACCCAGCACTAAGTTAAAAATCTAGAGCTGGATACGTGTAGAAGTTAAAATATCTGTTCAGGAAGGGAAGTGTGAGGTAGATCCCATTCCTCACTTTCTATATGATGAAAACTAAAATACACTAATGTATGGTGCTTAGTTTGATAACAGCACATGTGAAAAGGATACTAGAGTCTTAATAGGCCATGAGCTAAACATGAACCAATAGTATGATGTGGGGATCAAAAAAGCCAATACAATTCTTGACTTCATCAACCAGAGTGTGTCCAGATCAAGGAAAGTGATCATACCTCCTATTAGATTTTGGTCAAACCTAACCTTGCATACTGTGTTGAGGTCAGAGAGGAGGGGGCCAGAGATAGTAAAAGATTGGAAGCCTAGCCTTATGAGGGAGGTGGATATGTTTAGTTTGGAGAAGACAAGACTGGGGGGTTATTCAGACAGTGAAAATAATCCAGGTGGAATCTAGGTTGAATCTTTGTTGTTTACAAGCATTTTGAATGCATCTGATTAAGTTTGAGGGAGAGCTGCCAAAAACATCATTTAACCCAAGATAATCAACCTTGGGGGTTTTCTGAGTTTTTGTAAAATATTTGCATTCTCAGGTATTTGAATAACCAATGTGAATAGACCTGGGATAAATTGGGATAAAACTCTGGATGCCTTGAACATGCTTCAAATACATTTGCATCATCAACTCCATCTTTATTTAAGTGCTGACATGTATGAGCAACAGAACTCACAGAGATGCAGTTCCATCATGTGAACAACAAACCCAGAATGCATGAATGGGATTATTCGCATCATCATGCTTAAAAAAAATGTATTAATGACCCCTGAGAGGTGATAAGAAAGTCATATTTAGATAACTTGAAGGGATGTCATATAGAAGATGGAACAAGTTTGACAATGGAATAGACTGCCTTGGAGAATGCTAGACTCTCCTCCTTTGGAGGTCTTTAAACAGAGAATGGATGGACATCTTTGGGGAGTGCTTTGGTTTTGTATTTCTGCATGGAATGGAGTTGGATAAGATGCTCCTTGCAGTCCCTTCTGTCTCCATGATCCCATTTTTCCTGACAATCATCTTTTCCATTTACAAAGTAGGGTCTCACATTAACAGAAAGCATCAATAGTTTTGAAGGATGGGATGCAGCCACCCTTTTCACACCAGAGACCACCCATGCTAACTCTACAGTAATTTGTCATTTGCATATGGCTTATCCTATCTGTCTCTCTATGCCAAATTATTAATCAGACTTTGGACTGCAACAATACATGCATATTATATGCAATGCTACATTTTAAATGTAAGAAATTACAATACCAATCAGATGTCTTCAAAATAAATTGTTATTTATTATGACTTACTGGAACATAGAACAAAAAAAATCTGACCTTTAAATAAGCATCACTAGTCACTAGTCCCATTTTCTGCCAACCTAGCAATTTGAAAGCATATAAAAGTGCAAGTAGATAAACAGCTACCACTTTGGTGGGAAGGTAACAGTGTTCCATGCATCTCGGTGTTAGTCATGCTGGCCACACAATCACAGAGTCGTGTTTGTGCACAGAACCTGGAGTCCTGGGAGAGAGACAGATAGGATCAATATGGGCACAGATTGCTACAGTGTATGGGGACTGGAGCACTGAAAAAATGCAGACCTTGGAAAGTGAAGTTGTAGGCTTTCATGGCTGGCATCCATAGTTTTTTGTGGGTTTTTCGGGCTGTGTGGCCATGTTCTAGAAGAGTTTCTTTCTGATGTTTCACCAGCATCTGTGGCTGGCATCTTCAGAAAATGCTGGAATGGAAGAGACCTTGGAAAAGTTGCTTTTTGGACTTCAACTCCTATAATCCTCTGGGGTAAAGTTGCTTTTTGGACTTCAACTCCTACAATCCTCTACAATCTTCTGGGAGTTGTAGTACAACCAAGTAACTTGTCTAATCTTGTGTAAATTTACAGTGCTTTATAAATAAATAATCACCATCATCATCATTTCTGCTAAAACATATACAACCCTGGAGTTCTGTGATTGCTTAATATTATCTGCATATCTCTTTAAACAACCAGGATCTAACACTTTCACACTGCACATTTCTAACATTTTGATACCAGATTAATAGCCATGGCTACATCCTATGGAAGCCAGGGATTTTTAGTTTAGTGAGGTGCATAAAATTCTCCAATTTATTCACTTGAACTACTGAATTGTTGCTAACTAGCAGATAACTTGTAGATGAGTATTCTTAATTGGCCAACTCCTCGGTCCATGAAAAAGATTCAATTTTTATCTGGCCTGGGTGGGTACTACAGAAGATATACCAAATTACAGTCAGATTCCTTCACTACTAACAGATCTGACTGGCTCAAAGAAACCCAAGGCAGTAAAGTGTTCTGCAAAGTGTCACGAGGCATTTGAGAAGCTGAAAAGGCTCTTATGTCTGACCCAATGCTGATGCCACCTGACTTTGACAAGCCTTTCATTCTGGTTACTGATGCTTTTGAGAGGGATAAGAGCAGTTCTTTATGCAAGATGGTCTAGACAGTATCCTGCACCCCATTCTTTTCCTCAGCAAGCAACTTTCTGTGAGATAATCCAACTGAAATGGACCAAAGAAATGGATCCAAAAGCAAATCAAGCCTGAACTCTCCCTGGAAGCCAATATTATTATTATTTTATTTACTTTATATCCTACTTTTCTCCCAATATAGGGATTCAAGGTGGCTAAACTGAGACTGTTATATGTTACTGTACTTTGGACATTTCATGGGAAGACATGATTCCTTAGAAAAGACAATAATGCTTGGTAAGGTGGAAAACAGTAGGGGAAAAGAAAACTGTATTATAGATGGACAGACTCAACCAATGAAGTCACGGCCATGATTCAGCAATGTCTGAGCATGGCTGTTGGTGAGAGGGTGACTTGGAGGTCTGTCATTCATAGGGTCATTGTATATCAAAACAGTTAATAAGAACAGGATACATTCTTGGTAAACAAGTCTCTTGTTAGATGGGATATGGTGGCCTTTCCCTATGTATTTTGTGGGGTTTCCTCCCTGTATACTCCCACCACCACCCACACAGAAGTGCAGATGAAATAACAGATATTGCCTGAGGAAGAGCAGTTGATTCATATATAAATTTCACATGCCAACTCTATGCCTCCTCTGGAAACATTGTGGTAGACACAGCCAGTATTGTGTATCCAATTATGCAGCCCTGTAGACTTTTAGCCCGGAGTAGATGTTTAAATGCATTCTTGTGGAAGGAAACAAACTGTTAATAATATTGCTTTTCATGCAAGCATGATTTTTATAATTGGGAAAAATGTGAAGCAATTTCAATTTCTGAAGGGTAGGCAATGCTGTTGAAGAGTGCGACTAGCTAATTGTGTAATTAATAAATCTCAGAAACTGATTTTTTTTTTCATTTTTGCATGGGATATTCAATACCATACATTTTCAGGAGGCTTGTTTTGTAGTGTCTTGTACTCCATCTGCTGAAGCATTTGATTCTGAACGTAACATGGTAATGCAACTTTACAGCTGAGTAAGTATAGGCTAAAAGATACATGAGGATTAGCACACATAGTTTATTACACAGTGAATATGTGTCTGCACTTTTCCTATGTAATCCTCCAGTGACATCAGCAAGCCCAGCTCTACCATTCAGCAGAATAAGCTTGAGATAGTCTGCTCCCTGAGGCAAGGGACAAGATGGTACCCTCCCCAGATTTCATGCAGAGAAACCAAATGGGCTGGCAGATGAAAATTGTTGCTATTATTATTATTTATCACCAAGTCAGCTCATAGTAACCCTATGAATGAGAAACCTTCATGAAGTCTTGTTATCAACAGCCCTGTTCAGGCAAAATCAGGGCCATAGCGTTCTTGATTAGGGATAACTACCTGTAATGCAGTATTCATATTTTCAACTGCCTTCCATCTTACCAAGGATTACTGTCTTTTCTAAGGGGTCATGTCATTGTACAGTGAAAGAACAAATAGCCCCAGTTTACTCAATTTGGCTTCTAAGGAGATTTCAGGCATGATTTGCTCTAGAACCTATTTATTAGTCTTTTTGGCAGTCGATGGTACCCATACAACTCTCTTCCAGCACCACATTTCTTATCTAGTACTTTCATAGCTGCCTTTCCAGGTACTAGTCTTGTTCTGATTGCTTGAGTACAGTATAACTGAGATGAGGTAAAAGAAATCTTTAACGATTTTTTATATCTTCTTCATCCACTTTAAATTTATGTAAATCACTTGTGGTCATTATTTTTGTTTTCTTAATTTACAACTATAACCCTGCTTTTGCATTTTCTTCCTTGATTTTTCCCCAGTACAGTCTTCCCTTCACATCTATGGATTCTTTAACCATGGATTCAAACATCCAGGGCTTGAAAATATTTTTAAAATACATACATTCCAAAAAGAAACCCTTGATTTTGGCATGTTATATAAGGGTCACCATTTTACTATCCACTGTATTTAATAAGACTTGAACATCTATGGATTTTGGTATCCATGGGGGATCCTGGAACTGAACCCTAGCAGATACCAAGGGGCCACTGTAATTCTTCCAAGTCTTTGCTGCTTTTTGCTACTAGTATTGTATCACTTGCATATCTTAATTTGTTAAAAATTATTGTAACACTAATGACAGTGTGAAGTTGGGGTTTAGCCTCCTCCACTGCATCCTCCACTGCATCTGCCTAATTTAGGAAGCCCAGGATAGGACATGGGGCACTCTGTCTACCAACAGATGGCAACCAGTGGTTGCCATCACCATCCACAGCATCTGTTGCCTGAACTGACTGTCTTACAAAGTGAGGACCTGGACCTGCCCTTAGTCCAACCCTGAAGGGGTGGGTGGTAGCTGCTTATCAGCATTTTGTTGGATTGTCTTTTATCTCATGCAAATAACAAAGCAATAGGTATCTCTGTGGGCCTCAGAATAATTATTGTGGTTTTCTTGAAGATTCAAGAACTGTATCAAGTTCCAAATGCTGAGATGAAACCAGCTAGCCAAACATGTTTTCCTATCATATTACTATGTTCTGCACAGGGGCAAGGAAAGTGGTGACCTCCAGGTGTTGTTGGAGTGCAAACCTATTGAAACTTAGCCAATATAGCCTAGGAGGGATGATGGAAGGCCAGCCAGTGGAGATTGTCCCTCCTCCTCTTCTGCTTCCTTGGCTTCCTCCTGGTGGAGAGAGCCAGGGCAGCAGGGAAGAAGGATGGGCTCATCAGTCATGTATCCCACAGTGGGAGGAGGGATGCATGGCTGAAGAGGTATTGCCCCTCTTCTGAGATGTCTTCCAGTGCAGGTATCCCCAACACCCTACTGGTGACATCCCTGGTGGACAGGGTAGGTTGATGGGGTTGTCCTTTTTCTATGACTTGGATTTTGCCAGAAAAATTATCTGAGGTCATCTGATTTTGAAGGGAGGAACCAGAGCTCAGAAAGATTACTTTTCTGACTACAGCTCCCACAATTCCTTAGAAAGATTACTTGTTTATTTGCTTGTTTGATTTCATGTGTGTATGTGTGTGTGTGTGTGTGTGTGTGTGTGTGTGTGTGTGTATTGTTTACCTTCAAATCATTTCTGACTTATAGTTACCCTAAGACAAACCTATCATTGGGTTTTCTTGGCAAGATTTGTTCAGAAGACATTTGCTATTGCCTTCCCCTGAGGGTGACTTGCCCAAGGTTACTAGTGGGCTTCAAGGCTGAACTGAGAATTGAACCCTTGTCTCCAGAGTCATAATCCAACACTCAAATCACTATGTCATGCTGGCTGAGAATGGCCAGTGACTGTGTTAGTTGTGGGATTCTGGTAATTCTAAATAGTAACCTTTCCAAGCAATGGGCAGAATTTGACAAAGGCCAGTTGGGAAGAACTGTCATCATTTCCAGTTAGAGGTTCACAGAAGAGCTCTCCCTCACCTTCACTGCTAGTCTTTCCTTAAATGTTTACTTCTGTAGCAATCAAATGACTTTGTGATTTTGGGATAATAACTGAAATAACTGTGTGTTACTGCTGAGACTGTGTAATCTTGTACTCACTAGGCACCATGCCTTTCACTGTGCAAAACTGATTAGTTACATCTTATATTCTGGCAGCGTAAAACAAGGAAAATGAACAGAAAGAAATGGTGATTTGAACAATGTTCATACAGTGAGTGCCATGTCATTTGCAGAATGTCTCGTCCCAGAAAGTCCAGTTAGATGAGGAGAGGAGAGATAAATTAGTATAGGTATGCATTAATAAGAGTTGTAGAGGGCAGGTGGAAGAAGTGCTGTAGAGCAGCATTCATCTTTGAATCCTTTATGACTTTATATTCAAAAACCACAGATAAAAATATTGTCAAATAGGAGCAAGATGCTTCCCAAATTATGGGGTGAGTTGAGATCTCTCACCCAGGAGAATTTTGCAACTTTGGCCTGAGTGAGTTAAAATTTAGGTCAGCTCTGTAAGCTCTCCAGGTGGTCTTGAAGCAACGGCACTAAAATGGAAACAGACTGCCACAAGTCAGTTAGCTGTGAATGGAAAATTGAGAGATGGCCGCTTAAACAATTACTCCTTCAGGCTTGCTGTCTGACGGTCTCTGGAGACACATCCAAGGCTGCATGTTGCTATAAACATCTAGCTGTTTGTGAGGTTTTAGCACTGAATCACACACAGGGCATACGGGCTTTTGATTTTTGGGTTCTCCATTTAATGCAGGTCTTAATCTCAAAGTGGGAGTAGGAAAATGAGATACCCAAGCCCACTGACAAGTACAAAACAGACTACAATGGGAGAGAAACTGCATATAATTTTCCTCCTGGGTGGCAGTTATCAGGAAATGTGGAGGGCTGCCGAAGAGAAAGCTGCAGTAGTACTACCTTTAGTTGTTAACAACCATTTACTCTGCTCCCTTAGATACCTTGATGGGTTAAAAAAATTGCAAAACTGCCTTCCACATCATTTGCCTTGAGGCGTACCTGTGGTGTCGGTGTCATTAGAAGGGAATTTTGCAGCACTTAGGCTTGTTTGCAAATCCAAATCAAAACATGACCTCATTTTCTTTATATGCAAGAATGAGAAAATTAACCCAAACTGCATGGGGTGAACAGTCTTGGAGATTTTTAATTTGCACAGTGTGATTCCTTCTGTGTGTCTTTTTAAGAGGCATTTTCTCAACTTGGAAAAGGAACCAAAAAAGAAGAAGAAGGAGGAATGGTATGAAGCATATGCAAATTTTCCATTTTATATAACTCAACCCCCCAGTGCCTAAGTACAAGGTTGGAATTTGCAAAAAAGCACTATCAGCTCTCATGGGCACAAAGTATTAACTTAAGCAGTGGAGACTTGTGGCTTCCATATCAGTGACATGTTGAACCTGCTCTGGCTTTTAGTCTGAACTTTAAAGGACCTATACAGGATGCTGCACCTATTTGTTGATAGGTTTCGGCACCTTGGATAGTCTCATTAAAATTTAAACTAAAGCCTGGAGTGGATTCACCACCCCAATGACACAGAATCCAACAGCTGCCATTGTTGGTATGTTTGACATGCATTGAATCCAGCACCAACCAGCCCTACCATTGGAGGGATTAAGGCAACTTGCCTAAAGCAATAGATTTTGGGTGTCATGAAAAGTCAGCAGATGGTAGTTACTGATGCATAATTATATTTTTAATTCCAGGAGGCAGAGGGGCACTTCTGAGATGTACTGAGATGTAATATGACTGGTAGTGCATATCTTGCATTGTATTGTGCCATTTGCTGCTCCTCAGGCAACAAAATATTTTGGATAGAGTTTGGAAATAATGACTTACAAGTAACACAGTTGGTCAGGGAGGGGAATAAGAAAAGTGCACTACATCCACATTTCTAAAGTAATAAAATGAGTAGGACCAAGGTTACTTCATTGGAGTAATAGGTAATGGTTTCTATTTGCTGTCAAATGTTACATTTAAGGGAATACATAGGTATATTCACAGGAATTGTTCAAATTTTATGCCATTACTAAGAGAGGGGGGTTGCTGGGAAAAGGAGAAAAGAGTAATTTTATTTGTACTGTTTTTAGCAAAAACTAATGAGCAATATAGCAAGTGCGAGTTTTAAACAAATTATTTGTTTTCATCATTCTAACAGCAGCTGGTTACTATTTAATATCTAAACATGTTATATTTTAAAAAGTAACATTTTCAAGCTCTGGTCTTAGGGTAGTACTGACGGAATTTATTACCCAGGTTATGCGGGAACTGTGCAAAGAGGATAGGAACAGAAAGAAATGTTGATCTATTCTACAGTCTTCTTCAAAGTAATTGTGGGGGGTAATTTTTGAGATTTGTTGCAAGAAAAGGAGCACCTCATCTTCAGTGTTCTTGTACTTGTGACACTTACAAAGATATAAGAAGTAAGAGAAGTTAAAAAAAACAAATATGCATGCTTTGTCAAATATAAATAGCTAAAACCTGCATAATTGCAACAAAATAGGTAGAAATGCACATTATTCAGTGGTGAAAAGTTGCAAAAATTAGGTATAAACTTGTGCAAATAAATGTGCAAATGAATAAAAATGCAATACAATTGTGCAAACTTCAGTGTGGAAAGAAAACACAAGAGGCTTGCAATGTGGTAGAAAACTAAGATGGGGAGAATGTGCAGATGGGATCGAAAGAAAAACAAATCAAGACTGACAGATTTTTCCCATCTCTGGAAGAAAGGTGCAGTTTAGTACTGACAATCAATGAGTAGTCTCTAGCAGATGCTTTTATTCTTTCAGTGTTTTCTTGCTCTATTTGTTATATTTTCCATTGTGTTTGCTTATTGACGGTATGACTGAATTTTAAAATCTTATTTGTTTGCATCAGCCACTAGCGATTGCACATAATGTACAAAAAGGCAGCATAAACCCACTAAGCATATAAAGTTTATACAGGGACAGATGTGTCAGTCTGGTACAGCAAAAACTACAAGTGGTACCTGAAAGACTATCTGGTTTTTTTTGGAATAAACTTCCATGGAATACAATTCAGAGGCAGAAGTAGAACTGAAAGCATCTTTAACCCTTTCTGAAAGATAATGTGGCAGAGAAAGTTGCAATGGCTTAAATTTCACTTATGCTGCATCTACACTGGAAGTAATGCCGTGTGACACCACTTTCACTGCTATGGCCCCATCCTACAGAATCCTGGCAGTTATAGTTTTGAGAGGCACCATCAGTCTTTGGCAGAGAAGGCCAAAGACCTTGTAGAACTACAAATCCCAGGATTCCATAGGATGGAACTACAGCACTTAAAGCATTATTTCTATAGTGTAGATGCATCCTTAATGTCTTCCAGGGTGGCAGAACTGTGCTCAGCCACTGTCTGGGACTTCCAAGCAAGCTGCCCTTGTACAATCTTAGACTTTTTAAGATGTTAAACACTGGAACAATAAATCTTTAGTGGGTGATATAGTGACATAGTGTTCTCTGCACACTATGTACTTTGATGAGGATATCTATAGAGTGAGAGTGAGTGTAGTGTGCTAGACTGGAACCTGAGTGATCCAGACCCCATTGACCCAGGAAACACCCAGGGGGAGCTTGGGCCAGTCACACTTGTTCAACCTGACCTACCTCGCTAGATTGTCGTGAGAATAAATTGCAAAAGAGCATAGCCACATATAATGTCTTGAGTTCGTTGGAGTAAAGATGGGATAGAAATATAATTATATGTATACCTCAGTTAACAAAAGATATCCTGACCTAGGCATTACTCTTTTACAGAAAATTTGGTGGCATGAGCAGAAATAACATGAAAAGAATAGAGATTGGTTCCCATACCACAAAAAAGAAAAGCAGTTCAACATGTTTCAACGTTTTTTAAAAATATAAAATTAACCACATAGACATGTGAAATGAAACAACCAGTTCAGATAAGCTTTGGATAAGTGAACAAAAATGTTTTGAACCTTCTAAAGATCATGTGGAAGAATCTTCCAAAATGCATCCAGGGATGATTTCTTTTTCTTTTCTATCACCATCCTCCACTTTTCCTATGGTTACCATTTTGGTTGCCAGACATATAGATCTATGCTTGTTTAACAAGCCACAGGGTAGCTAGTGAAGCAGGCTTATTGGCTCTCCCCCTTTTCTCTCTGTTTTGCTGTTCACACAGGCTGCTGCCATGCTGCAAAATTAATGTGGTATGACACTGCTTTAACCATCATGACTCTATGCTGTGGAATCCTGGGATTTGTAGTCTTGTGAAATATATAGCCTCAT
>JAIPUX010001232.1:147766338-147780303 GCA_020142125.1 Phrynosoma platyrhinos | reverse complement strand
GGCCCTTGTGGTCTCTTCCAACTCTATGATTCTATGATTCTATGTGCTCTTCCCACTCCAGGTTCAGAAGGTGATGGGACTAGCAGCTGAATGTTTCTTCAGTAGTGGTGATGTGATAAAGATATGTACAATACTTGAAAACACTAGGCTAGTTTAATGAGGCTGTGTGGAATACACATTTTCCCCATTTAACAGATAGGAAGAACTGGGATGTTCAGGAGGAACAGTCAAGACCTTGGTACCCCTGCCCCCTTGTATCTGCTGCTTGAGGCAAAATCTCACCTCAGTATTTAATTGTTGGACTGGATTGTGCAAAAAAAAAAATGTTTGCCTCATTCGCACAAACACACACACACACCATATTGGTGGTATATGTGGAATAAAGAACCACATTTATATAGTCATGGTATAGATGCTATGTGGTGATGGAGAAGAGTTCTACAGATGTCTTGGACACATGAATGGTCCTTAGAGAAAATTGAACCTGAATTCTCAGAAGTGATGATGACTAAATTGTGGATGTCATACTTTGGATATATCATGAGACAACATCACTCAATAACACTCAGTAAAGTGGAAGGCAGGAGGAAAAGAGGAAGACTTTTGCAGGTGGATTTTCAAACAAAGAAGCCACAGCCCTGCATTTGCAAGACCTGAGCAGGGCAATTGATGTCTAAGGGTCTTGGAGGTCTCTCATTTATAGGGTCGCCATAAACTGTAGTCGGTTTAACGGCAAATAACAATAACAAATAGATGTCAGCACTTGCAGCAGATCAAGAAAAGAGTGGACAGAAAATGGAAGAATCAATGCTCCTGGGAATTCTCAGAGATTGTTTTTGACTGTTATTAACAATGCACACTACATGTCTCCTTTCTAGAAATGAGAGATCAGCATCACTTTAACTTATTGGCTAGCTTATTGCCTCCAGCAATGGATTAATAACAAACACCACAAGCATTAATTTGTACATTGCACCCTGCTGAAGAAAAGTGGATATGCAGCAGCTAAGTTTTCTTCACAGCAAGGACAAAACCTTCTTTCCTCTGAGATGCAATTACTTCCCTTCCTTTTACTCTTCCCTAGAAAGTAATGAGGTTCCTAGCATACTAGTGCTCTTTTGTAATGAGTATTTTTATGTAAGCCGCTTATCTATTACTTAAAGTTTTGTCTGGTGTCAACAATATAGACAGACAGAGTACTCTCAGGGAAGTGAACAGTGGCCTGTTTATAGTTCGATTAAATGTGCTTTCCGGTGAAAGGATTTGCCTACATTTTTAGTGAGTCTGAAGAATTCTTTCTAGATGCTTGAAGTGTCTTTTGGTAAACTATCCTTGCTCTTGACAGTTTACTGGGTGCATTATATATAAAAGCCAAGTATCTAAGGAAATTTAAGAACCCCTGAAGTATGTGATATTTTCCCAAATTGTCTTCTTTGTGCAGTCTTGCTTGCATGGAAACTGACAACAAAACAAACATCCATTCTCTCAATATGAAAACAAGATGAATGGTGGGTAGTCATATAGTTATTCCGAGCTCTTCTAAAAAGCCTCCCAGAAATAGAGATCAGTTTGTTCAAAAAAGTGCATGCTCACATCTTTTTAGAAATTGGGATGAAAATGATGTTGTCCTCCAGATGTTTTTGAATTGCAGCTCCCACCATTTCTTACCATTAACTATGCTGGCTAGGACTGCTAGAATTTGCAAGTCAGCAAAGCTGGAGTGTCCTTGATTCTCATCCATGTTTTAAAGGCATGTGGTGGCTTGCTGCTTTGCCAGCAAAATTTGGCAGAACTCAACCCCTGCCCAGCCCATAAAAGATTGTTGCAAATGTGTTATACACGTACATAGAGAGATCTTGTAGCACCTTTGAGACGAGCTGAAATAAAGAAGTTGGCAGCATTGTCGTGGACAAAACAGGAACAGAGACCCCCGGAATATCCAGGAAAGTACAGTTTATTTTTACATCGACAGACTCTCAGACTCTTAGCCCCATGACTTGAGAGCCCCTCCCTCAGCTAATCAACATCCTTATATACCATCTTACACAGCTAGTTTATAATTTCAATCTCCACCTCTATTGATCACATATTAAACTTCTACCTGCCATGCGTGAACTATTTTAGCATTATTCCTCAACACCTGGACTCACTAATTGGGTCCTATCTTCTTTGGGCCACTGCATACTGGCCAAAAGGGCCCTTCCTGATGCCGTGCAGTCCTACACATGCCGTGCGGTGTCAGGATGCCCTTCCAGCACAGTGTTTAAACATGCTGCGCCAAAAGGGTGCTGAAGAGCCACGGCGCCGGCTCTTAGGGCGGCCTTTTGCCACTCCTAAAAGGAGTGGCATTTTGCCGCTCTTTTCAGGGCGGCAAAAGGGAGGAGCAGGGCCACGGCGTGGGGTTGCTTCAGCCCCCGATTTGACGCTTCCCGGGGTGGCTCTCTGCCGCCCCAAATGGCCGATTGCATTGGCCCTCAGTTTCCTTACTTTACTTCCAGTCTAAACTATCAATCTTACTAATTGACAGCAACAAACATCCCTTTCCCTATCTCTTTGACTCTGAAACAGTCTTTATTATCTTTTCCAGTGAAGCCAAAACTAAAAGCCTTTTACAATTGCTTTGCAAATGCAAAGTTTTGAACACAGAATATGAGATCCCAAGGATCATCCAATCCAGCCCCACATTAGCCATGAGCTTTATAGTTTCTTTTACATTATTACATCCCCTACACCATGAGCTTTCATAGACTTCAGTCTACTTCCTCAGATGCATTTAGACTTAAGTCTACGAAAGCTCATGCTGCCAACTTCTTTATTTCAGTTAGTCTCAAAGGTGCTACAAGGTCTCTCTACATACAGATTCTACAGACTAACATGGCTATATCTTTGAATGTGTTATACCTGTTCTCTATAAATGTTTACAATTTTTCACTATTCAGATCAGGGGCTCTTTCACACCGTGAATTCTAGCACTATAATTCCACTTTAACTGCCAGGGTTCCATCCTTGGAATCCGGCAATTAAAGGAGATTTGCAATTTAGAAATTTGCAATTCAGGGAGAGGGCCTTTAGAATTCTCAGCCATAGAGCTTTAATGCCTGTTCAAACAATAAATCCCAGGATTTCTTAGAAATCAACCATGGCAGTAAAAGGGAATCATAGTGCTATAATGAACCACATCTATGACAGAATGTAGAGCTAGCATGTAAAATGTAAAATCTAGTGTCATCGCTTTTCTTCTCCTGTATGATTTTTAACATTTTTGGACAATGAAGAAGCCAGTGAAGCTTTGAAAGCTTGCAAGATGTGTTTCTTGTGTTTTGGTTGGCCAGTAAAACTATCATTGTTTTGTGGGTTTTGGATTTTCTTGTTAATGCATTTATGTTAGTATTTTTAAAGCTTTTAGAAACTGAATGCAAATGAGTTTAAGTTAGAAGTGGAATAATTGACTATTAGGTTGGCTCTAAGTTTCCATGTTAAGTTTAAGTTAGATGATTGTACTAAAAGGCTTCCCGGAATGAAACTGTAAATTGCCATCAGTGATTTATCTTTCCATCCCTTCATCCCTATTTCGAGCTTTAGCGAAGATGTTTAACATCTGCCTAATCAAAATACCCCTCCCTTTCTTTCCCTCTCTCCAGTGTCCCTTATGATCTCATTGCCTTATCCTTCCAACTTTTTGAGTTTATTGATTCCCAGTTGGATCCCAGGAAAAGTCCTAGAGTTAAAAGTTTCAGCATTCAGTTTTCTGGGACAAATAAGGAACATCTATTGTGATGCTGGGTGTAGAACACTGTAGGACTAGGGGGATGCAAAGACGATCCCTTTTCAAATTGCCATCACTCTGTGTTGCTTTAAAAACTTTTAGCCTTTAATTGAAATAAACCATCATATGCTATCCTGTAAACAACAAAAATTCCTATGAACATGTACATTTGTTAAAAAATCAATTAGGAGATGCAATTTTTGTTGGCTTCTGATTGAATTAATTAATAATTTAATTGATAACTTTATTCCACAATTAGGTTGACTAATTAAAATATTAATTAATTCAGTGAGAAGCCAACCACTTGTACATTTCCAAATTGCTTCTCCAATAAATTTTGAAATTACATTAAAGCTGAAAGTCCAACTTATGCCAATCAAGTATGTCAAAATATAAATGTAATTAAATTGCTTCTCTTTGTTAGAAAATGCCTTACGTAATGGGTAACTGAATTGATTTTAATTAATTAGTTGCTACTACTGTATTTCTTCCTGCTGGATGTGAAAGGCAGGTGGGACTCACCAGAGAAAGCAGAAGCAACAGACAAGGGTGGTCATAATTTCAAACATAGTAACCAGGTGGCTGTTGCAATAAAAACCATTCCAAGAGAGAAACACCATTCTCAAAACACTGCTATTTATTTAAATGCCTAATGTGTTTGGAAGAATATATAATTCTGTCATTAAGAGAAGATGGTAAACACAGTGCATTTTAAATAGATAACTAGAAATAATCTAGATAGATTTATGTGTTTATTTTGTTAAATAGATCTAGTTAAATATATTTAAATGCCATCTGTTTTAAATGTATGTTAACTTTTTACATGCTGTCCCTGCTGAAGGAATGGGTTCAACATTTTAATAATTATGCCCTGCAACTATCATACCCTCCAGTCCAACATTTCACAAATGAGGACTGGGACAGATGTGGCCAAGCTATATCAGAGTATGGTCAAGATGGCAAAGTTATGAATGAGGAAGAAGACAGGAGCTGGGAAAGGCTGCAGAAGTTTGCTTTTTCCTGAATCCACAAAGAAGGGCAAAATTCTACTCCTTTCCCTTCTCTCCTCCCTGCTGAGTTAAATGACTGCAAACTAATTTTGCACTTTCAGCTCAGTATGTAGCAATTGAAGTAAACCAAGGATAAAGAGGAAGAGGAAGAAGAGAGACAAACTGGGACATTAAAAAAAAAAAACACTTGAAAAGGTGGGGTGCCAGATGATTACTCAGGACTGTCCCTGCCAAACTGGGACAGTTGGAGGGTATGAAATATAGCCACTTGTAGAATTGTGTTTCTCTCTCAGCATCATTTTGTTTCCTTCTCCCTTTTCCGTCACTTATGTAACTACAGTGGGTCTTTGGTATCTGTTGGGGTTTGGATCCAGGACCCACCTTGGATACCAATATCCATGGATACTCAAGTCCCATTATATATAGTGTGGTAATAAACAGGTGAGCCAGCATGGTGTAATGATTTGAGCAATGACTTTGAGACCAGGATTCGATTTCTAGCTCGAACACAATACCCACTGGGTGACCTTGGGCAAGTCGCATTCTCTCAGTTTCAAGGGATAGCAATGGCAAACCTCCTCTGAACAAATCTTGCTAAGAAACCCCCATGATAGGTGCATCTTACGGTTGCCATAAACCGGGAACTACTTGAAGGCACACAGCGGCAACAATAACAACAAGAAGTAAAATGGTGTCCCTTATATAAAACAACAAAATCAAGGTTTACTTTTAGGATGTGGGTGTGTTTGCAAGCTGTGGGTGGTTGAATCTATGGATGCAGAATCTGTAGATATGGAGGGCCAACTGTATTGACAATTCCATGGAAGTAACATCACATCTCCTGGAAGCTGGTGATACCAGGCCTGTAGAGAATTGTAGAAGATAACAATCATACCACTAAAGACCAAATGTATATAAATTATTTCATTTGGAGCAGAGGTGGACAACTTGTGGTCCTCCAGAGGTTGTTGAGCTGCAACTCCCATCTGTCTTAGTGCATAGGGATGGGAAGTTAAGAGGAATCCAGCAACATCTGGATGGCCACAAGGTGCCAACACATGCTTTAGAGAACTGATCTTATTGCAATATTGTGAACTAATTTTGGTTCTATATGGACCTTCTGGCACTATACTGAGGCTTGCAGCATATTTCTCAATGTGAGAAGGCACTTTCATATTATATATTTCACTAAGGAGATAACAATAGAGAACTGCTACTTGCTGACCATCCAAAAAACTGTATTCTGAACAGTTTTTAATATTTGCATTCTTTATGTGAATATTGCCACAAGATAGGTAGATGCTTGACTATAAAAACAGTGTGAGAAAATGATTTCATAGTAACCTGTGGTCCTCTGTACATAGTACTGTAAATATTCATAAATTCTATGCTCATGGTCAAGAATATATATATAAATTTACTATTTTTCTCTGCATGAAGAGAAAGTCCTTGAAAATTGTAAAATTTTCAAGAACTATTCATGGCTCAGGGTTTATTCTGCGAGGGGAAGAATTATATGGGGGTGGGGGGTTGCACAAAAAATGCCATTTTTCTGTTCCAGGAAACATCATGCATAGAAATTATAAGTCTGCTGCAAAGATTAAAGAAGAAACTATGGTCACCATCCTTATTCACAAAGTAAAAGGCCTATGGCACACATATATACTATTACCTACGCAGCATTTTTGTATTAAAAACAGTAAAAAGTTTCTAAGTGGATCAAAGATAACATCTCACTATATCAGGAACATGTCTAGAAAAAAAAGTAAAATCAAGCTAAGTGCAATGTCATTTTCCATTGAAAGTAAGTTTGTCTTGTGGACTTCAAAGGATTCTGTGGGGGGCTGCAGACAGACGGCTCTGGACTGCCCCTGCTAGCCATGAATCGGGGCCGCGCTACCCCATGCTGTGGCCCTGATCCTCCCTTTTGCTGCCCCTGAAAGAGAGGCAAAATACTGCTCCTCTCAGGGGCAGCAAAAGGGTGCGCTAAGAGCCGGCATGCGGCTCTTTAGCGCCCCTTCCAGCACAGTGCGTTAGGATGCTTTGCCGGGAGGACGTCCTGACACTGTGCACTGTGCATAAGGGCGTGTGGTGTTGGGACGTCATCGGGCTGGGTTTGGGGTGGCTGGTGTACGGCTGTCCCTCCCCATCTCTGCTTCCAGGCCGGCCCTTTGGGCCAGTATTCAGAGGCCCTGTGTCCACTTTTTAGATTTTTAAAATTGCTCCTTAAAAAATATTGAATGGATGGGGATGAGAACTCTGTTGTTAATGGGTGCCTGTATATATTTTTTTCACATTGGGCCTATATTTGGAGAGCTTTTGGTATCATGCTTTAAGATGTTCCATTTCTTTCTCCTCCTCCCAATTCCCTCTTTTTCTTCAGCTTACTTCAATTGCTGAAAAATGATTTCAAAGTGGAAAAAAGTTGCATTCAATAAACTCAGGAGGGGGTTGAGAGGAAGGGCCAGAATCTTGCACTTGTAGATTCTAGCAAAAGTAAGCTGTTGCAGCCTCTCCTAGCTTGTATGTTCTCCCTCATTAATAACTTTTGCCATCTTGACCACAATGATGTTGCTTGGCCACACACGTCTTGGTTTTCATTTGTTATGTTGGAGAGTATATGCCATAATCTCTGCTCTGAGCATATTTGATGGCCTTAGGTAAGTTACTCTTTGCAGTTCCCATCAACAATATGATGACATTACAATGTTGTAAAGATGATGATGAAATAAGGCACATGAAGCAATCTGAATACTCCAATGCACTATATATCAGTGCTACTCAAAGTGATACCAGCACATCAGCTATTGACTACCGGTCTATGACAAATTATCAGGAAAGAAAGAAACCATTGTAATGAATGGGCACAAATATGGTGCTAGTACCTAGCATATGCATGAAAAGCCCTGCCTTTCCCCCACATCAGACAGTATATACTGAGCCAGCACAGTGTAATGGTTTGAGTGATGGATTACAACTCTGGCAACCAGGGTTTGGGTCCCAGCTCGGTCATGTAAAATCACTGGGTGACCTTGGACAAGTCACATGCTCTCAGCCTCAGGGGTAGGCAGTGGCAACCCCCCTCTGAAGATACATGCCAAGAAAACCCATGATAGGGTTGTTATAGGTCAGAAACCAGTTGAAGGCACACAGCAACAACAACAAACAGTAATATACAGCTGCCTCCTCCTTTCTCTAGAAGGAGAATACATATCTCAAGCAGAATACAAGAGGTCTCTGGGACAGTTGTATTTAAACTGTTAATATGTAACAGTTGTATTTAAACTGTTAATATGTAAGCCTTAAAGCAAGTTAATATATATATATATATATATATATAAGCCTTATTATATTTTATAAAAATAATAATATATAATAAATGAGACGCCACATAATTACAGTCTCTGCCAATCTTCCTCAAGCACAACTCCCTGAGAAATATTTTGTATCCCAGAGAAGATGAGCTGATGCGCCCATATCCCAAACCATCATGTTTACTAACCATTTCACAATTAGTGGTTTCTTCTCAATCCTGCTCAGCTCTATGCTATGATTTGTAAAAGAGGAAAGATAAATCTGCTCATTTATTTTTATTTGCCACTGTAAAATCTTTTCACAATTTGATGAGAGAAGGGAAATAAATTCTAATAGCTTCTGGCCATAATACAGATTTGATTTTTAGTTGTCTTGCAATGTGCAGTATTGTTTGTGTTTCCATGTGACGCCTGGCTCTACCTTTAGGCAAAGTGGGATGACCATCTTGGAGCCATGGTGAGATGTAAATGATAAAGCTATATGTATGCTCTGTAGGCTGCCCTATACCTGTTAAGCTAGCCTGTTGCCCTTAGGTGTGGTAGGAATAATAAGTACTGAAGTCAAATTCAACTGTTTATCTGGTCAAATTTTATACATGGAATAGTAAGCGGGTGCCATCTTGGTCTTTGCCACAGGCAGCAGAACATCTTGGGTCAGCCCAAGATCATGACCCAAAACTATTCCCCAGTCTATAATGCCTCAGGGTCTGTCTATACTGAAATTATCCAAAACTATATCTAATGAATGATATTTTACCTAAAACATTTTTATTTATTTTTTGGTATTTTTGAGATCTTCCAATATAACCCCAGGTCCAAAGAATGAGCAATTCCTAATGCAATAATAAAAGACACTTTTAGGATTTTAATTAACAATGGCTGCATTGGCACTGCAGAATGAATAGAGTTTGACTATACTTTCTCTGCCATGGCTTCATACTATGGACTCCTGGGATTTGTAGTTTGCTGTTGCACCAGAATTCCATAGCATTCAGCGATGGCTGTTAAAGTGTTTTCAAACTGCATTATTTCTGCTGTAGAGGTGCAGCCAATGCTAATCAATGACAGTAAGAATATCCAACAACCCCCACAGCATGTTGCAACTTCTCTAACCACAGAAGATAAACAGCGTAAGTTATTCCCTGGCTGATTGGGCAAATTCTGGTCATCATATTGTCAATTTCCCTTGCTCTTTGAAACACAGCCATTCCAGGTAAGGAAGGAACCTGGATGCCAAAGTTAACCACCAAGCAGAATTTAGAAATGTGAATGTATATGGCTACTTTACAGCAAGCAACAGTGAAGAAGGTGGGGGTAAACTACCCTTCTCTTTTCTTATTTTCAGGGAGCTGAAATGGCATGTCAAGGAACAACTGGGTATAATTTGGGGTGAACTTTTCACAAAAATTGTAGGGTGAGGACTTCCATTTTAGATCTGCCAGAATGCCAACATCCAAGGTGGGTAAAGGGATGGCAACTACCAGCAAATGGCAGCTGCTGCTAAGACCATCTTCTTGTGTGTATCAGCTACTGTCATTTATGTTGCCCTTCAGTACAAAAGCTCTTGGAGTCCACCCCTTATTTTATTTTTCTTTGAATTCTGCCTTTTTGACAGTTTCCTTTAGAATGAAATGCACCACTCAGAGCTAATGGCTTTGCAATGAAATAATATCCTCTGGGGTGTGACTGTATTTTGTCCTATAACCCTCAGTCAAAATAATTACATTTATTTTATATTCATTGTTTCAACTTCTAATTAAAAACACACACAACACTTTCAGAATGTGAAAATATTCAAATTCAGCCTAGCTTGAATTAGGTGAAATACTGGTGCATAACTTCCATTTTTCTTGGATATCACATTTATTTTCAACAATTATTGTCTTATTGCATAAAATAATTTTGAAGGTCAGGCCTCAAAACATGGATTTCTTGAATTGCAAATTATATTTGTAATATATCTGTGTAGTAGGAAAGGTTAAGACAATAATTACATGAACCCAAATGGAAACAACTGAAAACAGGTTTTTGTATCATATATCGCCACATTTCCCATTCCCACCATTTTAAATCAGGTACTTGGTAATAAGTATCACTGACTCCAGCTACACTTACCTGCAACTAAACGTGCTTGCATACCTTTCAACTGTACCACTTCAGCAGGGACAGTATCAATGAATCCTTAGTCGTTCCATTTTTTCAGCTATTTTTAAATGCACCAGTTTCTTTCTCCTCCTCCCACCTTTGTCCACAGCTTAATTCATTTGCTGCAATAAAGGTCCTGTACAGACTGCCAGAAATAATCCATCTTGAGACCACTTTAACTGCCCTGGCTCATTGCTAGGGAATCATGGGAACTGTATTTTATTGTGGCATCAGAGCTCTCTGACAGAGAAGGCTCAATGTCTCAGAAAAAACTACAATTCCCATGATTCCATAGCATTGAGCCAGGACAATTAATGTCTCAAAATAACAAGAAAGTATAAAATTGTCCTGGGCATCCTGGATATTTATACAATAAGGGTGAAATGAGGCTAATGCGGATTTCTCTATAGTACAGACATTAGCATAACACATGCTCTATTGTTTCTATATGACCAGACTCAGAGGGGCATTGGTCCCATTAATAATTTTTGGCATCTTGACCATTCTCTGATGTTGCTTGGCTACGTATGTCCTGGTTTTCATCTTTGAAAAGTTGGAGGATATGTGCTTGGTGCTATATCTTAAGACAGCAATAATTTGAATAAATAATGCAGTGAAGTCCGGCATCATCCTTCTACAAATGGAGGGGTTCTGGTCAGAGAAGGTGCATCTCTGTGATTTTCGGATTCCTGCTCCCCAGAATGTCACAGTTCACCCCATGTAGAGAGGGGTCCTGATTCTCTGTGTAGCATTTTCAGGGAGCCAGCAGGGTTGTCTTGGTATGGAAGGACCAGGAGAACCCAAACTTTGCCAGCCCAGTCACATGCAGTGGCGTCACTAGGGTTCGCGTCACCCAGTGCGATAACTCACGGTGTCACCTGCCCCCCCCATTGACCTCCTCCTGTACCAAACCATACAGAATATTTAGTAATGCTTTTGTACTAATGCTTCTCATAAATTGTAATTCCTGCATATCATTGAATGTAATGGCAATAATAGCAACATAAATAACTAACAAAATTAAAATTACACAATTAAATTACAATACCATATGCACAGCCTACATGTATGTACATTTACATAGTTTTTGTGTGGATAAAGTAAAACTTTGGTAAGAAAAATAATCAAATTTTGGGGCCATGCTCATGGTTGCACATGAGGGCAGGGTAGCCCAGATATGTGTTCGGAAGAAGGCCTTGTGAACAGCCCCATGCTCACTTTACACATATCTTTGGCACATCTTTTTACAGGAAGAAACTTTTAAACCCACAACCTGCTTTTCATTCACTTCAGGAGCATATTTAAAAAGAAGCCAGTGTGTGCTTCTGTCAATCTGAGAAGCAGAGGCACATGTAGATTGGCTTGTGCTATCTCTGTGCACCATGTACTCCACCACAGACAGTGCATTGCTTTATTCACTCGAGGTGAAGCCTAGGCGTTTTAATTTGATAGTGTGTAAGACAATTAATTTCTATCACGGTTCTTGCATGAATGGCATATAGTGTCATGAAGCATAACTATATGTTGCCAACAGCCTGAACTAGCTCAACCCAGAAAATGTGATAGAATTGCCCCCAAGCTGCCCTTTACCACATCTGTTTAATTGAGAAGGCATCTCAGTTTGTGTGTGGGTGTGTGTATGTGGGGGGAAGACAGCCTGTTATCAGCTTTGGCAGATACGCCAACTGTGCCCTTACCTGGATATAAAGGACCTAGAAACTGTAGTACGTGCACTGGTAATCTCACAACTCGATTTCTGTAATGCACTCTATATGGGGCTACCCTTATACCTAGTTCAGAAACTACAATTAGTACAAAATATGGCAGCCAGGTTGATTACCGGGAAATCTAGTAGGGAGCATATTACATCAATTTTGAAATCCCTTCACTGGCTGCCTATTAGTTTCCGAGCACAGTATAAGGTGTTGGTGATGACCTGTAAAGCCCTACATGGCCTAGGTCCAACCTATCTAAGGGATCGCCTTCTTCCATATAATCCAGCCCGCACCCTCAGATCCTCTGGGAGGAACCTGCTGCAATTGAAGAAAACTAGTAACCTCCCAGAGATCCTTCTCTGTCACTGCTCCCAGAGTATGGAATGCCTTGCCAGAGGAGATCTGTCAAACAACCAGTTTGGACAATTTTTAAAAAGCCATCAAGACAGATCTCTTCCGGCAGGTCTTCCCCGAATAGAACAGACCTTATTTAATTTATGTCACTGCCTCTTTCATATTTGTTACATTTTATATTCTACTGGTACCAGAACACCAGTCATTTTAATTTATTTTAGTATCACACTTAAATTTCAAATGGGGGGGGGGGTAATCTGTTTTATTATATTACTATTGTTTATTGTTGGGTTGTTTTATCTGTGCTAATGATGTGAGCCACCTTGATTGCCTAGGCAAAAGGCAAGATACAAAAATAAAGTTTATTATTATTATTATTGCTAATACTGTTTATTTGCAGGCTTAGACTTAAAAACACAGAGATAAGTATGTTTCTTCAAATTATTTTTCAACCACAGAACTTGCAACTAATACAACATTTCTTTAAAAACAAAACAGAATATGGAACTATTAAGTTTGCCACCATTTTTCACAGCAGCATTTCTGAGTCTCTTGCTAGCTGCATAATAGTTCATCAAATGGTTAGTTTTCCCTGGCACTAAGTACATGACAGAAGATGGTGTATTTGCTGAACATCTAACTGTTATGTAGCTATTAATGGCACAAAACTTCTGAGGAAGAGGGGAAGGAGGTGGTTGCCCTATATGGCATCCAGCAGCAAAGACATAGACATCAGTGCAGAGAATCCAAAGTTGCTACCAGGATTGCCCTGGCCCAGATCCATAATGTTTTCTGCATAAGAAGGGATGTGTCATTACTGTAGAACAGGAAGCCCATGTCAAAATGCATGTTGTTTGCCTCTCCTACCCTGTCTAAACAAGCCCACATATTCAGATAAAGCAAGTGTGCACCCTAGTAGAGAGTTACTCTCCCCAGCTAGGTGCTTTTTTGAGCACCCTAAGAAGTGCTCTTAAGAGAGCCAGCATGTTTTAGTGCAGACCTGCAGAACTTGGCAGTAGGAAAGGGCCAAAATTAAAATAGGGTAAATGTCTTTGAGCCACAGATAGGTTTAATTATATATTAATTAATTAATTTTCCATAATTAATATTATTGATATTAATTCCGTCGTCCTCCTCCTCTGTCTGGCCCTCTCCTCAGGAGGAAGCCAAGCGGTGGAGGAGCCTTGAGGGGTGAGTATTTGCCCATCTTCTTCCTCCTCCTCCTTCACATGGCCTTCTCTCCAGGAAAAAGCCAAGCAGCAGAGAAGCTTTGTAGGGTGAGCATCTACCCTTCTTCCTCTTCCTCTACATGGCTCTCTCCTCAGGAGAAGGCTCAGCAGCAGAGGAGTCTTGAAGTTGTTCCATATCATTGTGGGCCACCCAAAATCCTTTGCCACATGTTGTGCAGGCCTGGTGTAGTGGTTTGAATGCTGGAATCCAGAAGAAATAGGTTTGAATTCCAGAGGATGACCTTTGGCAAATCACAACCTCTCAGCCTCAGAGGAAGGCAATGGCAAAGCCCCTTCTGAAAAAAACATTTGGCAACAACCTCTGTCCTCATGTAAGATTTGTCCATAAGGTCTCCATTAGTTGCAAACGACTTGAAGGATCATACCAACCACAAAACCATGAGTTGGGTGAGGGGCTGCTGAGCATGTGGA
>JAIPUX010001232.1:147742096-147760211 GCA_020142125.1 Phrynosoma platyrhinos | reverse complement strand
AGGTATTGCAGGTGACGGCAGCAGTTCCTTCAGTATCCATACTAACTCCATGGGAAGGCAGCTCACTGGAAAAGATGATAATGCTGGGAAAAGTTGATAGCAGTAGGAAAAGAATACCTACAAATCGATTGACTAAATTAAAAAAGAAAACCACAGCTGAGTTTGCAAGGCATGAGGAGGGCTGTTAATAATAGGATCTCTTGGAGAACTTTCATTCATAGGGACACCTGAAGTTGAAGTAGCTGGGATGGCACTAAACAACAATGGGCATCCTGATTTTTCAGAGTTCCACTTTGTATGGAGGGCCTTGATATGTTGAGGATATGCCCTCTTTGAACTATTGCACTCAAATAAAGAAAGCAATAAGGTAGAGAGGGAGGGCTATCATGCTCCCTTTGCTCATTGAACAGGCTAACATCTTGAATATTTTTATTAGAACAATCATAAGTAATAAAATTGGGGATAGAGTTCCAAGTTGTGGATAGTACCTTTAAAGATGCTAAACCCCAGAGCAGATTCTTTGCCCCACTGACATGGTAACTACCAGTTGCCACTCTGCCAAAGCCTGATATCCACTAAGAAATGTGGGACCTCATCTTGAATTCAAGAACCAGGTGTATCAGTTGCAGGCTGATATCTTTAGTAATGGTTTGGTTTCCCCCTTATTTGGACTATTTTTATATATACATACTTGTGTTTAACTTTAATAATGATAAAGTCTGGTGAAACGAATGAAAACATTCACATGCTTTGACTTAAAACATCCACATGAGCAGTTTGCAATGTGCCAGTGAATATATTTCCATTTTTCACATCAGTTTAATACATATTATGGGGTAGGGAAGTACAATCCATTCCCTTTGAAGTCAGCTGCAAAGACTGCATTGATTTCAAAAGAGCTTGATTGCATCCTTAGTGTTTTTATACAGTTGTGCACAAGTAGCTTTGGGGCAGAATGTAGACGTGGCAATGCATTCCTTGTCAGTGGAAAAATCTCTAGAAGCTTAATTCAACGGAGAAAGGGGGATGGCTACTGCATGCATTAGAGTTTCAAGTCCTGCACTTTAAGCTCACTTGACACACATAAGGTTAATTTGTATAATAGGAATGTAAAGAATATGTACAAATGTTCTTATCCTTTACAACAAAGGGTGCTTCAATATCTCAAGATATCCCGTTGGGGAAAAAATGGCTAACTGCCAAGATATTTTTCACATTTTAGGACTTCTCTGAAAAATAAATAAATAAATCACAATTTATGCAACCCACTTTGGCCCTTTCTTTCCTTTATGCTCCCAAGAGGCAAGAAATTGTACTGATAGTAGCATTGCTACTGTAGGGTCACACAAGTCAGACAGGCTTTTGTTGAGGAGCCATACTAAATGTGCCAAATAGTTACTGGACAGAAGCAGTAGTAATGGAAAGATCTCTCAGAGAAAATGGCAGTGACACTTTAGCCACCTGATATTAGTAGCATTAAGAAGAAGGTAGTAAACCATTCCTGAAAGCCTTTTACCTTGAAAACCCAAGGAGGATATGGATCACATGCCAAAAGAGGACATGATAATCATAGATGACTGGAACACAAAAGTAGTCAGAAATGACTTGAAGGCAAACAAGAACAACAACCATTTACATTGTAATAATTGCTACTAGAAATATTCCTAATCCACATTGTATTTAAATAATTTATTTAATAAATCTACCTGGACAAAAAAAAATTGGATATGAAAAAGAGGACATGTCCAGGTAAAGGAGGACATATGGTAACTCTGACAGTAAGCACATCGTGGTAGTTTGACTATTGAACAATGACTCTGGAGGCCAGGGTTTGATTCCCTGCTTGGCCATGAAATCTAATGTGTGGCCTTGGGCAAGTCACACTCTCCAAGCATCAGGGGATGGCAATGGCAAACCTCCTCTGAACAAATCTTGCCATAAAAACCCCATGATAGGGTTGTCTTAGGATCTCCATAAGTCAGAAACAACTGGAAGGCACACAATAACAACAAACTACCAATCTCAGGATCCACAGAATGTTGTACTGACAGTTAAAATGAGATATTGTGCTATAATTGTGTAGCATGAACAGATCTCAGCTTATCTATCTCACCAAGACTGAGCCTGCAGACCAGATAATTATGAGGGGTGGCCACACACCGTCCCACTGTCATCCAACTCTTCTGCTCCCAGATGTCATTTGGTCCTTGTTTGTGCAGAAAGTAGCAGTCTCATATGGTGATACTAGTCTGTGTATGGAGAGCAGGATTTGGACATTCTAGGCATGAAGGACAGGAAGCTGCTGAATGAGTAAAGACGGTCAGAAAAGATGGGACCATATTACTTCCCACTCGTCTTCACCAATCCTGGCTAGGTATTCTGTGGTGAGTCCAATGGAGTGCCCATTAATCCTGTCTTCCATGGCAGGCTTCACTCATTCTCCATGTAAGCCTAGTTCACATTGGACCTCTCTGATACTTGCTCACACAATGCACTTTTTCAAGCGGACGGCTTTGCAGTTTATCAGCAGCTGGCCTCTTGTGCATTTCTTCTTTTTCTTTTCATTTTGCAAAACAGATGACTGTTTATTTTGACTTTTTGAACTTTTACCTTGAAGCACATTTGCAAGAGTTTTGACATTTGGCCTCTCAGACCTCTGGCTGGTACAGGCATGGTCCTGAAATATTCATTCTTACCTGTGGCTGTCTTTGATCTACATTTTCTTTCAGCTATGGTGACTATCAGCATATTGCTCTTAATTAGGAGTTGTATGGCCAGAGATAATCTATGTTAACAAGGCATATAGTCATCTTGTCAGGCTACAGTTGAATGCTAAAGAAAGGCTGTACCCTTTAATTCTATAAAATGTGCTAGTTGAAACATTCAAAGGATAGAAGGTGAAAGAAGAAGCTTCTCAGCATGAACTGCACAATATTCAAAAATATTTCTCCTTAATTGCAATGCAGCAGAGAGAATATTAGATTCTTCCATTTTCTGCCCTGGTTGGGGGCCATTCACAGGGTTCTGCAGTCAGCTTCAGTTTCTCATATTAAATACACTTGTCAGTAGAGATGTTGCCCATGTTTTTAATTACCTAATTCAGAATATGAATTTGTCCAGATTGTGGTGCTTTGTTTCACCTACATACATTTTATTCTCCCAAATTAGAATACACAGTGAGTTTCTGCTGCATGCATATGGTTTATATTCAGGTTGACCTGAACAATTTGCAGAGCTTAGAAAAGTTACTTTTGTGGGAGGAATTGCACTTGCTAAGATTTTCTGAGTTCTGGTTTTACTGGGTAGCCCTCAGGTCTGGGAAAAGCCATTGATCTCTCTGAGGTAAGTCCCTACCTCTTCTCCACTCATGGTCTAAATCCTTTTCCTAATCTTTGATGGTGTTTTATTGGTAGCTGTGTCAATGCACCATAGTTTCTGAGCCCACTTCACCCTCAGCACAGTGCTCTTTCTTCAGGACAAGGCACTGTGGTTAAAGTGGTGGTGCCATTTCTGGGCCTCCTTTTCCATTGGGGTCAAGAGCACCTGCACCACCTCCATTTTAATTCTGTATAAAACAATTAAAATGTTAAAATATCATTTAACAAACTTCAAAAAGTGTTTGTAATGCAGCAAATCTGTGGTGTGGCAGCAGACTTTGGGGCACCTCACCCCAGGTCCAGGGTGGGAACCTGCATGGACCTGAGCTCCAAAGAGCACCACTAGAGGCATCAACAAAAGTGGTGATGCTGCAGTGCTGGTAAGATAGTGGACATCAGTGTTTGGTGGTCCAATAGAACTGAGGTTTAGGCCCTTGCTCTAGATTCATACTCTCCAACTGTCCTAATTTGAGAGGGACAGTTCCCAATTAATCCTCTTTTGTTCTATTTTTTCAGTTACTTTCAAACTCTTATCAGTTTAGTTCTTCTCCCACTTCCTGCCTTTGTCCTCAGCTTACTTTAATGCCGCGGTTCTCCATTATTTTCTGTCACACCCCCTCTAGGCAAGAAGAAAACATTTCGCGCCCCCCTGCGCGATCACATGGGCGGGTTTGGCCAATCAAAATAGAGCTACTGGGGCCGCGCTGGGACAATCTCCCTTTCTCCAGCCGTAACGCGTCCCCCTTTATGGAGGGGGGCGCGCCCCACTATTTGAGAACCGCTGCTTTAATAGCTGTAAATTGAATTTGAAGTGCACAAGTAGTTTGCATTCAATTAATTCAGCAGTGGGAAGAGGAAGGGGAGGTGGCAGCAGAATCTTACTCTTCCCTGCAGACTTAGGCAAAAACAAACTGCTGCCACTTTTCCTAGCTTGCATGCTCTTCCTCATAGCCATCTTGACCACAATCTGAAGTTGGTCGGTCACGCATGTCTCAGTTTTCATCTGTGCAATGCACTTTGCCACTGATTCCATTTCACTGCCTGAAACAAAGTTCTGGCAAATGTAGAAAGACCTACTCCAAAATAAGTCCCATTCAATTCAGTATAGTTGCAGGTAATTTGTTAGAGGATTATAGCCTTAATGTAAGCACCTGAATTTCACTGAAATTCTGATTCGAATTCGAATTGCTCCTCTAATTATACCAGCAGCCGGGTAAGGAGGCTTTTGAGAGAAGAATTCATTCTTCTTTCTACAGGCATTGAGGTAAAGTAATATCATTGCCTGGAACAAGTTATCCTTTTGAGTATCAAAGGAGTAATAAAGTTATCATTCAAAAGTAATGGAATGAGTGGGAACAAAGCTGTTTTATTCATGCAATTAGAAAGGTATTCCAATTACTATTAAGAAATTCTTAGAGGGATTTCAGCAGGATTTTTACAGGTTATGCCAATCCCTCTTAACCCTTGGTGTTTGCCAAGAGGGTGAGTGGATGGAAAGAAGTCAGAAGAGGCCAGTGGGGGAGATGCAACAGATGGGTATGGGAAGTAAAAATTAGAGATACAACAGGTCAGTAGCAAATTTCCATGTTGTTAAATATGGTGCTTTAGGAAAAACCTTCTCCAGCCTTGCACTTTCCAAACATGTTGGACTACAAATCCCATCATCTCCTATCAAGTGATTGAATTGCAGAATTTGTAAGCACCTGGAAAATGTCTGGTTGGGGAAAGCAACTTATGTCTCTTTCACACTATATGTATGATATGCTTTAACTGCTGTGGCCACATACTGCGGAGCCCTCAGAATTGTAGTTTAGTGAAGCACTGAAGCTCTCTGACAGAGAATTCTAAATACCTCCAAAAAACCTACAGATCCCTGGTTTCTATAAAATAGAACCCTGGCATCAGATTTGTCTGAGAAAAAATGAAGTGGAAAATGAATTAACAACTCTCAATTTTTCTTTAATTTAGAACTGTGTAAAGATGATGCAATTTAAAAAGTGTATAAATAGCTTTGGAAATTAGAGACAGAAGATGAACCTGTAAAATAGGGCATGTTAAGATGGGCCCAAAATTTGGGGCATAATATTCAAATTGATGTATGGGGGAAATGTGGTCCAAAGCTATAAATGTAGCCAAAATCTCTTTAGGGGAATTTTAATTAGCTCAATTATTTTGGCTGTACTACAAACCAGCTGTGGGATATGTCCCAGAGTTTACACAGATGCTAGGAATTTTCTCAATGAATTGAATGTTTATTAAGGGAACCACACATCAAGACATGCACTCACTCACACACTTATACAAGAGGCTTGGGAATAAGGGAATTAGTGTTTGAATAGACCCACAGGCTGAACTAGCTTGGTATGACGCTGGAGGGTCTGACTGGATGGTCAGTGCTAGACTATTCTGCTCAGGAGCATTGAATTGGATGGCAGCCAGTCAGACACTAGCCAGAATTCAGGGTGATGTGGAGTCACCATGAATTCTGTCTAGCTCAAGGAACAAAGGATTTTGGGGAGCTTATATAGGCAAAACTAGCTTCAGGCAAAGATACACCAAAGATGGCCAAATCTGCATAGAAATAGCAATATCAAGGAAATGGCTTTTTAATATTATTTTATTATTATTATGAAGTATTTATACCCTGCTCTTCAGCCAAAAGGCTATCAGAGTGGCTTACAAATGTTTAGTTAGACATTTCTCTGCCCTCAGCTTACAATCTAAAAAGACAAGACACAAAAGGAGAATGGAATGGTGGTGGGGAAGGGAAATAAGACCAGCAGATCTTCTCTCCCTCTAAAGCCTGGACCAAGTCAGATGGAGGGTCCTTCTTCTTACTGTGGCTAGGCCTGATGGAGCTGGCCTGCCTTCTCTCCCTCGATGATGGTGGATGGAGGAAGAGTCCTTCTTCTTGCTCAAGAGCCCTTCTTCTTGTTTTAAATTTTCTTTAAAAACATCACATTTTCACTATGTATATGTAAATATTTAGGCTGTGTGTATGATACTGTAATTTGTAAAGTGGGATTCAGGCTTATTTGCAAAAACATCCCAGTTGTAAATTACCTTAGCCTTTCTGTCTCTGGAGGTGTGAATTCCCTTCCTAAATGCAGCTCCCAAACCTGAGTTCAAAATGGAAAACTAGTTTGCACTCAGGTAGGAGGGAGAGCAAAAGAAGGAATGAAATCATACCCTTCCCTGTATGCTCAGGCAAAAGCAAATGCGGCAGTCTCTCCTAGCTTGTGCATTTTTTCTCATTAATAACTTGTGCCATCTTGACCACACTCTGATAATATTCTGTAGTTACATATGCCCCTGTTTTCATACATGAAATGTTGGAGGCAGGGTATGTAAGCTTTCTTTACTATTGTTCCATCTTCTGGCTAGTAATACAATTTTCATCTGAGCCAACAACTTTTGTAAAATGTTTTGGAAGCCTGAAGTAACTGCTGCAAATCTTTCCAGTGCTGTTATTTTGTCTTGCCTGAAAACAGTGGTTGCTGTTGATATGCTAGTTACACTAGCATATCCCTGGGTACCCTACAGCTACATAACACCAGGGGTGTTCAATGATTATGCTGGCATTATTTGGATGAATATAATGGTCCTCAGAAAATTTCATAGTGGTTGTTGCAGGCTTATTATTAAAGCATCATGGCAGAAACACATCACAGATATTATCCTGTCATCTGAATTTCAGGAAATGTATTTTTCCCCCTCCAAATGACAAGTGTTTCATATGGCACAAAAGAAAACAAAATAAAACACTCTTGAATTATGATTATAATCTTAAACTAAATTGAATCCCATCTTAAAGTAGCTGTAATCTCTTCACCATTTATTTTGTGAGGCTTACTAGCGAATGACCCCATTTTATTGACCCAGTTATAGTCTTTTTATTGAGTTACTGGCAGTTCCACAACAAAAGTGGAGGTTAAGAAAATCTTATTGCTTTAAAAGGGCTTGTGTTCTTCATGCTTGCCTTTGATATATGGTCTGTGGATGTGTTTTTTCCTGCTTCTTTTTCGTGCTCACTAGATTAAACTACTAATAAATTTTCTAATGTCGAGGCAAAATATTTTGTTAAATGTACATTTTACTTTAGCTGTAAAGATTTTGAATTGAGGTCCTTTGTAATTTTTTGTGGTAACTGGGAAAAAGATCAAGAAAGCAGTCTGTTTCTGTTTTTTAAACAGAAAAGTGTTTCTCATATATGAAAATTACAAAGACTATACAAAGAACATTGCAAAGAAGAAGTTGACATTCCTTGACTTGGGTCATCCACAGCAATTTTGCAGAGAAAATACAGACTCCCCCCCCTTTTTTTTTTAACACAACTTGTATTGTTTTTGTGTGTCCTCCCCTCCCCAATTTCTGGCAAGAAAAAGCTGCAGAATCTAAATGTTACAGCTAGGGGTTGTCCGCATGGGCCAAACAGTCCAGCTTCCCCCCAGATTCATGTTGTCTAGTTCAGACAACACAGGCCAAAAACACAGAGGCAGGATGAGGCCTGACTTTGCCTGTCCAGATGCAGATCCAGACAGTGGCATCACTTGGGGGAGTGGAGGGGGTGTGGACTGCACCAGGTGACACCTTAAAGGGGTGATACCACTGCTGCTCATACACCTGTATTTTGGTAGAAACATTGTGGCATTTGCCTGTATCTCTTTAAAAAGCTTTAAGAGATGGTGAGAGTGAGGTGAAGCTCCATGGGAGAAGAAAGAGGGCTCCTAGAATTTTTAAAATTAACTTTTCAAATTTCAAAATTGCAAATTTTTGATTTTTTTAAAAAAAATTGATATTTTTGAAAAAATATTCCTTTTAAATTTTCTTTAAAAACATCACATTTTAACAATATTGTCACTATATATATGTAAATAAATTCAGGCTGTGTGTATGATGTTGTAAGCTGAAGGTGTAATTTTAATTTTGCTAATAGTATTATGTCACAACTATTAGAATGACATTCAGTGGTATATGGGAATTATGATTTATGAGTAACATTACTGCAAAAAAGCATTACCAAGGATTCTGTATAGTGTGAAATGGAAGGAGGTCAATGGGGAGGGTGACACCATGAGTTACCACACCAGGTGACACCAACCCTAGGGATGCCACTGGATCCAGGGGATCCAGCCTGATCTTGGAGTAAACAGTCTTTACTCTAGGGTAATTTATGCCTGCTTTTCTGCAGAGTTTCCTAGAAACTCCATGGCAAAATTGGGCAGTTCACACTGTCCTCCTATGTTCCTTACTGGCCTTGCTGGCCATTTCTTTCACTCAGAAGCCCCCCGTTACCATGTCTGATGTGGAAATTGGGCACTTGGCTGCACCCATGTGGTCAGGCACTCCGTTTCCATGTCAGATGCAGAAACAGGGGGCTTCTGAATGAAAGTGACAGTGCAACAAGGTAAGAGGAATGTGCTGGTCCCAGGTCAGCATGGGAATGGGTGTGTGGACACTTGGGTAAGCACCAGGACCAGAAAAGCACAGTCTCAGCCAATGGTTTCCTGGCCTGTTTGCTCAGCGCCATGGTCCGTAACTTTACATGCACTTACTTATACGTAAACTCATTTGAACTTAATGGAGTTACTTCTGAGTAAATAGCAACAACAGCCAACTTGATTCTTTGGACTTTATCACACGGGGGCCAGTTTCGTCTTTAAAAAGATAATAAAGTGCAAATAAACCATCCCGAAAATAAAGCGAAAATAGAGCTTGATCATGCAACTGAATTTCACACATAATTAGAATAAATGCAAAATAACGGGAAAAGCAATAAAAAGGAATTTTTACATTTCATACAGAAGTGAAAGAAATCCATAAATGTACTAGAAATGGTATACTTACACATGCACAGAAAGAGAAAGCAGAGAGGCTCATGTCTGCCTGGCATGTTTGTCACCCAAGCAAACCAGGAAGTAAAAGCAGCCCACAGAACCATGGGAAAACTGGAAAAAAGAATTAAAGGAGGGTTACTGTGTGAAGAAACCGAATTTGACTTTCACACTAGGGTAAATGTGCAATTACAGTAATACCGAAAATGCATTTTCACTAAAATCCCGAAAGTAAAAAGATCTGGGATTACACCACTTTCTGACCATTTTAATAGCAGTTTTTGTGCGGTGTCGTGTGTAATCGTTGCGTGTAATTACGTGGGTTTTTTGGGGATTTGTATGGGATAAACTATAGATTTCCCCCATGTGATAAAGTCCTAGGTTACCACATGAACGAAACCTCATTGATGTCAGGATCTTAGCTGAACTGAGATCAGCCATCTGTTAGCAAATCAGCCATGTTGGAGTCATGAGGTAGACATAAGCACTGACTTGTCATGGGCAACTGGTGTAGTGGTGTACAAGTGGTTTACCATCTGGCAGCTCAGGGACACGAAGTACAAATGCATCCTCCAAGTAAGGGAAGGTCAAATGGCAGTGATGGTGCTTATCATGCTCAGTAAGCAGACTCACTCCCATGCTGGGTGCACAGCCTATATCTTTCTTGTCAGCCTTGCAGTGGTATGGGAGGGTAGGGCAAAGACAGAGGGTTAGAGCAGGCAGCAGAAGGCAGTCTCTATTGGCTGGTGGCCCCTTCCACTCCAGTATTTCCCAGGGGTACATACCATACCTCTGGGACTCTCACCTTGAGTAATGGTTAGCACCCATAAGTATAGCTCCCTAGTGTTCAGACTGCACAAGAGTATTTGATTTTCAGAGCTCAGAAAAGTTAATGTTTTGGATAACGACTCCCAGAATCTCCTAGCCAACAATGGATAGGCCCTGTTAAATTGCTTGTTTATTTGTTCTTCTGCTTTATTGCTTCTATTTATTGTTTCTTGCCTTGGAGAAGAGATTTTGATGTAGATTATTTTTGTCTTTTGTCACCCTCCTTGAAGGCCAACTAACTCTTTTAGTGGAAAAGCTAGGCTTTTACAGAACAAACATTGTCAGGTATGCTGTGTATCTATCAGCACCATCTGATTATTGTTATAAACAGTTAAATGTGCCTCCATGGTAGCTGAGCATGTCAAAGGCACAAGTCCTTCAGATGGAAAAAAAAGGGCGTGCTAAGTGTCTTCTCTTAATTACATTTCTTATCAATATTCTCTGGCATCAGAAATAATAACAGCAAAGGTTCTTGAGTATACTGTTTTTGGCAATTTTAATATTGATTTCACTTCCACAAGTGAGCTTTCAAACATTGTGGAATTTATGCTTCCCATATTTAAAGAAATTCCCCACATGCACATGTGTATGTGGACACACACACAAAGTATAGCACTTAGTCTTCCACCTTGCAGATATTTTTATATTTTGAATGTCAACTCCCATCACTATTAAGTTGTAAGGGCTGATGGCAACAATAGTCAGAACCATAGGTAGGGCACCAGTGTTCTAGACTGCTAACAAGCCATGCCCTTCCCCAGCTCACATTAAACCAGCCTTCCCCAGTGAGTGAACAATGTGGCTATGATATCATGGGAGTTATAGTCCAATACATCTGGAAGGCACCAAGCTGAGGAATGCTGCTTGAAGAAGATGCTCCCACAGACCAACCTATTCCTCTCCTCACATTTCCTCAGTTCTTTTTCCAACTGAAATAAAATAATAATAATAATAATAATAATAATAATAATAATTTTATCCCGCCCCTCTGTGTAATGCAACCGGGGTGGCTTCCAACACTAAAATATACATTTTATATCCCACAATCCCATCCACCCCTTAAAATACTATTAAACAATGACAATTTAAAAACACACTTAAAATAATAATACAAATAGACAATAACTGCAGCAGAATCAGGGGAGCAGGTTAGGCTGTATCTTGATGGCCGGGATATTTATTCAGTAAAGGCCTGCCAGAAGAGATCCATCTTAACAGCCTTTTTAAAGTTGTTCAAGGTGGTAATATGACGGATCTCATCTGGCAGGCCATTCCATAATCTGGGAGCAGTTGCCGAAAAGTTCCTCTGGGCATTTTTATAGGCTGCAGCAGATTCCTCCCAAAGGACCTGAGTGCGCAGGGTGGATTATATGGGAGGAGGCAGTCCCGAAGATAGGTTGGACTGAAGCCATTTAGGGCTTTAAAGTGATGACCAACACCTTGTACTGGGCCCAGAAACTAATGGGCAGCCAGTGAAGTGATCTTAAGATGGGTGTTATATGGTCTCTTCTCAATGTTCCTGAGATCAGTCTGACTGCCATATTCTGTACTAGTTGAAGTTTCTGGACCAAGTACGAGGGTAGCCCCATGTAGAGTGCATTACAGAAATCAAGATGAGAGGTTACCAGCACATTCACCACAGTTTCAAGGTCAGTTTCAGTAACATCCCATGGTGGTACAGTTCAAAAACATAGCTGTTTTAGTCTAGAAAATCTGTATGCCAAGGAGTCTTGTAGCACCTTTGAGACTAACTAAAAGAAAGCTCATGCTGCCAGCTTTTTTCTTTCAGTTAGTCTCAAAGGTGCTACAAGATCCTCTTGCATACAGACAATCCCATGGTTGCTAAGCATGCACAGTCCTCACTCAGTAGATTTGGTGTACTGCACCTTTTAGGTTTTCTCTTTCTCTATTAATGGCCGTTTTCATACCCTCCAATTTTTCACATAGGAAATCTGGGACACATGTGGCCAAGCAATATCAGAATGTGGTCAAGATAGCAAAGTTATTAATCATGAAGAACACATAATTTAGGAGATGCTGCAGCAGTTTGCCTTTGCCTGAGTTTACTGGGAAGGTTATGATTCTGACTCTCCTCTGCCCCCTTTCTGAGCTGATTGAGTGCAAACTACTTTTTGCACTTTGAACTCAGTTTGCAGCAATTGAAGCAAGCTGAAAACAAAAGGAGAAAGTGGAAGGAGGAGGGAAAAACTGTAACCTTTAAAATCAGCTGAAAAGTGGGACAATAGCAGATTAATGGGGATTGCCCATGACAAATCAAGGCAGTTGGAGGATATGTTCTCCCAAGCAGCAGCTTTCTTATTTCCTAGTGGCCCTGATTTGGCCTCAGTCTTTCGGCACTCAAAATGTCAGTGTGCTGTTAGAAGCAGTGATACAGGAGAAGAACTCTTTCTACAGTTGCCGATTTTCCAGTATTATCCTTGTAATCAGTAGGCACTGATTATAATCAAGTAAATGCCTTTGAAAGATGTTCGCATTACAAGAGCCCTAATCCTTTTTACTGCTGTAATTTCATGTGAAGGTCTGATGATAGGATGTTGCCATGAGGCATGGCTGTAATGGCTGATGGCAGCTTAGCAATAATAACAATAATAACATAGGCCAAGACAATTCCTTATTCACTAAACAGCTTGTTCCGCTTGGATTATGCTACATATCCAGTAGCTGAAAATGGTAATCTATTCTTTGTGGAAAGCACCACTTTAATAAAGCCGTTCACAAATAGATTAGCATTCTTAAAGACTGTATAGCCTTCAACATTTCACAGATGTAAACTAGGGCACATATGTCCAGGCAATATCAAAGTGTGGTCAAAATGACAAAAGTTAAAAATTAGGAAACATATATAATATGGGGAATGCTACAGTAGTTTGCTTTTCCCTGAATCTATTGGGAAGAGAAAGATTCTGTGTCCAGCTGAATTAACTGAGTGCAAACTCCTTTTGCACTCTGAACTCAGTTTGAAGCAATTGAAGTGAGGACCTCTGCAGAGCGGCCCAAAGGGGTATTGTTGGGGCAGGGCAGCAGCCCACCACCCACCACCCTCCACCCACTGGCTGTCCCAACCCCACCTCAACGCTGTCCTGATGCCACGCACCATTACACACGACACACAGCGTCAGGATGCCCTCCTGGCGCAGCGTTTAAACATGCTGCACCAAAAGGGCGAGGAAGAATCACAGTGCTGGCTCTTAGGCCGCCGTTTTGCCACCCCTAAAAGGAGTGACATTTTGGTGCTCTTTTTGGGACAGCAAAAGGGAGGATCGGGGCCCGATCCACTGCTTCCCAGAGTGGCCCAGAGCCACCTGTCTGCCAAGGCCCCAAATCAAGGAGGGAGGGGGAAATGGGAGGAGAGAGAAGTTCAGGCCATTTTAAATGCATCTGAAAAAGTGTGATGACAGGGGATTAATTGGGATTGTCCATGCCAAATCAGAACATTTGGAGGTTATAAGACTGAAGTTGTTATATATGATAACTAGGATTAAGGTGCCACTGAACTCAGTGTATGTCAAGAACTTGGGAAGTAGCTTTTTACTGACTAGTCTAACTGGCAGCATGACTCTCCAGGATTTCAGGCAGAGATTTATCTTTCCTAATCCCACCTGGAGGTCCCAGGGTTTACCTGGTGGTCTTCCAATGAGACCTGATTGAAATCTGAAATCTGGTAAAAACAGGAATGTTCAAGTGGCATGATGTTTTGCTGTGCTTCTAGTATTAGAAAGCTAGACAACCTCTCTCTTTGCTGTTCTACCAGGAGCAGATAAAGACCTTTATAGTCCAATAGGCTCTTTAGGAATGAATTGTTTCACAGCCAGAGGGTTTTCTTAGTATGTTGCACAACTTTTACTATTTGATTTTAAATAGAAAAGTTTAAAGTGGATTTAATTCTATAAATAGTTTAATGTCATTTTAAAAATACCTTTTTGAGTTTTATTTATATCTACATATATCTTTACTTCTATTTTTTTTAACTGTGTAAGGAGTTTAAGTGTGTATGGGTCAATTCTATAGTGCTATTGGAAGATAACGAAATAATAGCACTATAACTATTGATATTTCTGCACAGTCATCCAATTGCACTTTAATGATGACATAAAACTGAAAGAGAAGAGTTATTGCATTCTGCATACATCCATTAGTGTATCAGTATTACACTGTGATTGAACATTTCATGCACGTGCCATTTTGGGGCTACTGTGCATGTTTGAAAATTATGTTTCCAACCCGCAAAGAATAACATAAAATTTATATAGTTCACAACATTATTTTTATCCATTCAAACAAAATCATGCCCTACATCTTAAAACAAGACTGAAATCCACTACAAAATGCACTACAAAACCAATCCTAGTAATGAGAACGAATTGCCTGTACCGAAATGCAGTCTGGGTAAAGGTCACAGATTGCTTCCCTGATAGCGCGAATGACACACTATTAACTTCTGCACCTTTGCAATCACGCTTCATTTGTGCTATTGGCAAGCCATTCATTGCGCTTCCCCATGAATGAGAACTTGCAGGAGCATTCCAATGTGTGTGTGGAAGAAGTACTGGATGAGGGCAACGGCATCTGAAAATCTTCAACACAATTATGTCAGGAGCATTCCTTTTCCTTCTGTTTCTTTTTCCCATCTGATAGTCTCCAAAGTCTTGGCTTTAGGAAGAAAGTAGATTATAAATAAAATAATATGATACAATACTTCCAAGTATACTACAATAGAATAATATTTATCATAGTCATAGAGTTGTTCACAAAACCACCTCCCCTTCCCCCAAATCAAAAGGGCAAACAAGATATGCAGCCATATATTCACTGCAAAATTCAACAATTCACAGTTTAAAAAGTGAAAAAAATTAAATGAATTAAGTTTGCAATAACTTATCCTTTCTTATACCATAAAAAAATCCCTCTCTGGGTGGATGCATATATGAGTGGAAGATTTATTTCAAAAACTGGTTGTAACATTAATTTTCTTCACATGGAGAAGTTGAGATTTCTACTCTTGCCTCAGGCATCCTAGTATTCCGATACTGCAGTGATGTATTTTTACACAGATACATTTAGGTTCAAAATCATCAGAAGAGTGAGTTTGCTTAAGATAATTTAAGCAACTGGATCAAACTCTATCTAATGAGAAATGAAAGTAGGTTAATTCATGTTATAATTTTTTTTGCAACAAATTTGACTGCAGTTCATTATACATGATCACAAATGACAGCTGCACACACTTTTGTTTATTGTGGGTAGGAATAAATGATCTGTCAGTTTTGCTTTCTCTCACCTTTGATTTATTAAAATCTCACATTCTTTCCATGAAATTTATAAAGAAATTTGCAAATATTCGCAAGTTCTAATCAAGAGCAAACAGAATACAATTTTCAGCCATCTGTATTAACCTCATTAAGAGTATGAAAGGGTTTGGAAACCATGCCCTATGAAGAGAGATTTAGGGAGCTGGGTATGTTTAGCCTGGAGAAGAGATGGTTAAGAGGTGTTATGATAGCCCTGTTTAAGTATTTGAAGGAGTGTCATAGTGAGGATGGCACAAGCTTGTTTTCTGCTGCTCCAGAGACTAGGACCTGGAACAATGGATGCAAGCTCCAGGAAAAGAGATTCCACCTCAACATTAGGAGGAACTTCCTGACAGTGAGAGCTGTTTGACAGTGGAACACACTGCCTCTAAGAGTGGTGGAATCTCTGCCTTTGGAAGTTATTAAACAGAGGCTGGATTGCCATCTGTTGGGGGGTTCTTTGATTTTGTTTCCTGTTCAGCAGGAAGTTGGACTGGATGGCCCTTGGGGTCTCTTCCAACCCTTATGATTCTATGGTTCTTGAAACAACTGTTTCCGGTATAAGGAGGTACATGTTTACTGTCATTTAAATATGACAGCGAGGATCCTTCAAAAGAAAACAGGTGGTAATTGTGGAGAGTTCCACTTAAATCCCACTACTACCTACACAAAAATGTGGGGTTTTCACCTGTTATGTGAGGGTCCCACCCTTTATCCTACCACAGTATACAGCAAGTATTGGGTTTTCCACTCAGGCAGTTACACCAGTGCCATCAATTCTGATGACTCCTTTCAGGATTCCATAGCATGTTGCTATGGCAGTTAAAATGGAATGCGGTACCCATATTTGTATGGTGTGAATTGGGCCAGAGAGAGAACTTTTTTTCTAAATCAGTTAAGCTTTGAAAATTGTAGCAAGCTGCTGCTCTGCTAGCTGAGCTGGAGGGTTGCACATAGGCCTTTTCTTTTGGCTGGAGCTGAGCCCTGCCAAAACTAGAGAATTTGCATCCTTATCTTCTTTCTGGAGATGACTTTATGAAAAATGAAGACTTGGGGCCAGATTCTAAGATGTGGCAACTGTAGTAACAAGTCCCAAAAGCATGGATAAATGCATAAGAATTTATGACAGCCAGTAAATAATTAAGCATGCTAAGTTTCCCTTTTTACAAAAAAATAATAATAAATGGAGTATTTTCAGTTGAGTTTATCAAGAAATGTGTGAATATGTATTTATAAAATATAAAAAAGTTCACCCATCCCTAGTACATGTGGGGGATTTCTTTAAATATGGAAAGCATAAATTCCACAATGTTTCAAAGCTCACTTGTGGAGGTGAAAGGTATAAATGTGTATTTATAAAAAATAAAAAAGTTCACCCATCCCTAGCTATGGTACATGTGTCAGAAAGCCAGTTTTCCATAGTCATGAATACTGTGATTTAACTCCAATTGTTAGTCTCAAGTAGTGTCATCCCATTGAATCAATGGTACAAGGTTAGTTATATTAGGGTCCCACCCTTCCCAGGGCAGCCCATGGCCCCTGTCTGCATCCCCCCCTGAGTCGTAACATAAACCTTAGTAGACTAGGTTTACTTCCTCAGATGCATGGAGTGAGCTGGTGCCCAGGAAGGATCTTTCTAACCACTCTGTATGAATAGCCATAGAAATACAAAACAGTTGGGTACTGTGCTGAGATAAATTCATTTATAACTATGGTCGTTGAAGGATAATGGGAAGAGGCAAGATCTTGTTTAAGGCCAGGAAAGGTGGATGACCATATAAATGCTGGAAGGAGTTTTGGAACATGGTGTGTGCAGGCTGGAGATACGTTAAACTGGCTAAGAGTGTCCTCATGAGGCAGGGGTCTTTTTATGCAGGGATTCCCTGAGACGTGAAAATTATTAAATGTTTCTTCCAGGGTAAAAGGGTTCATAAAGGCTGAATTACAGTATGGATAACATTTCTCATTACCTTGCCCCTGATTTTGGGAGTTCAGTAAAGGCATATCTTAGAAAAGAAATCTGTTTAGCAATCTTATTCAATGTCCTTACTACATATTTGTTCACAGTTTTCTTCCTGGCTTAACCAAGTTTGTTTGCCTAGTAATAATTCTTTTCTTCTGTGCAGTATGTTTATATACAAGTTGCTAGGAGGATTATTTCCTAGTTACATGTTTAACTGGGAAGAAAATTATTATAAAGGGCCAGGAGATCTCATGCAATAGCATTGTACTTCTGAGCTAATAGTAAGAGACTAAAATAATGACAGCAGCTACAGCTTTTGATGGAATTTTTATGCATGAACTACTTGGGATTCTAATATATACTCTGTTTTATGTTGTGCCTTTATTTTCATTAATGTTTGAAAATACTTCTGCAGACAGGAAGGAAAAAAACCAACTGAAGAAATGTAAGTGGTGTGTATATATTCATTATGAAATAGATGTTTTGGAAAGCTTTAATCATCTCCCCCAAGTTTAAAATTCTGTTCTGTTTAAAATTCTGCCTACAATTATGCTAACATAATCTAGTTTTACCTCACCAGTATGAAACGTTATGTTGTAAACCTCTTAAAATACAAATATGGTAAATAAATGTTAAGACTACTGTAGCTGATAGCTATATAGTGAAGAGCTGAGTAAACCAGTGAGGATTAGCAAATGCAAAATTGCATTATCATTAGCAAAATCTCAGTTAACAGTCCAGTTCTATCCATTAGTTCATTCCTAGGACGTTATCACATGTGGGCCAGAAAGCGATAATAAAGTG
>JAIPUX010001232.1:147731680-147741996 GCA_020142125.1 Phrynosoma platyrhinos | reverse complement strand
GGATTTGTGTGTATTAACCAGCAGATTTGCCCCGTGTGATAACATCCCTTATGTCCCAGAGTTAGAGAAATAATGCCAACTTCAGTGGAACTGAGATTCAAATGATATGTTACATGAAATATGTAGCATGGAGCAGACCATCTCTGCTTTTTTACTCTGCAACAGTGGTTCTCAGTTTTTGGTCCTCCCAATGTTTTGTACTTCCACTCCCAGAATCCCTGACAATTGACTCTGCTGGCTTTCAAAAGGTGAAGGGTAAATGCACAGTATGCAGATATAGCACACTAGTCAGATAGTTCTACCCTATGGGATCTAGGGATATATAGTTTAATGTAATACTTAGCATTCTTTGCCAGAGTTCTGTTACTATCATTCAGCAGGATGCACTCGGGTAAGTCTACATCTCTTAGCAAACTATAAATGTCAGACATCTGTAGGATTGAACCATGGCAGTTGTAGACTGCTGTTATTGTGCAGCGTTGATCTGACACATCTGGAAGTCTGCGAATTATTTTTCTAAAGTAATCATATGGGGTCCTCACCCAGACTGGACCTATCAGGTCAATCAAACCTTTTCTTTTCAATAAAAACAAAAACAAAACAAAACCCACACTATGTGAGGGATAGTGCACAAATCTTGGGCCAAAGATACTTGGAAAATGAAAGGTTACTTTTCTTCTCACCATGTACAGTGGTACCAATTTGGATTGGGCCCCTGCCTACTTACTTTAAAGCTAGTAACATATACACCCTAAATTATCTAGCTTGACTCTTGTTGTTGTGCACCATTAAGTCGTTTCTGACTTATGACAACCCTAAGGCAAACGTATCACAGAGTTTTCTGAAGCTGAAAGAGTGTGACTCACCCAAGGTCACCCAATGGGTTTCTATCATCAAGCAGGAATGAAACCCTGATCTCCAGAGTTGTAGTCCAGCACTCAAACCACTACATCACACTGGCTCTTACACTCAAATAAATGTGAATATTGGAATTCCTTCTCAGTAAACATATGTAGAGTTGTGCTATCCATTTTTAGACCCCCGAGAAGGGGAAGACTGTAAGTAAGGCTTTCTATTCCCAAACCTGTTTCCCAGATTTTTAATAAATTTTGCAAGATTATGAATGGAGGGACAGATAAAGAAGTCTGGAATCACAGACCCCCTAAGCAGACGGGCGGCCATGGGCTGCCCTGGGAAGATGCGCCGCGGGACCGAGGCATCCCCATGCCTCGATCCAGCACTGCACCGTTGGCGCCCCTGGAAAGGAGTGTTAAAATAGCGCTCCTTTCATATGTTGCCGAAAGTGCGCCGTAAAAGGTTGAGGCACACTTTCGGCGACCCTTCCACCGCAGCGTGTCCAGACGCTGTGGCGGAAGGTCCTTCTCGGAGCGCCGGCCGTGCGGAGGGCTGGCGGCTCTGAGGACGACCTTGGGAGGGGGGGGGCGCCGAGCGTGCAGCTGCCCCTCCCTTTCCCTGCGCTGAGGACGGCTTAATAAGCCATCTGCTTAGGCCCAGAGTACTTCTTATTTCTGAGACTTTTCAGTACGTCTTCCATGGAAGGCATTTTCCAAGGAACACTCAGTAGTAAGGTACTCATGAGAGCTGAGCTACACATCCTTATTATCCAAAAGCCAAACATTCAGCTGATAGAATCCTAGAACTGAAAGGGACCATAAGTACAATTCCAGTACAATCCTCTGCCATGCAGGAACAGACAACTAATGCACTCCTGAAAAGTGCCCATCCAGCCTTAGTTTAAAGACTTCCAAAGGAGAGTGCACTACCCTCTAAGCAGTCTATTCCACTAATGAACAGCTTTTACCTTCAAGAAGTTCTTGATGTTTAGGTGGAATCCCCTTTCTTGTAATTCCATTTATTTGTATGCTACTCTCTAGAGCAGCAGAAAAGAAACTCACTCCATCTTCTATATACCATTGCTCTCTAGGTATTTAAATATGGCTATTGTATAATCTTCTCCAAGCTATGATGGATGAGTGACTGCCCCACCCAGTGTTACCTCCCTTCTCTGGGCTTCCATCAAGTGCAATCTGCTCCCCCTAGCAATGCCCCTGGAAACTGCTAATATTAGCATTTCAACTCAGAGCTTTTTAGGGTTGCCAGAGTGAAGGAAACTCCTGTACCTTTAATGCTTATGTAAGTGAAAGAATTTCAGCAAATCTTACTTGTTACCTGCCTGGACAAGAAGCAACATCTGCTGAAATTCCCTCTGCTACACAACCATTAAAGGTAAATGAGCCCTCTCTAGTTTTCACTCTCCCAACCCTAGCATAGTTGGATTTTATTGCCTATTTTGTCACATCCTTGCTATTGAACTTGTTGCATGTGTTTGCTTGCTTTATGGTTATTCTTATTACAGGCTGAGCATCCCTTATCTGGAATACCAAAACCTAAATCAGTCCAAAATCCAAAACTTTTTGAGCTACATAGTACCTCTACTGTTTTTGCAAGGCTGGAGAGAAACATGACTGGAGACAGATTCGAGGAACTATGAAATGGTGGGAATCCATGCCTTCAGTTTCTCAGATCTTAAGTCTCTCTCCATCCTCATTGTGTTTCATTATATATAGGCAAATACAGATGTTCCAAAATCTGAAAAATTCCAAAATACAGAACATGTATTGTGTGAACACTTCACACAAGCATAAATACATAAATATATTTTGAAAATGCAGTATATCTATTATGTAAAGAAATAAATATTTTAATACATTAGAAACATAAATTGAAATTATCACAACTCTTTCTTGACCTGGCAAAATTTCCAGATTATTAGTAAAGAAAATAGCAATGAAATGATAGTTATCTCACTCTTATTTTGGAAGTATACCTATTTGCTACCATATTTTTTGTTTTGTTTTTGCTTTTCCTCTGGTTATACTGACTTTTATAGTTGATGAGAAAGACATTAAAAGGTAATAAAAGGAGAAATGAGTACAACAGGCTACTGCTGTTTATTAGGAGTCTTTAATGCCTGTTATTGCTTTTATTTTCTCACAGTTCAATAACTAGGGACTCCTACAGTAATTGATTATAGACATAAACTCAGTTCTGTTTGTAATTAATATCTATTAGTATTCATAGCAAAATTGGTTGGTCTTGGTTTATGAAACCACCAATACTTTTGCATGTCAGTAGGGATATTCACAACAAAACCTTGTAAACACTGTGATGCATTTAATCAAAAGTGAGAAGTTGTGTGAATAGGAGATACTAATTTTGTAGCAGAGGACAAATCAATATTTCTGTTGCTGACAGCAAATCTTTGTTAATTAAGCAATGGAAATTTGTTTTACGCAGAACAGTATTTGTTCTCAGCCACTTAAATCTGAGCTAAATATGTGTAATTAGCACATATGCTGCACGCAACAGCCTTTTCCTCTATGAATTTGTACCCGTTTTATAGACATCTAAGTTGATGGCCATCATTATGTCTGGCAGTAGCAAATTCCACCATTTAAAGTGTGCTTTCACTAAATTTTCTTTTATGTTTAAATACAATTGTTAATCCCAACTAGAGTAGACCCATTAAGTCAAAGACAGCTTAGTAAATCAGTGTTTACAAACATTCCATTTATCCACAACTCTCCTTCAGCTGGGACTAGCAACTGGATTTAGACTGGATTGGGACTCATGCTGTCCTTCAGATATTGTTGGACTCCATGACCCAGCAGACCTGGTCAACATAGCCAATGGTGAAGAATGCTAGGAGTTGCAGCCCCACAATATCTGGAGGACTGCATGAATCCCACCTCTGATTTACGTTAATGTGTTTCACTAGATGCTGCCAGGTTCCAGTACAAGGAAAGAGGAAGAAAATTATCTCCTTTTTATCATTTTCTCTACATAGTTCATCCATTGTTGTTGTTGTTGCTGTTGTGTGCCTTCAATCGTTTCCAACCTATGGTGACCCTAAAGTAAACTTATCATGGGTTTTTCTTGGCACAGAGGAGATTTGCCATTGCCATCCTCTGTGGCTGAGAGAGTGTGACTTGCTGAGCAATGCCTGGTCTCCAGAGTCATAGTCCAACATTCAAACCACTATACAACCCTGGCTCCTAGTTCATCCACATCATACATAATATTTTACATCTCTCTCATGCTCTCCCTTATTTCTCATATTTGGTCTTTAAAATTAAGATTGCATGTTTAGCTTGTAATGCCAATAACTAAAACAAACAGACATAAAGATCTTTCATGGGGAAATTTTGTTTTAAAACTTTAGTTCTTTACTAAAGTTTGTGGAGCAACCAACCTGAGCTCTTCTGCTGAGATCTGCTGGCTAATCAGTCTCTTTGAACAGCTGAAACTGAAGCTATTTCTCCTAGTAAGCATATGCCTTGTACCTTACCTTCATTAAAATTTATCTCTGCCATCTTATTGCCAAAAACCCTGTCTGATTAGATCCTTCTGGAATTCCTCAGTCCTCAGTAGCATTCTCTGACCTAAATTATTTTTGTGTCGTCAGCATATTTTAGCCTATTCTCTCCTATTTTATGCTTGAGATTCATTGGCCAGAGCACCCATATCTTTGATTCTTTCATCATGGCAAAAGACCATTTAATCCCCCCTGGGTGTTTCTTTTCTCAGTTTTTAATCCACAAGAGGTTTCTTCATTTCAGTGTAAAATTACTTGTTTTCATTAATACTCCCCTGTGTATGACCTTCTCAATAGCTTTATGCAAATCCAAGTAAATTGTATGCCTTCATAACCCATTTTTTCCAAGTTTCACTATTTGTACTCTATCTAGCTTCTGAAGTGAAGTTTGTTTGGCTGTTCTTCAGGGCCTTCACGCAAGTTTATTTAATCAAGTCATTTATTGAACTTACTTAATTATCCTTCTTGACTACAGTTGATTATGTTAGCTATCTAGCTCTCTGTTATTTAAAGAATCATTTTTTTTTCAGATTTAAAAAGCAAATTTTACCTTTGGTTTATTTACAGTTCAGTTTTTGTTAGGTCACAGTGACCCTGGAAGTCTGGAAGGCTTTTTTCTAATAAATTATGATACAAACCCTAGAATATTGCACCACAACCATAAATCTAGAGTTCAGAATGAGACCCTTGTGGATAAAACTGAGGTTGCAACAAGAACAGCAAATTGAAAATTGTAACAGAAACAAATTAATTCACTTTACTGAAATGCAATGCTCAATAAACGGATAGTCAAGAGACAATAAGGGTAGCAATTCAACTCCAGGCTGTCTTTGATATGGCTAGTTATTTAGACCTTTTCCAATCTGGTTACAGGCTTAGTTTATGGACTGAAATTGTTTTGATTGATTATGCATCTCAAGAACTAGATGGGGGTAGTAACTTCCTGTTGGTCCTACCACATTTGTGTTAGACCAACTGGTAGCTTTTGATACCATTGGCCATAGTATTCTTCTTGGAATTTTAGTGACGATGAGGTTTGGAGACATTGCTTTATGTTTGAGTGTTCCCATTGGGGACTACTATTTGCTCCTTGATCAGTAGCATCTCACAGGGTTCTGTCCTGTCCCTCTTCCATGACTATTTAACATTTGTGTGAAATCAATGGGAGAGAACATCCAGAAGTTGGAGGTAGAATGTCCTCACCATGCTTTTCCAAATGGATCAAATGAGTCTGTGGAGAACCAGAATCAGGGCCTTTACAGACTGGCAGAAATAATGCAACCTGAGTCCACTTTAACTGCCCTGGCTCAGTGCTAGGAAATCATGGTAACTGTAGTTTATTGTGGCACCAGAACTCTCTGACAGAGAAGGCTCAATGTCTCAGAAAAAACTACACTGTCAGGACAGTTAAAGTAGACTCAGGTTGCATTATTTCTGGCAGTCTGTAAAGGCCCTCTGTAAAGTTTCTGGGTCAATGGAGGATAAAATGGGAACTACTAAAATGAGATTTGATCCAGACAGTCTAGAAAAGCAATTAGTCAGGAGAAATATCAACATAGGATTTGACAGATGACCTATTTCAGGCAGGGTTGCACTGCTCTGAAAGACCAGGTCCATAAGTGAGAAAGGGGAGTTCTTGGGCCTGTTGTTGCTCTTGGACATCTGATCCTAATACAAGTAATTCTGACCTATGGGTTTTTTATTTTTATTGCTCTAATGGAGCTACCTTGACTTTTCAGTTCAGTAACTACTGTGGCTTGGAGTATTTTTGCCCAACTTCTGCTGTCCCTGGAGAAAGGAAATCTGGCCACAGTTACATGTTATTTTGTCACATTCAGATTAGATTAGTACAATGCACTTTATGTAGAGTTCCCTTAGAAGTGTTTGGGATTTACAGCTGATGTAGAACATCATGGCCATTATCTGTGATATCCATGTTTATTACTGTTCTCACATTTGTCTTGTCTCAATTAGATTAGCTTCCCATTTGTTTTTTGGCCCAACTCAAGGTGCTGGTTATACACTACTCTATTAAGCTCTAAATTGCTTGAAACCATCAATTATAGTTCCCTTGCTTGGGTTGGGGACAGAACTGATGAAAAGAATTGCCAAGACATATGCTAGAATGTTAGGTGAAATAAGGGACAGGGTTTCTGTCCCTTTAATGGTTGTGTAGAAGAGTGAAATTTCTTCTTCTATACAACCTTTAACGGGAAAGGGACTGTCCTGTTTCATATTTCACCTAGCAACCCTACTGGAAAGTTTTAAAGGAAACTGGCCTAATTCATGATTCTTGGATTAATATGCAGATTGGAATACAGCTATTCTTTGGTTTCTGCACTGTTTTAATTTTGCAATGCAGGTTTTGGTTCAAAAATGTTATATAAAATTTACATACAGGGAAATCTGCATGTGAACATTATATTTGATAAATGAAATCAATAACAGATTTTTGCATTGTTGTTTTAAATATCATAGTATGATATGGAAATAGGACAAAATGGATTCCTGATTAGCTAGTTGCAAAAGTAGCATGGACTGGATATAGAATGATTTTTTATACCTTTGAAACAGTTAACCTGTAGCACATGTTGGTACATGCATACTGATATGTCCCAATCAACATCTCACGCTGATTAAAATGGCATAGCAATTGTGGCCATAATATTTGGTTGTTTCTTTTGCTGTGGCAGGGAGGTTCCTGTATTGTCAGATGACCGAGAAAGGTTTTTACTATCTCTTAGGATTAAAAGTCAAAATGAAATTAGTTATTGACTTAACATATCCACAGAACATTTGCTTGACAGGCTGTGCTTTGTAGTCAACATTGGATGATATAGGTCAAAGCCTGCTTTTCATGGTAAGGTATTTTCTTCCTGATTCTGTGGATTTCTTTGATGTCTTCAAAGGGAGAATGCTGAACTTCTCTACTGCTTTGCCATAGATGGAAAACATTTTCAATTGATGGACTGGTAGGATACTGCTTACCAGTCCAATTACAGTTGTAACACACTAGCCATATTATGTTGCAGGTCACAGAGCATATCTTTGAGACTACAATATAATGAAAATGCAGCCTTAAACCTGGAATTCCATGCACTCAGGACTAGAAATATATCTATGAAAATGCAAACACAATCTGGACTATTTCATATGATCTCCTTTCATTTATATTTTAGTGAAGTATTTGCTGTGTATTTATTTTTATTTTTATTTTTAATACCTCTGTTTTTAGCTGGTATTTCATTGGCATGATAGGCTACAAATATTAGTCTAAACAGAACTTTTATTGTGGTTTAAAAACAATGGCTACAATTTTAGATGCTTTATTTTATTATTATATTGTTAATTGTAATTAGTTTTTATTCTATGTCTTTCAACTAGATGTTTTAATAATTCCTTGGTTTAATACTTTTTTAAAGGGTGGGTGGGCTTTGGGGTCTTTGTGGAATCATATTGTTTGTAATTTTAAATTGTTGTTAGCCGCCCCGATTGTTCTCAGAGGGGCAGGATATAAATAAATAAATAATTATTATTATTATTATTATTATTATTATTATTATTATTATTATTATTATTAATGCATTACATAACTACTTTAGTTATGTAGCCACATACAGTTGGCCCTTTGTATCCATGGATTCAACCATTCGTGGCTTGAAAATATTCCCAGAAAATTATTCCAAAAAGCAAACCCTGATTTTGATGTTTTGTACACCATTTTACTACACTATTGTATATAATGGGATTTGAGCATCCATGGATTTTGGTATCCATGGAGGGTCCTGGAACCAAACCCCAGTGGATACCAAAGGCCCACTGTAGCATCTCCTGGCCCAATCTCCCCCATCTGGACTTACTGGAAAGCAGCTGCTTTGAGCAACAGGGGTCTGGGTTCCTGTCAGGGTACAGCTGACTGATGTTTCCATCCTCTCTCATGAGCAATCTCTGATGCGACAATCAGAAGCAGGATCCCTTGTTACAATTTCTTCTTACACTGGAGTGGGGTAGAAACATCAATCTGATGAATCCTGATTGACAGGAGAACAGAGTCCTGTCACTCACAGCAGCAGTTGCCTCGTAACTCAGTATTTAATGGTTATTACACATTCATTACACTATTGAACATATAAGGATCATAAATACAAACCAGTCTTGAAAGTATAATTCTCAGTTAGACATTCATAACCGTGGTCATGAATTCCAGCCAATATTTCTATATTGTTTCAACCATTTTATTGGATGGCACCCTCAGAATTTTTATGGAACAATGACACAGAAGTTCTTTCTAAGAATAAACAAAGGAAATTTCTAAGGGTGGGCTGAGAACTTTTTTTAAAAAAAACTTTTTCAACCATTCATAGGGTGGGGACAAAATGAACAGTTGCTAAACAACAACAACAACCCTGGGACAGAGGAATGAAATTGTGTTGTGGAGAATTCATGATAGCAAAAAGGAACTAGTTCTTCATGCAGTGCATAGTTAAACTGGGGAAATCAGTACTACAAGCTGTAATGATTAGTAGCAACTTTAAAATTTAACAGGATGGGGCTCTATGGAAGATCAAGGATTCGAACCCAGGGGCAGCATGCTTCTGGATACCAGTTGCTGGGGTGCACAAATAAGTGGTACTCTTCGATTGCTATGCTGCCTGTGGGTTTCCTGCAATTGGTTGACTGCTATATGAAGAGAACACTAATCTAGTTATACCTTTGGCCTGATCCAAAAGGGAGCTTTCATATTCTTATGAAAATATTGTTCCCATCCTCATGAGTAAACTATTGTCTCAGTTTTGCAGTTTACCAGAAGTTACTGACTGGAGTTTTCAACTATAAGTGATTCAGATTCTATCCAAGAATCTAGAAAGGAGTGAGGTATTATCAGATAATGTATCCTATTTCAAGTAGTGTCATATTATTATTTTTTGTAACTGTGTTATTGTGACCTTATCTATGGCAATTTCATTCAGATGTTTTGTCAGTTTGTTGGGAATTGCTCTCTGAGCAATCACCACTGGAACTGCAATTGTTTTCTTTTCCCAGTGGTGCTGAATCTCAGTTTGTAGATCTTGATAGTTCATAATCTTTTTCCTCTTCTTTTTTTCTTCAGTTATGCTAGCCTTTAGGATTGCTCTGTTATAATCCAAGATTTCTTTTTCTCAACCACAAATAAATGTGGCAAATGTTCTAATTGTTTGAATCTTAAAGTCCCATAGGATTTTTACTGATAATTCACTCCTCTTCCCCATTCTTATCTATATAACATTAAGAATAATATCAATATTGTTATTGTTGTTTTATCCTGCCTTTCCCCAAAAATTTGGACTCAAGTTGCTGAAATTTCCCCCATGCTTTAAAAAAAACTGTTTAAAGCAATAGTGGACAACTGCCAAGAATCGAGATGACCTTTGGGGCCATTGTGACGTCAGTATTTGTTTTTCTTCTTTTAAAATGTTAACTCAAATGCCCCCATGGCTTTTTGAGACATGGGGCAGAAATTTCCCCATGTTTTTCCCAAGTTCCAGTTTATTCCCCATTTTTAATAAGGCCTTTATTTGGCCAAGTGGAAGGAGAGTATGGCAAAAATACTTCTGTCAATCTAGTGCACATGGGGGGGGGATTGTATTTTTAAAAAAACCTACAGTGGGCTCTTGGTATTCAGTGGATACCTTGTGGATATCAAAATCCGTGGATGCTCAAATCCCATTAAATATAATAGTGTAGTAAAATGGTGTCCCTTATATAAAATGGACGAATCAAGGTTTGCTTTTTGGAATTTATATATTTTGTGAATATTTTCAAGATGAGGGTGGTTGAAGCCATGAAGAAATCTGTGGATGCAGAGGCCCAACTGTAACAATATTTTGATTTTATTTTTTTGCAAAAATTATAGGTCTTTGGGGGGCCTCGCAAACACCCC
>JAIPUX010001232.1:147677531-147700876 GCA_020142125.1 Phrynosoma platyrhinos | reverse complement strand
TATTATTATTATTATTATTATTCACATATCTTTATGTAAATTTTAATGTTGTAAGCTTCCCCGATTGCTCTGCAGAGTGGCGGGATATACATTATTATTATTATTATTATTATTATTATTATTATTATTATTATGCCGTCTGCAGAGCCCCATAAAAAGAGACTGAAGAAAATAATTTTGAAGAGGCGAAAAATAAGACATATTAACTGCATAAAATATAATAAATAGGTCAACTAGTTAGTAGTAAACTCTCTGAACCGAGAAAAAATAGATAACGTATCTGGAATATAAATAAACAATGAAATTGAGAATGGAGAAAAGAAGATGTGAAATGAATAAAGATCTTAAGCAGTCATTTTTATCAAAGGACTTTTGATAAAACACAAGACACTGTAACAGTTTTGAAGGAAATGTTGGAAGCAATATATCAGATTTATCACTGGACTTGGAAGACAGAAGGAAACAAATGAACATAGAGGAGCGCTCAACTTTATTACTGTCAATAAAGTAGCTTCTGTTTGGAGAAGAGAATAAACCTGAGCAGAGATTCAAGAAAACATTAGAAAACAAAGATGTTTTTACAAAAACTTTAAAAAAAAGATGAGGAAAGAGAGAACAATGGAGGAACAATTAGGAAAATAATACAATAAATTACAAAATTGAAAGCTACATTAACTGTCCAAGATAAAATAATAAAATAAATTAAAAGGAAACAAGACCTTACGTAGCAGCTTTTTATAAAAGTAGTGAAAAAGATTTAAAGGATTTAACTACCGGTAGTAAGAAATGTCAATATCAAAGTGACTTAAATAAAATTGAGGAGAAAATTGAAGGAAATTTTTTTATATTTTGTCAATCATACCTAACAGGAATACCTCTGGTGTTAGTGGAATCTCAATCTTTACCTCTTTCACAATTATTTTGTGAATTACTATCATATATATAGGGCACATTCACCACATATGTTCCAGTAGTTTTGGGGGATTTCTAACAATTGTTTCTCGTTCTTTTATACACTTTGTCAATCTTATGTGATCATAACTGCCATCTAAAGAACATCTTATCATTGTTTTCTTTTAGATCTTGTCAACAAGTATATGTCATTCACTTATTCCACATTTTCTGCCACTGATCTAGATCTATTGTATCACCTATATTCTGAGTCTGCTTTATCATGCAGTTTTTAATCACTTATTCTTCAGTATCACACTTAAACAATAATTTCTAAAATCTCAAGATCATATTTTTGTGCATCTATTATCCTATCCCAATCTGATTTCTTTAATTCAGTGTCTTCTGTTTTAAAATCTGTCTTCTCTCTCTCTCTTAATTGTCTATATAGATACCAATGACAGTCTACATCACCCTGTTTAAGTTCTTATTGAAATTTAAATCTATGTTTCCCTCCTATTATTATCAAAGTGTCTATATTTTATCAATTTTTGTAATGGAATACCCTCATGCCTCATGAGGTGAAAGCCATAGGGGAATTTTAGAATATAATCTTGTTATATTTTTCCATGTTTTCAACAGGGCTCTTCTTACATGGTGCTCATAGCATTCTTTGTTGACTTTTTCTTTTCCATAAAATAAATATCCATGCTACCTGAATCTTAACCCTAGCATAAAATGTCCAGAATATGTGTATTATCCAATCTTCTGTGATGCTGCTTTTGTGATATTTAACTACTCTTGTCTCTCCATGTCTGATGAAAAATGGGATTGAATGAAATGAAATACTAACACTAACAAGTAACTATTACAAGTCTGTATTTCGCACTATTCTCTCCTCACATCAAATTAAAACATTTAACACTGTCAAGAGCAATGACCTGAAGGCAAAAAAGTGCAGTGGTTCAGTAGGGGTTCACCAAGTTTTCCTAATAGTCTGGGAGCAGCTCAGCCTGTACATAAGAATTTTTCTCTTTTCAGACTGAGGAGGTGGGCCAGATGACAAAGGAAGAGACTGGAAAGTCACTTTTGAAAAGCACTTCCTTCTGCATCTCATTTCATTGTCCAACAAACAGTTAATTAGTTCATTCATACTTCATTATCACAAATGTTAGTAACAAGCTGTATTGCTCATTGTTAGTAGTTCTTTTTTCATTCCCTGAGCTTTTGTAGATGAGTGGGCCATTTAGGATAAATAAGAGATTGGCACAAAACGTGAAACACACAGCTCAGAATGCCACCAAACTGTATTTAAATAACCTAAAAAGTAACTAGAAACTCTCTTAGGAATGCTATACGATCTGTTACATTACGTAACTTTACATATAGTTAGCTATATAGCAGAGGTGCTAAGAAAAACCTTTAATGAACTGTGAAAATGTGTAATGGGACACCAGCAAGTGTCCAATGTGCATTGGTGTCCAATGAGCATTCAGGTCTGATACACATTGCTCCTGTTGTGTATCAGTCATATTGTTATCAGACACCAATGCACATCACACACTTTGCTGGCTCTGCTAAGTAGTAATGTAACAGCAGGCCTCTACTGAATACGGATGTTAACGCAACTGCACAATTCTAATTCCTACTGTTACCCCAAGGGGTAGCCCTTTTCACCCCTCATCTTTTTCAATATCAAGTTGATATCAATAGGCATGTTTTAGACATGTAGCTGAGAAGGCACCTCCAATACCATACTGGCCACACCATATAAAGATCTCATCAGTGGCCATATAAGGAGATCCCTTTGGCTCAGCATCAAGGAAGCTCATGGCCAGGATAGATCAGTCAAGATCGGAATCTGTATAACCCCTTCATTGATAAGAGTGATGATGATTGATAGAATTGGTGTTTGCAAAAGAACAAAAGTCCAAGTATACTTCCCTCTGGAGGAGATACTCCGTTGAGATGTTTACACTGATTGTCAAGTCATTTACAAGTTCCCTTCCCATTTGTCTCTCCTGAAAATTTAATTTTGATCCCAAAATCTGCCCTGGGATATGTTTTGCTCTATAAATATGCCTGCCTAGGCACCCACAGTTTGGTCTCACCTGAGATTCAAACAGACACTCTGTCACTATCTCGGCTGACTCCTCAGCATTGCTGGCAACTTCTGAGCCGTTTCACTTCAACAGAATCCCCCAATTGGAACCTTCATTTCTGGAACTGGTACAATATTACCTTCTGCAGTCCCTAAAATTGCTATCTGCTACCACATTTTATATTGTTAGTTCTTGTGAGTTTGTGTGTGAACATGCTTTTGTGTGAGTAGTGATTCCCTTTTACAAATAAAACTACATTCGGACTTTGCATTCTGGAGTTGTTTCTCAGAACCAGCATACACAGGCTTGATCCCTACTTTGAGTTGCCCAAGCCCTCTCAGCTGCTGAAATTGAGCTAATAATATTCCAATATTAAATATTGATTGTGGGTGCCCTCTAATGACCCTGGCATTTTGGGTAACACTACATATGTTAGGGCCTTTACAGACTGCCAGAAATAATGCAAGTTGAGTCCACTTTAACTGGCCTGGCTCAGTGCTAGGGAATCATGGGAACTGTAGTTTATTGTGACACCAGAGCTCTCTGACAGAGAAGGCTCAATGTCTCAGAACAAAATACAATTCCCATGATTCCCTAGCACTGAGCCAGGACAGTTAAAGTGGACTCAAGTTGCATTATTTCTGGCAGTCTGTAAAGGCCCTAAGTTAGGAGACACAAGTCCCCAATAGCATTCTATCCACTGGTTGTGATCCCACATCATCACTGTAACTGCAACAATAGAGCCTTTTTTTTTTTTTTTGTGGCAGGTTCCTCGTTTTTACCAGCTAAATGGTACACAGGTACATTATAATCCTCCTCATACTAAAATAGCTCTGTCTACTGAATATTCCAGCACATATGTTTGAGAACTTGATTTCTTTTTCAAAGATATAACTCTGAGGAAGTAGACTGAAGTCTATGAAAGTTCATGCTGCCAACTTCTTTATTTCAGTTAGTCTCCAAGGTGCTGCAAAATCTCTCTACATATTGATTTCTTTTTGTTTGCTAATTTGTTGATTTGTTTGTTTTTAACAATAATTTTCCAACAACTACAAATTTCCTTGTAAATTCAGTGAAAAGCACATGAGATTTTTAAAAGAAAAAATAATCAGTGTAAAAGAGATAATGACAGATTCATTCATCCTTGTTATTAATGGACAGGGATAGTTGTATCCTCCACAAATCTCTGTAATTCCTCCTTACCACTAACAGCTTCCTTACTTTGCTCATTAACTGTGCAGACATGCTCTTGCACTCTTGGTCTGCAGGATTTTTTCTTTTAAAAAGCGTTCTGCTGATATTGCCTTGCAGTCATTGGGGCTGATTGTCTCAGTTATTTTGGATCAAAATAACACAGATAACAAATTATAACTAATCTACAACAGCAGCTTGTAGACTTTATCCTGCACAATAAATGCTAAGCTGATTTCTCCCTAGAGTGATAGGATCATAATTAAGGGGTGGGATTGAAAATCTCTTTACATTTTGGAACCAGGTTACATATTTAATAGCAAGTGCTAATAATAATAATAATAATAATAATAATAATAATAATAATAATAATAATAATAATAATTTATATCCCGCCCCTCTGCAGAGCAATCGGGGTGGCTTACAACATTAAAATGTACATAAAGATATGTTAATACAATGTAAACAGAACTTAAAAATCCAGAAACCCACCCGCCCCTTATATGAGTAATCAATACAACTGTGCATACTTTAATTGAAAATATAACCTCTATGAATAATACTCAGAATTATATTAATTAATAATATTTAGAATAATATTCAGAATTCAGAATAGTCCCATTACAAAACTGGATCTGCCAGTTCATCCCCATGCACAAAGACCAGTTTCCTATGTCTTTGTGCATTAACGACCATCATTAAGACTGGACCTGCCACTTCATTTCCATACACAAAGGATTTGTAATTTGAATTGACATCCTCACATATATATGTCTATGCCTGGCCCCCAATCCACCAAATGCATCTGAGGAAGCAAACAGAAGTGTACAAAACCTCATGCTGCCAATTTCTTCCTTTCAGTTAGTCTCAAATGTGCTATAAGATCTCTCTACATACTCCTATTCAGAATGTAATGATGAATGGTGAATGGGATACAGAATGTGCATTTGTAGACATAGGATAACGTCTCAAATATCAGATGATTGGTTGCATGGTATGTACAGAATAGTGACATATAATATATTTTAAGAGGCAATGAAAAATATATATTTAATTCAAAGTGGTTTCCCCAGTACCATGCTCCACAAGCATAAGTGGCTCTTAGTGCTTTTTAATCTTAACATCTGCTGTAATTAAAATTATTATATGAACCTGTTATTTCATGCTAGTATGAATTTAAGCTAAAAGCAATAAAAATGCTAAATTAAACTTGATGATGTTTTGCAGGGAGAAAAACTCATCAGAAAATCTATTTAAATATTCAAATATTTAAATTTATTTTTTTGAAATGCCAATCCTGGTGCTGTTTCCCACTGCACAGTTACAGTGCTATGATTCCCTTCTCACTGTCATAACTATATAGTGTGAAAGGATACGTTGTGACTAAATCAGTCTTTTTGTGATATATCTCAGTTTTTCATGTGCTGACACCTATATCCAGTCAGATTTCCAAATGAATCTGTGAAGTAATTTGGAGTTCACATCCTGGGGTGCCCTCATGCACAAGAAAGCTGGAAACAGTGTCCTTGATTTCAAATACAGAGAGCCAGTGTGGCATAGGAGTTTGAGCATTGAACTACAACTCTAGAGGAGATGGTTCAATTCCCACCTTGGCCATGGAACCCACTGGGTGACCTTGGGTAAGTCACATGTTATCAGCCTCAGGAGAAGGCAATGGCAAAACCTTCTCTGAATAAATCTTGCCAAGAAAGCCCCATGATAAGTTTGCCTCAGCATCACCATAAGTTGGAAACAACTTGAAGGCACACAACAACAACAAAGTCTACAAGTATCTGCGGTTTTGCTTTCCACAGTTTCAATTACCCATTGTCAGACATAGTGCAAAAATATCACATACCCCCCACCCTTATCTGTGGTTTCACTATCTGCAGTTTCAGTTAGTCGCGATTGTTTAATGTCTGAAAATATTACTAGTATAGGGTTTAGTACTATCTGTGGTTTCAGGAATCCACTGAGGGTCTTGGAACGTATCCTCCATGGACAAGGGAGGACTACTGTACTTGACATTTATAGGTGTGAATTGCTGGGTTGTTGTTTTTTTAAAACATAAACTAAAACAATGGGGACAAAAAAAATGTACCAACAAATCTATTGGTTTTTAACAATGGTATTTTTTCTTTTGTTCAAGCCAGTGTAACGTATCTCAACAAAAGAATGTTACATCAAGAGTGGTGGCCCGTGCCAGAAGTGTACACTTTGGATTTCATTCCATGCTTTAAAGATGCCATCCAAAGTGTTGAAACACTTAGAAGGATACAAATACAGTTGCCACTCCCAATTCATAGGGGATCCATTCAGCCACCCCCCACAAAAATGGTTGCTCACAAATATTCGAGGCCCATTGGAAATAATCTCCTGCTTGTCCCTCCTGCAAAGAGCAAGACCACAGACTCGAAGTCCATGAACGGGGAGGAACAACTGTATAAATAGTTTTTGTATGGAAATTGAGCAACTTCTCCCCCATTTTTCATGCATTTTTTAAAAATATCTTTACTCCTTCCTTTGCCACCCCAGCACCTGCCAAATGCCAAGAGCAGGAAGATGAATCATATGAATTTTATAAATCATATTTTTCAAGGAAAGAAAATATTTACAGGACAGACTTGCATTCCATTTCATCTGAACATTTGTGACCATGGGTGAAGCCAAAATTTCTCAGAAAATATTTCCTGCATTCCCCCCCCCCTTTGTTATTCATTTCTGGGAAAAGAAGTCTATTTCTCCAAATATTCTCTGCCCTATTTGTGGCAGCCACTTCCTTTTCCAGTGTCATTGGAAAACTCTAGGTCTGGCACATTATGGGAGACATAAAATGGCAGCTAGTTGATGGGCTGATTGACTGCACCCAAGAAATTGCTAGAGAATTTCTCATTTCAGGTCCACTGTCTGCAAATAAAGCACACGTTTTATGAAAGCAAAGGAAGCCAGTGTGGTGTAGTGGTTTGAGTGTTGGACTAGGACTCTGGGAGACTAGGGTTCAGATTCCTACTCAGCCATGGAAACTTACTAGTCTCACTGTCCTAACCTTAGAGGAAGGCAAGGGCAAACTCCCTCGGAACAAATTTTGCCAAGAAAAACCTATGATAGGTTCACCATATGGTGCCCCCCCCCACAAAGAAATGACTTGAAGGCTTGTGGCAAGAACAAAAAGGAAGCCAAAGGGATGCCTGGACATATGATACTAAATCTCATCTACACTTTGTTGACTGTGAAAAGGAGATGTATATTTTCATAGTGTCTACGACCCTGAGCACTTTCCCTCCCCTAATCTGGACTCAGATAGCTGGACTCAGATAGAGGGAAGTTACTGGAAGAAAGTAACACCAGCTATTAGATCCTGGGAGTTGTAGTCAAAATTAGTCACCTTTTTCAAATTATGGATAAACCCTTTTTTTTTTCTTGCATGAGGTTAAGATGTGTGTGTTACACAGTGTGTTACTATGTATTAAAATTAAAGTGGTTACTATGGTGCAATGTCTTAAGTCAGCAGTCTAAAACAAATTCAGGATAAGTAATATTGTTGCTATTTTATTTAAAAGAATAAAAGCCATTCATCTTAGAGGAAGAATGAACATTTTTAAAATAGAAATTAAAACAAGTCTCCCTTGTTTTAATTAACATTTCAAATTATTTGTGCTGAACCTTTTGAGTCTTATAGTACCATAAAAGGAGCTTCAATTTTAGTATTTACCTTTTATAGGGGAAAAAATAGAAAAGAGTAATATTATGTAAAACAGCTGTTTCACTGCGTGGTGTATTTATTAACAAATCAGCACATATTTTCTTTGCCTGTGCCTTCTATCAGGATTCCAAGGCAGGAAATAATATTTGCATTATTATTATGCAAATAATAGTAAGACAGAATATCAACAGCTATCAGACATAATATATGTGTGTACCCATAGTGTGAATCATATTTTTTTCATATATATTCACAAGTAAATATACATGCTACAGAGAATTCATCAACATTTGGAAAAAGACTTTTACAATATATTTTATGCATTTCAGATGACTGAGTTGGTGTCAATAACAGTTAATCAGAACACCCACATTTGTATAATCTTACACTGCTATTCAGAGACACCCTGTTACAAACTGGGTCCTATATTTTGTATATATTTTTTCTAATTTTCAGGACCTAGGGAATTGTTAATTGTTAATATGATAGTGACTGTACACTGGTTAAGAAATAATACCACATATATTTAATAAGATATGTGCCTGGATAAAGGGTTAGTGAAAGAGTGAAATATGGGCTGATGTTCTGCCAGCCAACTAACTGGTGAGGTGTGGAAAACAGACAAAGGTCTAATCTGCACTGCAGAAATAATGCAGTTTGACACCGCTTTGACTTCGATTCTAGGATGTGTAATTTTGTGAGATATTTGTCCTTCTCCATCAGAGTGCCCTGATGCCATAACACATCCCTGTCAAAGCAGCAAATAATATAACAAGTAACATCACACACAACTGAACAACACTTTCAAAAAGAATAATAATGGATAATATGAAAAATGTACTTCAAGAGAACTGACTTTGGAGTAAGAAGAATGTTTTGCTTTGCGGCCTCAAGACTAACAGGCAAGATGTTTGACAGACCTGTATCATCTTCCACATCTCTTTGAAGGTTTATGGCCAATTTGCATCTTTTTGTGTACTATTACACTCTGATCCTACTACCACAACTATTTAACTACTTAAATATATGTGGCTTTGATACTATATTCCATCTAAGGAAGTGGATTAAAGTCCAGTAAACCTCATACTAAAATAAATCAATTAGTCTTAAAAGGTTGATAGATTCCTTCCCCTCTACCATTAATTTTTATGCTAAAACAGACTAAAACACAGCTAACTCTTTGAAGCCTGGTAAAGAATTGCTCTTGAGGGCTTCATAACCAATGCAACAAAGTACTTTTTAAAACGGGGTCAGCAACCTATGGCCTGTGGGCCAGGTCCAGCCCTCCGAGGCCTTGGGACTGGCCCATGGCCAGTCCTGCCACCACCACCGCCATGCACACGCCGCTGCCATGCCACGCATAAGCTCAGGCGCCATTCTGGCATCACCCAACAGGGCCCAACAGCACCGGCATCATGTTCATGCACACGACACCAGTGCTGTAGGGCGTTCCAAAATGTCACCCGCTGTCGTGCGCATGCGTGTGCAAGTGCATGGCGCAGAGTGCCATTTTGGAAGGCCCAACAGCACCGGTGTCATGCACATTCGCACGTCGACATTGGGCGTTCCGAAATGGCACTCCGCATTGCGTGCATGTCCCTTTTATCTATAATCATGTCAAGCAAATCTTTGATCTAATCACCTTCTAAACTATCCTGGGCTTGAAATTGCTTAGTTCTTTGTGCTTTTCTTTGAGTAACAGTACTCTTGGGACTCAGGTTTCCCGATCTCAGGACCTGCCCCCTCTTCTCCAGTCCTCAAGGTGAGGGGAAGGAATATCAGAGCAAGAACACTGCCTTTAAAAGTATGTGCATATTTATTATCCTCATTTGTTAAACTTGGTAATTTTTGTTTGAACAGCATAGTCTATGAAACTGTGGTTAATGTTTAATGTATCATGCTTAATGACATCATGCTGGGCTGCCCCTTGTAACATTATCCTTGGCTTTATTCACATGTTGTTGTTTTTAGTGCAACTATTCAAATAATCTCACTCACACATTCTGGGTTTGTTGTTCACACTGTGGAACCACATCTATGCACATTTCTGCAAGTTCGATTGCTCACACATGTCAGCACTTGAATAAAGTTGGGTTATGATGCGGATGTATATAAAACACGTTCAAGACATGCCAAGTTTTATCCTGGTTTATCCCGGGTCTATTCGCATCGGTTATTCACACAGTTGAGAATCCAAATCTTTTAGAAAAACTTTGGGGGAGGGGGGAACCTAACATCGATTATCCCTGGTTAAGTACAGGCTTTGGCAGCACACCCCAAAACTTAATCAGATGCATTCAAAGTACATGTGAACAACAAAGATTCAACCCAGATGCTGCCTGGATTATTTTCACTGTCTGAATAATTCCCTTGTAACATTCCTGGGGCCTGCTTCTGTGATATCACAAGACCCATCATTCCTAGGTCTCAGGTTTGGGTCCTGAAATGTCAGAGTGTGGATTAGGTCTGACCTGAAACCCAACTTTGGGCTGTATTTGGGTACACCAACAGTCGTATATATATATATATTAGATATTGCCATAAGAAGGTATCCAAAATACATTTCTGCAAGCACTTCTCTGTTCATCATTAGCACAATAGCCAGGTGCAAAGCACAAGTGCACCCTCTGTTCTAGAGCAGCCTCCAAAATAACTAGAACAGCTATAGGAATGTTGCAGTAGCTTCACGTGGATGGCCTTTTTCTGGTAAGCAATGCCAGTGGGATTTTACTTTCCACTGACATTGAATGGGCTTCAGTCTCCCAGGAGGTCCAGGCAATCAGCTGTGAATTGCATCCCATGACAAGAGCAAGAATTGTTCCTTCTCAGGAAATGAACTTGTTAGAGTAACTGGCTTCACAATGATAAGATGCAGCAATGAACTAATCCTTATCACTACAGCAAGAGCAGTAAGTGAAGTTCAATGACTTGCACTCTTAGACTCAATCTTGAAATGTGTTTAGAACTGGTAATTGTAGTTTAACCCAATCCTTGTAACAAACTTGATACCAAGGGAATAACTTATCATTTTAAATGTTTTACCTGTATCTGTTGGGAAATATTCATCCGATCATAATTGTCTTCACACACTCCTTCTATTTGCTGTAAGAGCTATGGGAGCTTTAGGCAGTACAGGGCTTACTTGCATACCTCTGTTCTAACTCACACTGTGTCTCAAGCTTTCCCATTTGCTCAACTATAGATTCTAATGCATGATCATCAATACTAAATGAATCTAGGCAAACCAGACCATATGATCCCAGAAATTATATGTGGTCACATAGAGAGTCATCCCTCTCTTCCTTCTTTTTCTCTTCTTCTATATGTTGATGAACATGGTAAGTCATGGTTATATTGATTTATTCCTCTACCTGAAACTTTCTCTTAGTGTGCATCTACTCTGACAAAATAAATCGCCCCTATCTTGCATTTGTCTGGTCTGCAGAAACCCTGCAATGACCCCATTAAGCCCACACACTCTATTCGACATTGAAGTGACATTGGCACAACCAGCCACATATTTCCCTGTGGTGAGCATGCTGTTTTTCTCCTTCCCAGCATGCATCAACCTAGCAGCCAATCCAGGGGTAGGCAACCTTTCCCCTTTAAGGGCTGAGGGACTTCAGCTCCCAGAAGCCTCAGCCATGTTGGCCAATGGTCCCATGTTGGCCAATAGCTCCTGGGATTCTGGGAGCTGAAGTCCCTCGGCCCTTAAAGGGGAAAGGTTGCCTACCCCTACAATAGCCCTTATTGATTGTCTGTCAATCTAACAATCACCGTAAATGTACACACATACACACACACACCAACAACAACAACAACAACAACAACAAAGAAAGAAAGAAAGAAAGAATAAAAGTGTATTTTATTTATCTTTTATTTAAGAAAATGTCAGTGATAAGGGGTTAGATCAGGCTATCCCATCTGTCTTCTTCCCCTGTATCCAGGTTTTATGTTTGTTTTACTGTTTGTACTCTTGTACAGTGGCATCACTAGAGGGTGCAGGGGGTGCATACTTCACTGGGTGACACATCAGAAAAGCAGTGACATCCAGTCGGGCCCTCTTCCCACTGTGCCCGTCCCAGCTTGCGGTGGCAGCATTTGGAGATCTCTGCTGCTGCAGCAAAGAAAAAAACCCAGTCACCCTCTCCCAGCTTTGCCACAGCACCAGAGACTTTATCACGAGGAGTTCTTCACTGTCACACCAAAGAAGAGGGCCTAACACATCCTTTTGGCCATTTATGTACTGCATTCTCCTTTCCCTCCTTAGATAGACAGGGACTTGCATCTATCTATTTCATTCTATCTAAACATGTGATTTTTGTCACTCAGTCTTGGAGGCTGTTTAACTGACTCTCTCTCAAAATTCTAAACAGTCTCCTCTCAGTACAGTAACAGTCTCTTCTGAGTAAGATTAGCAGTCTTTTCACGCTATATTAAAGATGGCAAGATTTCATCTCTTTACCCAAACCATCACCGGTTAGGATAGGATTTATTTATTTATTTAAGCCATTATTATTTGTTTTTTTTTAAACTACAAACTACATGTTTGTTGTTGTTGTAGTTTTTAGTTTGTCTTTATTTAGGAAAGCATAAAGTTTCCTTTAAAAGTGTTAACACCCTGGGAAACTCAAATTGCACCCCACAGTTAGATCAGGCTATCTCATCTGTCTTCTTCCCCTGTACCTGGGTGTTGTGTTTGTTTTACTGTTTGTACTCTTCTCCACCCCCACCCCCCGGCATCACTAGAGGTGCAGGGGGTGCATCCCTCACTGGGTGACACTTCAGAAAAGGAGTGACACCCAGTTCGGCCCTCTTCCCACTGTGCCCCTCCGTGGCAGCAGAGGCCTTCTCATTTGAAGATCTCTGCTGCTGCAGCAAAGGAGAGAGCCCAGCGACCCTCTCCCAGCTTTGCTGCAGTGCCAGAGACTTTCTCACGAGGAGCCCTTCACTGTCACACCAAAAAAGAGGGCCTAACACATCCTTTTGGCCATTTATGTACTGCATTCTCCTTTCCCTCCTTAGTTAGACAGGGACTTGCATCTATCTATCTCATTCTATCTAAACATGTGATTTTGGTCACTCAGTTTTGGAGGCTGTTTAACTGACTCTCTCTCAAAATTCTAAACAGTCTCCTCTCAGTACAGTAACAGTCTCTTCTGAGTAAGAGTAACAGTCTTTTCCTGCTATATTAAAGAAGCCACAGTGCCAGAGGCCTCCTCATGAGGAGACCTTCACTGTCACACCAAAGAAGAGGGCCCAAGACATCCTTTTGGCCATCACCACTGACCCCAGTAGCCCTCCCACACTGTGGGACACCAGGGGTGTGGATACCACTGCTCCCTCCCACTCCTCCCACCTCCGATCAGTGTTGTGTCATGTTTGTTTTGACTTCAGGAACTGGAACATGTGCATTCCCTCTTCTCCACCTGCTCATTTGTGTGGAGATCACATTCCCTCCCTCCATCCTCCCCATACATTCATTGCAGATCTTTGTAGGAACGAGAGAGTAAATGACGAGGAGTGGAGAGAAGGGAGCACACATGATCTCCAAGGTGCTATTTGAAGAATAGGTTTCATTGCCTTGGATAGCTCATTTAAAGTCTGGAATAAAACCATTCTAGTTCATTCTAAAGTCTTAGGATGTTATCACAGGGGGCCTAAAGCAGTCCCATCCCCGTTGCATCCGCGTCCCATTGCGGTTCCTTTTCAATCCAGAACTTACCGACATACAGAAAGCAGTATCATTCTGGTCGCGGTAAAATGTAATTCCCAAAGAAACTGGCATTCAAAAGAACGGGGATGATGCCGGATGATGCCGCAATGGGACGGGGATGGGACGGGGATGGGTGCGACGTCGTGTGAAGACACGGGGAAAGGAAGCACAATGGGACAGGGATGCGACGGGGATGGGCGGGGTTTCTCTGCGACGTCGTGTGAACACAGGGGAAAAGGAAGTGCAATGGGACAGGGATGCGACGGGGATGGGATTGCTTTAGACCCCGTGTGATACGTCCTTAGAGTCAGTATTAACCAGGACCTGCCCCTTCCTGCTTTGCAAGCTGATTTTTGAAAGAAGGGCCCTCCTGACTATCATATTGGGTCGGTTGGTGGGTGTACAAAGCTTCTATTGAGAGACTCATTCTGTGAAAGCTGTGCCAAACTATGTGCTGCTACTGCTGCCATGACTACAGCATGAATAGCAATTTTTTGTGGGTTTTGAGGGAAAAGATGGCTGCACACGTGTCTTAATGTTTTATGCTTTATAAATGATGCATCCAAGTATCTAGTGGTTTTGACCATGAGTTCTGTTGTTTGAGTTCTCTCCCTTGTGCTGAAAAACTGGCAATCAAAAACAAGATTATGGGTTGTACTTCAAATTTTTTGACAACAGACTGACTATACAAAGCAGTTTAGAAATCTCTGTTCCTACTTCTGTAAAACCCTTGCATTCTCTGTCTATCAGAATGTTGAATTATTAATATGTAGAAAACCTCACCAGTGAAATGGCAGAAAAGGAAGGGAGAAAAATCAGTGTAGTATAGTAGTTACAGTAGAGCTTAGCATGGCGTCATGGTTTGAGTGTTGGACTATGACTCTGGAGCCCAGGGTTCAAATCCTGGCTCAGCCATATCAGCCCATTGGGTGACTCAGTCTCAAAGGATGGCAATGGCCAAGACAACCCTATGATAGGCTCCCCTTAGGATTGCCATAAGTCAGAAATGACTTGAAGGCACACAACAACAAATAACAGTAGTTACAATGGAGGGGGGAATTGTGCACCCACCAGATATTTCTGGGCTGCAGCTCCTAGCATGCCTTAACATTGGTGATACTGACTAGGTTTGTTGGGAGTTGTAGTCCAACAACATCTGGAATACCATACAATTCAACCACTGGGTTAGAGTTTCAAACCACATCTTAGAAAATCATCTTTTTTTTAGACTGTGATCCTCAGACTTCATAAGCCAAAGTGGTCTGTCCATGTTGGCTGGGAGGCTCTAGAAACATACTTTCTAATTGTCCTAATTTGGTAGGGACACTCCCAGTTAAGCCTCTACAGTACCACTATTTCAACTGCTTTTAAAATGTTCCAGTTTTTCTCCTCCTCCCCCCCCCCCCGCTTTTTCCCTTTGTTTTCAGCTTATTTCAGTTGCAATTCAAATTGCCAGATTAGTTTGTATACATTTAATTCAGCAGAGAGGAGAGGTCATGAAGAGGCAGAATCTTGTCCTTGTCTTGGCTCAGGCAAAAGCAAACTGCTGCAGTCTCTCCTAGCTTGTATTTTTTTCCTGATTAATAACTTTTGCCATCTTGCCCACATTCTGATGTTGCTTGGCCGTACAGGTCTGGGTTTTCATCTAAGAAATATTGGGATGTATGTGGGGTTCACACACTCTAAAAGTAGATTTTCCAAGTTCTGTATCAGAATAAAACCAGAGGGGGTCAGTTTCAATCCAGCCGTAAATCTTTGTAGATGACCTCTAGCCTGTTACTGTTTCTCTGCCTAACCAACCTTTTGGGGGACAGAATGGATGTGCGGAAAACCATGTAGTGTGCTTTGAACTGCCTGGATCACATAAAAATTCAACAAAGAGAATTGCAAGTTCTGTAATGCATCTTCTGGACACAACATCAGGGAAGAATGAAGATTATGAGGGATGTTGATTCATGCTATAATATTTCCCCTGTCCTTTATGCAGAAGCAGAAGCAATCATGTTTAAAATCAGCAACAAAACTGCAAAACATTCACATCTTCATACTGGGCTCAATAATTATTCAGTGCAGTCATGGCAATAAATGAAATTATGCCAAACGGTGCATTTTTTTTTAGCACCAAATCTAGTTCTATGTGTGGCAATGTGGTGAGATTTTTGTCCAGCTATAAACACACACACAAATGGTGCAGTAGGTTAAGCATTTCACTACCTTCTGTTTAACAAAAACACATTGTGACAATGCAATCTTTCAGTTTTACCTTGTGGCCTGTCATTGTGTGTTGATGGAATTGCTGGTGACATTCAGCTGATGAATCATATCATGAGGCACCAGCTGAAAGATTATTTCAGAGAAGGTGATTAGGAATGGAGCTGCTGAATAGTTTATCTGAACTGGCCAACATGGATATTAGTGATGGGATTTCTTATATTATTTTGTTTTGGTTTTTCAGCCAAGTATGAAGCTTTTAGTCTGTAATCTTAGTAAATTGCATTCATAATACTTGTGGGGTCTGTCTAGATAAGCAAGTCAATATTTTAAAAAGAAAGTGTGTCTTTACAAGGGGTCATCTAATTCTGTGCATTTTGAAATGTTAAAATGAAGGTAAAAATCAGTGGTGATCACGTAAAAAAGCAAGGACATTTTGAATAATAATTAGTGAGTGGATACAAAAAAATTCAGAAATGGAAATAATGTTTAGACCTGAACTATATCTTCTAAATATGATAGACTATGAGGAAAAAATAGAATGAGAAAACAGAATCTTTATACATTATATGGTTACAGTGGCAAGATTGGGATTGGATAAATATTGAAAGCAGAAGAAAATCCTAGGAGTAGGAGAATGGATAGAAAAAAACTACTGGATTTTGCAGTTTCAGACAAAATGTAGATAGTGGGTTTCCATGGATAAGTAAGGATTTGAACTGTGGTCTCCAGAGCCCTAGTCGAATGTTCAGATCACTATACCTTGCTGGCTCTCACTGTGTTGCTATTGCCAAAAGGTCAAGTTTATTGTTGGGCATAATATGAAAGGGGAAAAAATAAAAAATAAAGCTGTCAATGCTATACTGACATAAGTATATTGTGCAACCATACTTGAAATACTCTGTATAGTTGTCTAGACATGAAAGACAATACAGTAGAGTCAGAAAAGTTATAGTTAAGAAAAATGGAATAATCAACGGACTAGTACAAGTCTCCTGTGAAGAAAGTCACCATTTTAAGCTCTATTCGTCTTAGAATAAAGGTGAGGAAGAGGTAGATATGTATAAAATTATACACTTATGGATAAATGGTTAGGCTTTTTTGCCTTTCTTATAGTACCAGACTCTTAAGTCCATTCACTAAAGCTGAGAAGACGGATAAAAGGAAGTAGCTCTTCACACAAAGCATAGCTAAGCTGTGTTATTCACTACTACAAGACATAGTGATGGCTGCCAGCTTGGACAGTTTTAAAAGTATATCTGCAAGGCAGGGAGGAAGAGAATGAAGAGTCTATGCTCTTTAACTATTGAAGAAGAAGTGCTTCAAATCCACTGATACAGCTTCCTAAACTAGAGGCCATTTAATTTTTTCAAAACTAGACCAGAGTGCACAGTATTGTACCAAAATGCACATTCGTCATATGCTTCTTTTTAAATTGTGTTTCTTCAATGATCAGAGTGCTTGATTTGGTTTTAAATGTTTTTGATCCATTCCCAAGACTCTGTCTTCAAAGGAGACCTCCATTACTCAAACTGTGTGTAATAAGAAAGAGGCCAAATGACTTGAATTCCTATTATTTATTCATATTTCATTAATACAGCTTCACAAAATACATTTTCTTCCCGCATAAACGTCTTCAGAAAGACTGGAGGGATTTACTAACTGGAAGATGGAAAGTGGCTATGAGAAGGAAAGTGTTGAGTTGCCGATGGGGGTGAGGAGAAAGACACACTAAATTTCCAAAATTAAAAGCCTTCCTGGGGAAAGTAGGCCATTTGGCATACAAGCTGAAAAACTATATAATGAATTACCAGCAGCAACTGTCTATGCATGCATATTACTTTCATTTACAGTATATATCTTTCAGGGAATTCCAAAAGAAAATCAGCATATGCTTTATAGACTATAGCAAAGCCTTTGACTGCATCGATCATGAAAGGCTATGAAATGCCCTTAAAGACATGGGATTGCCAACACATCTGATAGGACCTTATCACACGTGGGCCACAAAGCGATAATAAAGTGAAATAAGAATAAATCCAGTAATAAACTGAAAGAAACCCCACAATACGCAAATGGCTATCACACGCCATTACCTTCATCGCGCTTTTAAGGAAAGCGCTCCCGGGAACCGTATTTGCCGTTCACACACAAGTGAGAAAATCCCATACATAACCAAGCAATGATGTTCTTGCACATGCTCAACTGAAGCTGTCGTACTTTGGACATAGTCATGAGAAGGGAGGACTCTTTGGAAAAAACAATAATGCTGGGGAAGGTGGAGGGAAGTAGGAAGAGAGGAAGGCCACATGCCAGATGGATGGATTCTATTAAGGAGGTGACGGGTATTAAGGAATTGCAGGAATTAAGCAGAGCAGTGGAGGACAGAGGGTCTTGAAAATGTAATAGGGTCGCCATGAGTCTAGATCTACTCGAGGGCAGTTAACAACAACAACAAAATCTTTCAGAATGGCATGATTTCATTCAGACCAATGGTGACAGGGGGCTCCCTTGTTAGGGTGATGGATCTGTTCTCTGGGTTTTAATCCAAATTTTAAAGGAACTATCCAATGTACTGAGATCAGCTTGAAAACAGAGTTCAAAACCTTGGATGAGTCTTGTAATTCAAAGACTTGCATCTCAGGAAATAGACGCAAGTCTATAAATGCTTATGCTACCATCTTATTTCTTTCTCTCAGTCTCAAAGGTGCTACAAGAGCCCTTTGCACATAGCTCCTATAATGTTCAGACTACATTCCATAGCAGATTCCCCATTCCACTGACATGCAAACCACCAGTCAGATTCGCAGCAACCCTGGGCTTATCTACACTATTACTATGGACATTGAGACAAATCTCAAGGAGCAACACATTCCCCATTCTGAGATTGCTTCATAGTAAAATGGTGGCACACAAGCTAGTTTCCCTGAATCGTTTAGAGTCACATGTCCATGGCTCCTCTGCTTTATGATTACAGTTGGCCTTCTGTATCTACAGATTTAAGTATCCACAGCTTGAAAATATTCCAAAAAAGTATAATATATTTTACCATTTTATATTAGGGGCACCATTTTACAATGCTATTGTATTTAACGGGACTTGAGCATCCATGCATTTTGGTATCCATCCGCATTGGGGTTCTGGAACCAAACTTCAGCAGATAACAAGGGCCCACTGATATTTTTTCCCTTTCCATGAAGCATGCAAATATACACGTTTCTGCCCTGGTTGAGGACACTCCTTTTTTACCACTACCACTACAGCTAAGCCAAGCAGTTAATCGGAGACATGCAGATACAGGTATAAATATCTACCAAACAGATATACTAATACCTAATTATATGCACAAATGCAGCACACTTTTTTTTTAAAAGGCAGATGAGCTAGTCAAATGTCCTGTCTCTTGGGAACTGTCACTTTCTGGTGGTGACACTTCCACTTCAAAAAGTTTGGTGTTTTGTTTTGTTTTGTTTTGTTTTGTTTTAGTTTGGAACTGCAGTATGCCAGCATTATTTTGAGGGGTGGAAAGAAACATAAAAATCTAAATGTTGTTTAGAAACCAAGCTGACTTTTGTAAGTGACAAGGGAATTGAGGAAGGCTACAGTAAGATTACATAGAGTAGCAGTCGATTCCCAGTTGAAATTATTGTTCAGCCATGTGACTCCTTGTCTTTCTCTTCTCCTAGCTTTAAAGGTTAAGTTTGTTTTTAAAGCTGTCCTTACAGTGCATTCTGTTTAATCCTGGGAATAAGTAGCCTTCCCCTATCCTTGCGTTATGCTATTTTGAAGGATGGCTTTCTTTTATTTTGTTTGTTTGTGATATGGAAACCAGACAGCAGATGAAATAAGTTCAGAAACAATGTTGATGTCACTTTGGATTACTCCTTCCAGCTCATTCTTGAAGGTGGTACGAAGAGATTACAAATAAAAGTTTAACATACTTGGCACTGGAAGATTTGTGACAGGGTCAAGTGTGTCAGCCAAATAATAGGAAAAGGTTGTATTGTAGAAAAGTGCAAATTTTGCTTTTGTTTTGCCTTTCTGATCCTGCGGTTATCAGTTTGGAGAGAGGGGTATTAAAATGAGGCATTTCCCACATCAGAGAAGCAATTATAACATTAGTGAAAGGGTGGCAATCTTTGAGGTCTTCACAAACTATGAAGTGTGAGCAACAGCAAATCCTATGTACGTATAATTATTTAGATGTAAGTACCATTGAGTTCAGTGGGATTACTCCCTGCTCAACGTGTTTAGAAATGGAGCTTCAAATTCTAGTCCTCTACTGATGTACCCAGATCTAAGCTCTGTTGAATGCAGTGAGGTTTATTTCTGAGTAGACATATATGGGATTGTGCTTTTAAGCTTTGTCTGCTTGCTTTGGGTGATTTTCATTGCCACCATACTGGATCAACTGAGGACTCAGTTCAGGCAGGTAACCTTCCACAAATAGTGTCTAGAAATGGAATGGGCTGCTGCAGTGGGTCGGAGGGTTAGTTTTTGGCTCCTGGGATCCTCGTGTCACATCGGTAGCTAAAAATGCAAAAAGGAAACAAAACCAGAAGGGATTAGAATGCTTCTGGTTTTGGAAAATATAACTTATTTATTCATTTATGTTGATATTCTGAAGTTCAGTGGAGCCTTGTAATCTATAGTGATATGAATCAACTCCTCACATTTTGGGTAGTGTAGGGAGTCTGGATGGATAAAAGACCTACTTATTAGCAATCATTTCATTACATGTCTCTATAGGGTTTATTTAATACTTTGATAAATGACCTGGATGATAGAATAGAGTACATGCTTATCAAATTTGCAGATGACACCAAATTAGGATGGGTTGCTAATATTCCAGAGGACAGGATCAAAATTCAAAATGACCTTCAAAATTAGAAAGCTGGGCCAGAACTAACAAAATGAATTTCAACATGGAGAAATATGAGGTACTGTGCTTAGACAGAAAAAAATGAAATGCGCCAATATAGGATGGATGACACCTGGTTTGACAACAATATATGAAATAGGAGTATAAACATGAGTTAGCAGTATGATGCTGCAGTGAAAAAAGCCAATGCAATTTTAGGCTGCGTATATAGGAGTATGGTGTCTAGACTGTAATAATGCCACTCTATTCTTATTTGGTCAGGCCTCACCTGGAATATTGTGCCCACTTCTGGTCACTACAATTCAAGAAGGATATGGACAAGCTAGAGGAGGTTCAGAGGAGGATGGCCAAAATGGTAAAAGGTCTGGAAACTGTGCTCTGAGAGCATGGCTTAGGAAGCTGGATATGCTTAGCTTTAAGAAAAGGTTAAGAGGTGACATGATAGCCATGTTTAAATACTTGAAGGGATGTCATATTGATGATGGAGCAATGAATTCAAACTTCAGAAAAAGAGATTCCACCTAAACATTAGGAAGAACTTCCTGATGGTAAGACCTGTTTGACAGTGGAATACACTGCCTCAAAGTGTGGTGGAGTCTCCTTCTTTGGAGGTTTTTAAAGAGACAGAGGGCCTTTGCAGATGGCACAAAGTGCTGTCTTGGAGGCAAGTAAGGGGAGGGGCAGCCTCACACCGGGTGCCCCAACCCCTTCCCGAGGACGTCATTGGAGTGCCCGCCATTCCACATGTCGGGGGCTCCGATGACATCCTTCCGACTCAGTGTCCAGACATACTGAGCCGGAAGAGATGCCGAAGAGGTGCACACTGCCTCTTCCTGCGCCCTTTCTGCGCCTTGCGGAAGGAGCGCTATTTTAGTGCTCCTTCCAGGGCCGGAAAAAGAGTAGATTGGGGCCGAGGCGTGGGGCAGCCTCAGTCCCAATCCACAGCTTCTTGGGGCAGCCCATGGCCACCCCGTCTGCAGAGGCCCTGAATGACCATTTGTTGGGAATGCTTTAATTGTGTATTCATACATGGCAGAGGGATGGACTGGATGGCCTTTGTGGTCTCTTCCAAGGAGCTTAGAGTTTTAAATCAAATTAAGCCTCCTGAGCTGCAGCCAGGAGGTAGGATGGAGGCAGGAATTATCACATGCTAAATTGCTGCCAAATCACCATCCACTATCAGCCCGGGTCCCAGCCGGCATTTTTTAGAAGCCAGAAAGCATTCTGATTTCTAAAAAGCATCAGCTGAGCGCAACTGGGATCCGGCTGGCGATTCAGCGGCAATTTAGCATTCAATAATCTCTGCCTCCATCTCACCTTCTGGCTATAGCCCAGGAGGCTTAATTCGATTTAAAACACCAAGCAATAGTCTCACAACTCTACGTATCTATTATTTTACTCCTGTGATATTGGAGTGGATGCATTGTGTTCATTTATGACAGGAGTGGTCATATATATGGCCTGTGAACCTGACAAAGCCCTCAAAGCCCCTCATAAGTCCTCTGAAGCCTTCCCACTTTGCCACTTTTTACACACAATTTTTGGTGTGATTTTTGCAATATTTTATCCCCAAATTGTGTCAAATCACCCACCAAAATGTGTGAAAACACATGTAAACATCCTCTTGGCAAGCACCCCAGAATTCTGTACTACCTGCAAAAATCTCCATTTCCCTTTGCAGTCCCTCTCAAACTAGGGACAGGTAATGGTGTGACATTGCTTCCTATCATCATTTTGAAAAAAAAAACTTCAGAAGAAAACAGAAGTATTTGGGCTTTCTTGAGAGGATGCAGTCAATGAGGGTCTGAGCAAGAAATTCTCCCTTGTCCACCCCAGATTTATACAGTGGAAACCTATGGCCTTCTTTTGAATAAATATATTCCTTTTTTTTTTTTTTTTTTTTTTGCAACTCTTCATACCACAGTTTGTGCCATTAACATTTATGAAAAGCAAGATGATGGTATTGAGTAAGCTGTTTGTGGGCTTACAGATTGTATGAAGAAATCTCAAGTTCAGCTCAATTTGACGTAAAGCATTTGGGGGGATTTTGAAGTGTATCATTCTAATGTAATACCTGTATTATTAAAGTAATCAACTGTTTGTGATTCAAGCCTAACACAGTCCTGCATAGTTTATTATTACTATGAATAAGCTGTGATTTTCCCAGCATCGTTATGTTTAAATTGAAATCTTCTCTCATCAACCGTGTTAAACATAATGCCTACTGTTGTTATTAGTTTAAACAATAGCAGGGGTATTTTAATGAAATCAGTATTATTTTTTTCCTGTTGCAAGTTTTTGGCAAGGCTTGCTGAATTAACATTCAGATTTTTCATTCTGTAAAGAGGATTCCCATGTGGTGAAGAATAATAGAAAATACTGGACAAGAGGCATGGAGAAAGATTAAGTATGTATGCCATTACACCCATCCAATAACAGTGGTGCCTGGTACCTTCTACGTCACTGGAGTAATAGATTTCCCATGGGTTACTGTATTAACTTTGGGGAATAGAGGTCAGCACATTGAATAGTTACTTTAAAGTTTGGACTAAAATCAGCCCACTGATATGGAACGCTAATTGTTGTACAATTTGTTATTCACATGTAGTAGAGTAGTGGTTTGAACATTGAACTAGGACCCTGGAGACC
>JAIPUX010001232.1:147667253-147677431 GCA_020142125.1 Phrynosoma platyrhinos | reverse complement strand
CTAACAAAAAATAAAATAAAATAAAAACATCTACAAACTAGACGAGGAAACAAAGGCTTCCACCATACCTGACTGGCTCTTTTGTGTTACTTATTGAACTCTCTATAGTTTATTCAAAGATTAATAGATTATTTAAAAAAAACACCTATCTATCATACTAGAAATAAAAGTCCTTACCAAGGACCTAATATGAATATAATACTTTAAAAAAATGCAAATCCCCTACTGTGTATATCCATCCTTTCAAAACCTAAAACCATTTAATTATTTATTTTAGAGTATTTATACCCTTCCCTCCAGCCAAAAAGGGTCCCAGAGCAGCTTACAAATTGTTAATTTGACAGTTCCCTGGGATGGTAAAACAAATGAAAAATGAGTCTTATTCCTTACCTAGATTTTTTTTGGGGGGGGTTGCTTTTGCAGCTTTTAGACAGCTTCTTATAATAATAATAATAATAATAATAATAATAATGAAAAAGAGCTTTCTTCTCCCACTTTCTCTTAAGCAGATCAGAGGTTGTGGGTTTGCTAATCCTGCTATGAGTGACAATTTACCCTGTTTGTTTCTGTTCCCTAGAACGGTTATATTCCAATCTAACATGAGCCTGATCTGAGAGTTCATGCTGCAAGTTTGTTTAATGTGGCTGTTGTCTTCAGAGGTGTTTACCCCTTTCAGAGCTTGAAAACTCTGAGATTTGTGGGTGCTCAAAAAATATTCTGAATTGGAGGAGAGGGACAGACAGATCCTAGAGCAATCAAAGATCAAAGCCATCTTAATAATGAACCATGAGACATAAAGGTGTTTAAGATCAAAGGAAGTGTTTCATCTTTCCTCTGTGGCTGAAGCCTTACCTGAAAGTCCTATCCCTGTATCTGCATGGTTCTGTGATTTTGAAATAATAATAATAATAATAATAAACTGAACATACAGCATGGCGAGGGATTTTAGAATAGCAAAATCCTTCTTGTATGGGATTTTTTAAACACCGCAGGTAAGATGAAAGGAAAAGAGCTAAGTATAAGGTTAGTGCTGCACTGCTCTGGGATATTAACAAACCAGCTGACAGTCCAAATGACCAGATTCCAGGAGCGGCTCAGGTCCTGCTCCTGCCTTAAATGGAAAGCAAATTGTCTCTCCCTGCATCATATGGTGACAGTGCTCCCTAGAGATACCAGAGGAAGCAACAGTAGAAGACGATGTCACAAGAGGACACAAAGTGGCATCTACTTCCCACCCAACCTAAGAAGAGGACATGCCTTGGCATCTAATCCCCATCCAAGGAGGAGGCAGCAACCATGCTTAAAGACTGCCATTTGACCTCCATCCTCAGAGGAGTTTGTAGTAGGAAAGGGAAGTATGCTGGAAGAGGGACATCCCTGCCCCTGGTGTCACCTGGTGCAAGGACTGGAGTCTTAGTGGGTGGGACGGGTGTCATGCTTGGCCACCTCGTCCCTCTCCTCATGAGGAAAAGGATGGAACAGAATGAGAGGGAGTGCACTTGGCCTCCCCCAGGCTGCCCCATCCCTGTCCTAACAAGGAAAAGAATGGGATGGCATGGGGAAGGGGAGGAGCTGACCAGGCATCATCTCTTTTCTGGGGTGTCACCCAGTGCTGACCGCACCCGCACCCCCACCTAGTGATGCCACTGCTCCAAGACAGGACAAATCCTAGCTCTGGAGGGCTGCAAGGGTCTTGTTAGGATGAGGTTGGGGGATGGCCCATTTTCTGTCTTCAGTGACTACCGCAGATGAACGCTAGGGCAATGGGGGTTCATCTTTCATGTTTTGGCTGGGAGGTGGTCCTTCTGAAATCATCAGGCAAACTTAGAGGGGATGCAGATGGGTAGCCCTGGGCCGACCCCGGAAGCAGAGGATCGAGGCAGAGGCTGCCGGACACCTCGGCCCGATCCTCCCTTTTGCCACCTGTAAAAGGAGCGCTAAAATAGCGCTCCTTCTGCAAGCTATGAAAGGGGCACCGCAAGAGGCGTGGCACACCTCTTTGGCATCTCTTCCAGCTCAGCGTGTCTAGACGCTGAGCCGGAAGGATGTCATTGGAGCGCCCGTCGTGCGGACGGGCCATCGCTCTGATGACGTCCTCAGGAAGGGGATGGGACACCCAGTATCTGGCTGCCCCTCTCCTTCCTGGGATTGAAGATGGATTTTATTATTTTGTAGAATGTACGCCATCGGCAGGCTTTTTATTTATTTTTGTTTATTTTGTTGACTGTATGTGCAGCACTGTGTAAATCTATAGCGCTATATAAATAAACTGTAATAATAATAATAATAATAATCTGAACTACCCATATTCCTTTGTAATTATGCCCCCTTGGTAAATTTTCAGACATGTTCTAAATGGTCAAGTTCAGTAGACTTACATCTACAAAAGCTTGTGTTAGTATACTCTTTATCTTAGGCTGCATCTGCACTGCAGAAATAATGCAGTTTGATGCCACTTTAACTGCCTTGGCTCAATGCTATGGAATTCTGGGATTTGATGTTTGGTGAGATGTTTGGCCTTCTCTGTCAGTCTGCTCTGGGGTGACAACAAACTACAAAACTCAGAATTTCCTAAGCTTTCAGCCATGGCAGTTAAAGTGCTATCAAAATGCATTATTTCTACAGCACAGAAGCAGTCTTGTTGCAAAGGTGCTAGAACATCCCTTTGTATACTGTATGGTCAAGAACACACAAAGTTTAGGACTGCTATTGTAGTCCTAATAGCAGTCCTAATAGTCCTGAGCCATCCCAGAAATAACACAGGCAGCGTGCAATATATCCTACTCTCACTTACCTGGGAGCAAGCTACACTGGAGACAGGGAGGGGGCTTCTAAGTATGCATTGTGCTTGAAAGAGTCTTAATATTTAGGGATGATTGAATGATAATTGATGGGAGAAGTAATTTCCTTTCCTCCAGAACATTTTCTCCAGTACACCTAATTCTCTATGCCTCATTTGGTACCGTAGATATACATGCTTTTGCATTATCTTTTCGAGTGTATTAGGTGTGAGATCCTATATCTTCCAGCTTTTCTCAACAGCTTTTGCTTTTGAAGCAGTGAAGTGGAGGGAGAGATTTGATAGGAGATCTTATGGGCATCTTTGCATTGACTTAAGAGGGTCTTCAATATCTTGCCTTTGGTCAATATGTCAATTGTAGAGGGTTATTTTTAAAAAATACTGTTTTGTAACATATGTTATTATTTTGCCATTGTTTTCGTGGCAGTCAGATTGTCTCCTGCTTCATCAGGTTGTTGTTATTGCTTTAATGCAATTCATTCTGTTTTCATTCTTTTATTTATTAAAAAAGGTACTTGCAAGTAGACAAAATTAATAAAGATCTGCCTGCCAATGTTGAGCCCCTGTCGCCCACCAACCACCTGAGCTAACCACTTCACTGGCTTTTCCTTTCCACCCATTCCTCCAACAACAATTGACTGCAGACATTTGCCAAGGATAAGGAACACTGGGAGGTGTGGTTCATCGTTGATAGGAGATGTACACATTTCCCACATACGATGTAGGCGTATTGTAAGAATACGGTGACGCCTAATGGGAATTTTTTTGCTTCACTGTCAGTCCTTGAGTTGATGCATTGCTGGATCTTAAATGGCACTCATGCATCTGCTACTCTAAGCGCAATCCTGAGAAATGTTAAGGGCCCAGCTGCAAAATTTCTTTTTCTGCTGTGGCACCCCAGTTATGAAATATCTTCCCTTGGAGGCACAGTTGACACCAATAATGCCATCATTCCAGCACCAAACGAAAACATGGCTGTTCACTGAACCCTTTGGGGCCTATTTGGCTTTAATCTGGCTTTTTAACTTGTTTAAAAAAGTTTAATGAAAGCCAACATGGTAGAGTAGTTTGAGTGTTAGACTAGGGACTTTATCACACAGGAGAAATCCCACCCAGAAATGGAATTTAAAAGGTGGGGAAAACCCGCAAAAGAGGGTAGATTGTCACACACATTGCTTTTAAAGTGTGCTTAACCCAATGAGAAAGTAGTCAAAAGGCCTTTGCAGACTGCTAGAAGTAGTGCAAACTGAGTCCACTTTAACTGCCCTGGCTCAGTGCTAGGGAATCATGGGAATTGTATTTTTTTTTTTTTTTTTTTTTTTTTTTAGACATTGAGCCTTAAGCTGCTTCTTTTTACTTTCGGGATTTTCTGAAACTAAAAAAAGCAGCTTTTGACTACTTTCTATTCGGGTTAAGCACACTTTTAAAATGACATTGTCTGAAAATCTACCCACTTGTGTGGGTTTTTTCCTATTTAAAACCCCGTTTCTTCACGGGATTTTCCCCATGTGATAAAGTCCTAGGACTCTTGGAGACCAGCGTTCAAATCCCTGTTTGGCTATGGAATACCACTGGGTGGCCTTGAGTAAGTCATACCTTCTCAGTTCTCTCGGTGACATCCTCTTAGTTTCACCTATCCTCTCAGTCTTGGAGGACAGCAACGATAAACCCCTTCTGAACAAATCCTGCTAATAAAACCAAGTGATAGGGTTGCTGTAGTTTGGAAATGACTCGAAGGCATACAACAACAAAATGGTTTAATATTTTCAAATCATTTTTATTTTTATACTGCTGTAAATTATTCAGGCTGGTTTTATCATATGCTGCCTTAAGATGTTTAAAGGATGGGATGATAATAATAATAATAATAATAATAATAATAATAATAATAATAATAATAATAATAATAATAATAATAATAATAGTAATAATAAATGTTTATTTATAATGTCCTTTTCACCAAAGGGCGGTATATCAGATAAATAAATAAAAGAGAATGTGCCTGGTGACTCTGGCAAGTAATGACAAAAGACATAGTACTTATGGCTGCTTTCTGATGTGCCTTTTTGACTGTTTTCTAGGGAATAAATGCAGAGAAGGAAGGAGGGAGGGAGGGCCATATAACAGATAGAACAATATCTCACCCCTTGCATAGGAAATACCTTTCTTGTTTAATCATATTCAGTGGGAGTGGGTAATCTGCAGCTCTTTTCTGCATAATTTTGAATGGAGTGTTCCTCCCAATCTCCAGGATCTTAACTTAAAATAGATTTTTGATAACAAGGCTGAGGCAGGATAATGGTGGTGGGAGATGATGGAAATTGAAATATGGTTCTGGATTTCGATACTTCACATGTTGAGTACACAACCATTAAATGTCCAGTTTTGAACCATACACTTTTAATTTCAAGGTAAGCATGCATAGTAATAATTGGATATATTGGATCACTGCTAAGCTCCTTTATTTCAGAGGTTTGCAAAAGCCCCCTAAAACAAAAGATGACAATTCAAACCTCTTCTCCAAACTCTTCTCTTGCTAGAAATGAAATCTGGAATGCTCTTTTTACTTCTTGGCATTTGGCAGAAAAGTAGAATGTACAACACGGCTCTTCAGAACTGGCATAGTGAAGTTAAGAAATGGGAAGCTCTGGGTTCAAATCCTATTTAAGTCAGGAATTCACTAGGCTTTTGCTCCATGATCTTTCATATAGGGATAACAGTGCTGACCTATCATAGGACCTTATCACATGGGGCCCAAACCAGACAGAATCCAAATGAAATCCCGACCTAATACGTATTATTTTTCCGTAATCGTTTTCCACACGACGTCGCACAGAACCCCGACAGAACCCCGACAGAACCCCGACAGAAAGCAGAAAGAACCGAGATCTTTTGAATTTCGGTTTCTTCAGGAATTGCAATTGCGCAACGGGAATCATTTCACATTTCCATAGGTCTGATAGCCAAATACGTATTGTGGTGCATTTCCCCGCTGTTGCCATGGTTCCAGCGAGCATTCCTCTCTCTGCGCATGTGCAGGAGGCTCATTTAGGCTACATTTACGGGGGTTTTTTCTCTTGTGCGTGGACACTCGAGACACTTACTGTAAAAGCACAATGAAGGTAATGACGTTTGCGGAAACAAGGGTTATTTCCCGTTTATTTTCGGGATGCCTCGTTTCCACTTTATTTTCAGTTTTCTGGGCCACATGTGATAAGGTCCTTACTTGGGTATTGCAAGGAGACTAAGAATTTTATGTGAAACACTTCAAACACTTGCAAATGGAATTTCTTGGGATTGCATCCAAATGATCAAAAAGGTGTAAATGTTAAAGCAAAGTATGTGCTTCCAAGTTGCCTCTTGACTAATGGCATCATGATTCATTAGGTGAAGACTATTGTTTCCTGCTTCATCAGTTTGTTGTTATGGTCAAGTTCGGTAGACTTATTCCCTTCCAAGTACTAACCACTATTAAGATGAAACCCCACAGCATACAAGAGCAGAGGAAACTGACAGATCAGATGTCATGACTTTTAAGGGCCCCCCACTCCCAGACCACTACCATTATGTCTTCATGCTCCTGACATCTTATTCTGGTTTGACTCTAGGATACAATATAGCTTTTCATTCTTGGCTTGCCTTTTTGCCTGACCTTTGGAGCAGAAAGCTTTCACCTCCTTAACTTAACTGGCAGTATTTCCCAGGCTACATTTTTGCAAAGGTCTCTGTTTTTCACTCCTGAATTTTCAGGTCACTGGTACAGATGCACTTGATGGAATTTAAGAACAATTTACCTCTGATTGCGAGCAGCGTGAAAGGCAGCCCCTTGCCTCAAATAACCTTTAATGTCATCTCTGAAGTTTCAGATTTGATCCCCACCTCTGGAAGCTTACTGAATGGAGAGGGGAAATCAGACAAGGCAATAATGTCACTAACCATGCTTCTAAAAGCAGGAATCTGTAGGCAAAGCTGAAGATATTAAATTTTAAAATCATTCAAACCCTGTTTATCTTCTCTGCTTTTTAGCTTCGCCTGTTGCATACAATATTCATCTTCCATACGTTCATCACTCCTTTTGTCAATTGTGTAGGTTTAAAAGAACAATGTTACTTATATTACAGAATAAAATACATTAGGACTGTTCTCCCTGCGAATCTGAGAGCCACTTCTCACGAAAACCTTTGTCAGCTGTGAAAAACATCTCCTATTTTCACAGAGGGGGTGGAAGTGTTCACTCAATCAACATAAGGATAGGAAGCATGGCCTTTCCTGTTCTGAATTAGCTTTGGTTTTGTGTCAGATTGGTTTGTGCATCATTGTGACAGCAGCACACTGACAACAGGATGCTTAATTGGCTTGAATCATACCATTATCGTAAAACAGCCCTGTTTATTGTGCAGAAAAATAGGTCCAAAACAAACTGCAGAAATATTCCAGATTGAGACCACTTTAACTGCCCTGGCTCAATGCTAGGGAATTCTGGGAACTGTAGTTCTGTGAGACATTTAGGGGGGTTGCAGACTGCCAGAAATAGTGCAAATTGAGTCCACTTTTAGGGTTAGGGTTAGGGTTAGGGAATCATGGGAACTGTATTTTATTGTGGCACCAGAGCTCTCTTACAGAGAAGGTTCAATGTCTCAGAAAAAAAACAATTCCCATGATTCCCTAGCCCTAACCCTAACCCTAAAAGTGGATTCAATTTGCATTGTTTCTGGCAGTCTGCAACCCCCCTTAGCCTTCTCTGTCAGAGAGTTCTGGTGCCACAATAAACTACAGTTCCCAGATTCCCTAGCAGTGAGGCAGGGCTGCTAGGGAAGTGGTCTCAAACTACATTATTTCTGCAGTGTGCTTTGAGTCATAGAGAATTTAAAAACCACAACAACAGCAAAATCATTTCAGCTCCCCTCCTTTACTTTCATGCCAAAAAATGAAGGGCTTATAACAGTTAGTTTTTGGACTACTGGCCATGCTGCCATAGGACCTAAGAAAGTTGTAGCACAAAAAAAGTAGCTTTTCTGATCCCTCCAAAAATGTTTGCAGGTCAGCGTTCAGCACAGCAACATCAGAGCATGGTCAAGATGACAAATATTACTCATGATGAAGAACACACAAGCTAGGTGGGGCTACAGCGATTTGCTTTTGCCTCAGCCTACTGGGAAGGGCAAGATTCTGCCCCTCCTCTCCCCACTGAGTTAAATGAGTGCAAACTACTTTTGGACTTTAAACTCAGTTTGCAACACGTGAAGTAAGCTGATGAAATGGGGGAAAGTGGGAGAAGGAGAGAGAAACTGGGGAGTTTATCACACAAGCTCTGTTCCAGCCTCAACTGTGTTGGAGAAGGAAACCAGATACCAGTTTGGGAGCTTTCCTTATCATACCATCCCTCCATTAATGCTACCAAGCCTCTCTGTGTTATGGACTCTTTCCCAGACTCCTCTTTAGCCCCACCTGTCTGCCCAGCATGGCTAACCCAGGATGCTGGGGGGGGGAGGGTCTTTTGTCATTCATTTCTCTTTTTAACTTAATTTTAGCCTTTATTGAACTTTGATTTAGGGAGTGGGGGAGAGAAAAGGAAAAAGGTGTGGAGTGGGACAAAAAACTAGCCTGCTTGGGAGAAATTGGGAAAGACGAGGAGGAGACACTAAGACCACGTGACTGCCCAATGCAGGGTCTGCATTATTTCATGGCAAGGCTAGTGGAATACACATGCAATTGGGAGCCTATCATTGGAGTTGCCCATGAATGAAGAATGACACCCTAAAGCCAGCAGCATCCCTAGGGTTGGTGTCACCCAATGCGGTTGCTCATGGGTGGGCAGGACTTCTGGGGGGTGAGACTTCTAGGGTGGGACTTTCAGTGGACTTCCGGGGCATGTGGGAGTATGCACGCACAGAGATGCTCACATGCGGCTCCGGGGAGCAGCTGGCAGGCACCGAAAAGGGCTACAGAGGGCCAGGGAGAAGCTGGCAGGCCCAGAAAAGGGCCAGGGAGAAGCTAGCAGGCCCGTGAAAGGGCTGGGGCGGGCCAGGGAGAAGCCAGAGGGCCCTGGAAAGGGCCAAGGAGGGTTCAGGAAAAGCTGGGAGGCCGTGAAATGGTTGGGGAGGGCTGGGGAGAAGCCGGTGGGCCCCAGAAAGGGCTGGGGAAGACCGGGGAGAAGCTAGCAGGCCCTGGAAAGGGCCAGGGACTGACCTGGTTTCACCCCCCTTCTGGAGTGTCACACAGTGTGGCCCGCATCCCCCAGTGGCACTACTGCCTAAAGCAGGCATGCTTTAGAGGCAGCATCACATGATAAATATCACTTTCCAGCTCTAATTGCAGTTTAAAAGCCACATATGGTAAAGTCCTGGGGCATTTTAAAAGCAACTGGAAAAAATGGGATGACCGAGGATTAATCAGAACTGTGCCTGCCAAATTAGGACACTTGGAGGGTATGGCATCCTAGGAACTGTGGTCCAAATGGATAATTCTTTAATTTCCATACACGGGGTTCCCTAGAAAAGATCCAGAATTTGTAGTAACTCACCACCCTGAAGGACAACAGTTTGCTAACTAAATTCCATATTGCTAACATCAACATAACATAAAGAAACATAAAGAAAACATAAAGAAAAACCAAGATGACAAGACTTAGGCTGTCGTACTTTGGACACATCATGAGAAGGCATGAATCGTTGGAAAAGGTAATAATGTTAGGAAAGGTGGAGGGAAGTAGAAAGAGAGGAAGGCCACATGCTAGATGGATGGACTTTATTAAAGAGACAATGAAAATGAGTTTACAGGAGCTGGGAGAGCAGTGGAGGGGGGGCTGGAGATGTCTCATCCATAGGATCGCCATGGGTCGAGACCAATATGAAGGCAGTTATCAACAACAAAACATCAACTAACATATTGCTAACATCAACTAACATATTGCTAACATCATCACATGGGATGCAGTGGCTTAGTGGTTAAGACATAAGTTCAGAGGATCGGAAGTTTGGTAATTCAAGGTCCAGGTGCCGCATGATGGGGTGAGCTCCTGTCACTATTCCCAGCTTCTGCCAACCTAGCAGTTTGAAAGCATGCAAATGCAAGTAGATAAATAGGTACCACTTTGGTAGGAAGGTAGCAGTGTTCAGTGCAATCATGCTGGTGACATGACCACTGGATTCTTCTTCAGACAATGCTGGCTCTTTGGCTTAGTAACAGATGAGCACAGCCCCCTACAGTCAGGTGCAACTAGACATTCATGTCAAGGGAATACCTTTACCTTTTTAACATCAACCACTTCTCTTATCCCATGACCACACTCCCTTGGCTGGAAAATCAAATGGCACTTGCAAGCACAAGAATCACCAATCAGTCCCAATAATAATAATAATAATAATAATAATAATAA
>JAIPUX010001232.1:147650477-147667153 GCA_020142125.1 Phrynosoma platyrhinos | reverse complement strand
CCTGGAGTTGGGGAGCAACTGCCCTCTTGATCACCTTGCTTAGAAAAGATAGCAAGGAGACTGGTTTATAGTTGTTTCTATCCAGGGGGTCCAGGGAGGGTTTTTTCAGGAGTGGCTTAATCTCTGCCTCCTTCAAGAAAGATGGTACCATACCCTCCCTGAAGGGTGCATTGATTGTATCCCATAGGAATACACTCAATGAGTCCCCCCCTCCGGACAACCAGCCAAGATGGACATGGATCGAGAGGGCAAGTCGTCTTCCTCATTTTTCCAAGGAGCTTGTCCACGTCATTGGTACTCACAGATTGAAACTGATCCAGTAAAACGCCATCAATGGAGTTACTGGAAGCTTCATCTATGGATTCTGTTAGAATAATGGCATCCAAGTCAGCTCTTATCCGAGAGATTTTATTTGAAAAATGGATGTTAAATGCATCACAGCAGGCTGTCATTGGGTTAAGTTGGGGATTTAGCACTGGATAAATCTTCATCCGTTCCCCCACCCCCCTAAACAGCTTTTCTGGATGGGATTCTGCAGATGCAATACGTGCAGAACAGAAAGATTTCTGCGCTGCACGCAAAGCCTCCCGATAGTCAAGATGCTTCCTATGGCGAGTTCTATTGAATATGCTGAGTCTTCTGCCATTCGCACTCTAGTCGTTGTCCAGCTTGCTTCATCCTCCTAAGCTCCTCTGTATACCCGGGCTTATGATTAGAAGCAGGCTGGAAAGGACACTTGGGAGCGATTGTGTCGATAGCCTTGGTGAGATCGGTGTTCCAGGTGTTGACCAAGGTTTCAACAGAATCCCCGGCATCACCAACCATTAAACCCTCTAAGGCCTTCTGGAAACCCGTTGGTTCCATTAGCCTTAGAGGGCAGACCATTCTAATGGGTCTGCCACCCCTGAGGGGGCCAATTGTGGTCCTTAGCTCCAACTTAACCAGGAAATGATCTGTCCATGACAAGGCGGAGGCTTTTATAACCTCTTCCCACGGATATTCCTCTTCCGTACTAAAAACCCCCATTGAGGGTATGACCAGCACAATGTGTGGGCCCATCAACCAGTTGGGATAGGCCCATGTTTGTCATGGTCTCCATAAACTCCTGAGCTGCACCAGTTAGATTAGCCAAGCCAGTCTCGAGTGGAATGTTGAAGTTGCCAAAAACTAAAAGTCTGGGCGACTCCAACAGTAACTCCAAGACCAGCGAGGTCAGCTCGGTTAGGGAGTCTGTTAGGCAATGGGGTAGCCGGTATACCAACAAAATCCCTAAGCTATCCCTGGTTTTCAGGCTAAGGTACATACACTTGACGTAGGTCGTTTTCTGGATAGGCTTCCTGGTCAAGGTTAAGTTGTTTTTATGAACCAGAGCCACTCCGCCCCCACCCCACCCACTCTCCCTTATCTACTCACTGACTGAGTACCCAGCTGGGAGTGCCTGCGCCCAAGTCACAGTGCTGGCTTCTCCCAGCCAGGTCTCAGTAAAGCAAGCCAGGTTGGCTGCCTCATCCAACAAGAGGTCATGGATGATATGGGTCTTGTTATTGACCGACCTGGCATCTCCTTTTGTGCATATTATTTTCATCATTTTGGGGCTGTTGATCAATAAGCATGTACCTGCCACCTGTGATCCCAATCAAGCCACTCACTCACAAACAGACTGTTCTTTCTGCCTCTCCACTGCAGTGGCATTCATTGATTTTAATGATGTGACCTTTTACTTTATAACTTTAAAGTGTTTTTTTTCTCATTTTGGTTATTGTTAGAGTTTCAAAAATAGCTTTTTTGAATAAAAACTATATGTTGCTATTTCGATCAGAAAACCCAGTAGGCTGTAAAAGAATTAGTCCATGAAATACCTTAAATTATAGGGTAGATTCCCTCTTTCTCTGCAGGACAAATCACAAAGCTTGGAAATTACATTTGATAATGAAAACAACCTTGGTGGCATGCTAGATTTATCCCTTTAGACAACCATGTTACACTAAGAAGAGCCATGTTGGCTGATCACAGTGAGAAGACTAGATGATGAGATGTTATTGTTTTGGTCATTGTTTTAATGAGCCATGAGTTTCCATTAATTGCTGTCAGCAAGTCATGCTTTGATGATGTTCCCTTTCATGCACAACTCATAAACAAAAATGGCCATGATATTCATTACGATACAGAACAAACACATAAAGGCAAACCATGCAGAGGAAATATTTTTTTTAATATCGGTTCAAAATAAAAATTAACTATCAGTAATATACCAGTACTAAGCAAATCTACATAGTAAATATCATGCTGTTGTGCAATTGGCCATGCTCATTAGGCATTTATGTCCTTTTCCCAGAAACATCAAAGGCTGCTTGTTAGTAGAGTCACGTCCCATGCTTCGAAGCCCCATTGATCTGGTCCCATATGGCAAACCTTATATTCTTGCAATATGAATGCAGAAATTTCAGTCTTTAATCCTCCTCATAGCACTTAGCAAAAGGTGTAGTTCTCTTGGCTTTGGTGCATCTATTCATACACTTGAAACTGCTTGCCCACTTAAATAGTGTATCAAGTCAAACATACCGTATTTAAACTTAAAAACAATTCTGACTCCTAGCATAGAACACTGTCTGTTCATGCTCTTCTTTTAAGTCATTTCCTTTCAACTTGGCCCTTTTATCACTTACCTTCTTACCCTAAAAGGGAAGCCACTACAAGATTTGCCTTTGAATTATCATGTACCAATATTTGTTTTTTCAAGTCCATTATCATATTTCCTGAGTTGTCCAGAAAGCCATCGGAAGAAATGTATTCCCTCCCCCTTTCTCTCTCTCTCTCTCTCTCTCTTTCTCCCTGACACACAGAGAATGTGTTCAGATAACACATGATTTATTTTTTATTTTTTTGCTTTTAAGGCTATTATACAGTACCAAAATTAAAATTAGCTAAAATAAATGGTCTTAAACATGTATTTGTGTGTGTGTACACAGACACAATTTTACATTGCAGTGCTTCTTGCAATCATGCAAGCCTGTGATTTTTGGCTCAGAAATATTTTCCATTGTGTTCCATGGGCTTTACTTCTATATATAGGTATTCTCACAGGCTGCATCTTGGCACTGCTTTATCTGCCATGGCTCAGTGCTATGGAATTCCATGATTTGTAGTTTTGTGAAATATTTAGCGCTTTTGGTCAGAGCACTCTGGTGCCACAACAAACTACAGATCCCAGGATTCCATAGGATGGAAGCATAATAGTAAAACCTGTGTCAAACTGTATTCATTCTGCAGTGTGGCAACAGCCATGGTTGTATTCACCAAACAATTTTAAAACATATGTTATGATGATGATGCTAAATAATCAAAGCAGGCAGTACAAAACTTGAATGTATCAAAGTCATCCTTTGACCCTTATTGTGTGAATCCCCACTTTTCTTCACCCACCTTGAGATCTCTTCGCACCCATTGGCATCAGAGGTGGCTAAATGCAAAAATGTTCCTTCTTTTCTTGATGGGTTGCTTTTTTTTCCACTTTTATTTAAACGTTTATGTAATATTCAAGTAGTAACAATTTGAACACACTAGGTGTGTGTGTTCTTCTAAATAAAGATTGGGCCACCAAGCCTTTATATTATTATTTCCTATCTCCTTTCAAGCTTAGTTTGATCTATTTGTGGATGAAATAACAAAGCAGTGTTTTAATCTAAATTTGAAAAATGTTGCAGGACAATGCCTGACCTCTAGTGGTAGGAGAAGAGAGTTAAGAGTTCATTGAGAAGATTCCAAAAGTAATCAACTATAAACATCTAGGAAGATGTGAAATATGTACTGTATTTAGATAGATAGATAGATAGATAGATAGATAGATAGATAGATAGATAGATAGATAGATAGATAGATAGATGAAAATACAGTTAATTTAACTGATTGTATTTCAATTATTTTTGTCATATTTATCAAGCTGACTATGCATGCTAGTTGGGACTTTAAAGTACACAATCAATAAAGTGTAAGTGGTCTAGAGATTATTCTTGCCTAGTCCACAAATGTTTTATTGAGTTTGGTGGGTCTGGAATATTGCCAAGCACAAAAGCTATATATTCATCCTTCTCTCCATCTCCATCTCCATCTCCATCATCATCATCATCATCATCATCATCATTTTTATAAAAAGAAAGTCTCTTAACTTTGTCTTATTTCTTCTTATGGACTTTGTATCGCAGGGTGTGCAGTTTTGGAAGGACTGAGACCAAATCTTGCCTGAAAATACAAAACAAAAACAACAAAGGGGGGAGGCGTAAAGCAGATTCCAAATTCTGGTCCCTTTTAAAAGGTTTTCATGGCTTAGGGGTAGGGGGATTGGGGCCAGATTCAAAATGTGTGCACTCAGCCCTCGTTGAAGCATCCAGGAATAGAAACAGCCATTTTCTGTAAATTCTCCCCCACCAAAAAAAAAGTTGAAGGAGCAGGGTGTTTATCTCTGTGTGGTTCATTGGCTGTCCTTTGCCCACCCTTGTGGAATCTCTAATGCATGAAGAGAACCAAGGCTGGCTATGGAACACACATATTTTTAAATTATTAATTCGTTATTCTAGTTTTTTCAACCAGGGAGGGAGATGTAGCTGTGGCGGTTTCTTCTCTTGATTCTCAAAATAATTTGGTTGCCCTTGGTTACAATATACCATGACTACAGCTCCCAGAATCCCCCAGTTTGTGTAGACAGAGGCCATATTGACTGGTGATTCAGGGAGTTATGCTCCCCAAAACAATTCTTCTAAGCTCTGGACTGCAAAGAAGGATAAGTGGTACTATTTGCTATTCTATAGTAGCCAAAAAAATATTTTGGACCACATCTAAATAAAGCTCCATGTGAACAGGAGTTTCCCAAGGTGCAGGTCCCCATCTAAAGAATCTCTATTATAAAGTCTGACTTTCCTATAACATTGACATGACAACTCTGGTCTAGGGTGGACGTCTCCATATTTTGCTTTTGTGCCATTTCTCTTAATCCTACCTGCATTTTCTTCCCATCTTTGTTTCACATCAGCTGCAAGACTTGGGGGTGGGAATTGTCTCCACATGGAAATTCGTGTACAATGTTCAGCCTTTTTCTGTGTATTTATTTACCTGTTTTATCTAGTTTATTCATTTCTCTATGAACTAAACATGTTTGTGCATTCTCCCACCCCAGTCACACGTATTTTAGCCCTTCACATGTTGTAAGATGAGTATTGTATTGTGCACATTTTATTCCTCAGAAATCTCCTTCCGGTCTAACAAATGTGTAAATTTCCAAGGCAAGGGCTTGAAATCCTCTTGAGGCTTTATGCTGGTGTAACTGGGGGTAACATTAGCATATCTGTTTTTTCCTGAAATTACATAATTACATGGCTGCATCAGCAGAGCAGGGAAAAGGGGGAGCTGGAGGGGAGCCTTTCTCCTCCACTTTGAGGCATCTTTGAAAACTATACACTTTTCAAAGACATTCCTACAATAGGGAGAAAATGAGTTAACTTACTCATTCTCCCCCAGGGAACAAATAATTTAAATAAGCACATCCCTAATCTAATCAATGAAATTCTTTCCCATTCCTAGCCTGATCTTTAGGGATCAGTAAAGACATCCTAGTTTTTCTTCCACTGAGCTGGCAAATATACAGTTGACTGAACACCTGAACATCTAATAAAGCCTATTACATATTATACTCCACCCAGAAGCTCCATTCAAATTTTAGGCATTTAAATATGCATCTCTTCCACACTGGACAGGTCTGTCTGGTCATCATTGGCCCAAGGCTGAGATTAAGGACAAGATTTTCTCCCTGCCCAATTCCATATTCAGAAGTTTGCTGAACTGATCCTCTTTAATATTAGCAATAGGACAATATCTTGAAGGAGCAGTGGGTGCAGAGCAATATGTGTGGCACAAAGATCTCTGCCCTCCTTTCTTTGCCATTGCTCTCCCGCCATCAGCCTCTGCAGCCCAATGGTAGGATTGTGCCACCGTAACCAATTTTCTTCAGTGCTTGGCACGTTTAATGCATAGGGAAATGCTGTGGGGAGGGAATGGGGACAGCTTATGTTCAACTAAAACTATGAATTAACCACTCTGTTTTCAATCACTGTGTTTTTTAACTATAGCACCCCAAATTCCCTACCCAGCATAACCAATAACCCTGATGATGAAGGGATTCTAGGAGTTGTAGTCCTGCAAAAGTAATTTTTCCTGAAGCATGCTCTGTTAAGACTTCATTTTTTTAAAAAAAAGACACAGGACACTTTCTGTAGCAGTTGTGTTCAGTGGTTAAGCTGAGAATAAATTGTTTGTATGCAAATTGAACGCCACACTGAAAAGAACAGCTGGAAAAGCAAATACTGTGGACATCTGGTTGAAGCTTCCTGGGACTCAAGGATGAGAGCACATGAAAGATTTCTGATGAAGGCCCAATTGCTTTTTGCTAAAATTGGAAACTTTTCCAGATGTACTCGAAGCTGCTGCTACAGCCAAATCTTTATCCTGCTATTTCTGCATTCCCTGAGATACAAAAAGATTTGCTGAAAGTGCAAAGTGTTTGGCTGGTGGTTGTAATAGCTGCATAATTGCTGTACCACTTAAGGGGCTAGCAGGTTTTATGATCACATGCCTTCTCATAGCCAACAGCCTACTTAATCAGCTGCATGATAAGAGACTATTAAGTATAGTGAATGAGAAATGATAGCTGTAGGCATATTGGACTTAACAGTTAATGAGAAGAAGGTGAGAAATTAGTGGGAATGTTGAACAGATATCTTGACATCTTTTATCCTGGAGGAAGAGAGGAAGGGAGGAAAATATTGCAACACCTTCAAGACTAACTGGTTTTTATTTTAACATGAGCTTTCATGGATATATACCTGCCGGCTGATGTGTAAAATATAGTGGGCCCTTGCTCTCCACTAGGGTTTGGTTCCAGGACCTCACACAGATACCAAGACCCATGGATATTCAAGTCCCACTAACTACAATGGATAGCAAAATGGTGTTCCTTATATAAAATGCCAAAATCAAGGTTTGCTTTTTGGAATCTATATATATTTTTAATATTCTCAACCTGTGGATGCCTGAATCCATGGATACGGAGAGCAAGTTCTACAACTATAATCTGTTGACATTTATTGGGGTATCAAATATGCTAAATTGCTAAACCAATTACATTCATGCCAAGAGGTTGAATACGATACTTTGGGAAGTATAACTCCCCAAATCCCCAACTACCATGGCTACTGCTATGGGATTTATAACCAAGAAAGAATAAGAGGAATGGACTTGGAAGGGCAGCTATGAAGGAGCTCAATAAGATCTTCATATGCAAAGAGTTATCACAAACCAAAGTTTGGATTGTCCATGCCACATTGTTTCCAATTTCTATGTTTGCTTGTGAAAGCTGGACAGTGAAGGAAGATGAAAGGAAAAGAATCACCTCATTTGAAATATGGTGCTGCTACAGAGACAAATGAATGGCTCCAGGAGCAAATCAAGCCTGAACACCTTAGAAGGCAAAATGACTAAACTGAGGCTAGCATACTTTGTATATATATTAATAGAAGACATGATTCTTTAGAAAAGAGGATAATGCTTGGTAAAGTAGAAGGCAGTAGGAAAAGGGAAAGGTTCCATTACAGGTGGATGATGACAAGGTGTCCTGGAGATTTCTCATAAATAGGGTTGTTGTTGTTGTTGTTGTTGTGTGCCTTCAAGTTGTTTCTGACTTATGGCAACCTAAGGTGAACCTATCATGGGGTTTTCTTGACAAGATTTGTTTAGAGGAGATTTGTCATTGTCTTCCCTTGAGGCTGAGAGAGTATGACTTCCTCAAGGTCACCCAATGGGAGTTCATCGCCAAGTAGGGAATCAAACTCTGGTCTCCAGAATTGTAGTTCAACACTCAAACCACTATACCACACTGACTCTCTATAGGTATGGTTATTATTGTTGTTGTTGTCATCATCATCATCATCATCATCATCTTTACTTATATCCCACTTTCCCCCCAAAATTGGGACTCAAGGCAGCTTCCAATTTAAAAGCACAATACAGTTAAAAACATACAAAAGTACCCATTTAAATAGAATTAAACTATTACAATATTAAAACTGACTACTTGTTTAAAAATATAGAACAGAATTTAAAAAGATAAAATCACATAAAAACAGTTCAACACACCAAGGCCTTTAAAACCTTTCTGTTTTCTGTTGCCATTACCGTAAGTGAAAACTGACTTGATGGCACTTAAGAACAATAACAATAAAGTGTATACTATGCTCCAACACACACTGCAGAAATAATCCAGTTTGAGACCATTTTAACTGTCCTGGCTCAATGCTCGAGAATTCAGAGAGTTGTAGTTCTGTGAGATATTTTGCCTTCTCTGTCAGAGACCTCTGGCATCACATTAAACTACAATTCCCAACACTGAGCCAGGGCAGTTAAAGTGGTCTCAAACTGAATTATTTCTGCAATGTGTTTTGAACCATAGATATAAATCCTTTTCCAACCTCTGTTCACTCCTTGAATATAAACCCGTTGGGAAATCTTATATATTTTGTCACTCTCTGAACTGCCACTCTTCCCCATCTCTTATATATTGTATGATATTAAAACTGGCCTGCCATGCAAGGCTGCTGTGAACATGTATGCTAAATAAAGGCTATTATGAGAGCCAGCATGGGTTAGAGCATTGTACTACAACATTGGAGATTAAGGTTTGATTCCCCGCTCAGCCATGGAAACCCACTGGGTGACCTTGGATAAGTCACATACTCTCAGCCCTGGAAAACCTTGTGATAGGGTCAGCGTAAGTCAGTTACAAGTTGAAGGCACACAAAAAGAAACTAGACAGTGATACTGTTTTTTTCCATGTTACTGATCAAGCTGATGGGCAACTTTTCCACAGGCTCTGTAAAATGCATAAAGTGTCAGAAATACCTTTAAAGGCATATTCTTTCTATCTTTCTTCTTTTTTTAAAAAAAAAAAGATGGCAAATTGTTACCTAGTAGCATTTGATAAATATTTTACAAAACAATTTATTTCCTTCCTATCTAAATTCATGAATTACTCATTGCATAGCAACGTCTTCTCCCCTCCAGGCAGACAGCCATATTTGCCACAAACTGTTTTAAAAATGAAAGCTGTTCCAAGATAAAGGTGGGTTTCATTAATTAATTAGCACTGTAATGCTATATCTTGCACAGCTGCAGGTACTTTAACCTAAGATTGTGTACAGCATCAGGAGTATGTAATGATCGCTTCTTATCTAAACCACTTCAGATTGTTAATACTTTCACATAGCGGTTTAAGACTAGGTTATCAAATCATGATGCATTGACTTTGCACCAGCAAGAAGGTTGTTTAATTTTCTCTGTTTTCTTGGTGGAAAAACAGGAAAGTGAAACCTGATTGACTTTCTGTCTCATTGTGTTAATCTACAGAATTGTGGAATTATAGGTTGAGTCTCCCTTATGTGAAATTCCCAAATCTAAAATTGTCCACATGGGTGGCTGAGATGATGACACATTTGCTTTCTGATAGTTCAGTGTCCACAAATTGTGTTTCATGCACAAAATTATTAAAATATTATGTATAAAATTACCTTCAGGCTATGTGCATAAGGTGTGGTGGTGGTGGTGGTGGTGGCAGTGTGCCTTCAAGTTGTTTCTCATTTATGGCAACTCCAAAACAAACCTATCACAAGGTTAAGATCCCATAATGGATTTACTACCTCTATTGACATATAAAGCATCAACTACCTCTATATAATGGGATAAGGCTCTGTACAATGATTTGTGTTTGTTGGAGGAAGATGAGAGGATATAAAACAAAGTTACTTTGGTTTGAAAAATTCTGAATCTTAATAGCTTGACACTCAGGGTCTATAATGAAAGTGTGCTGATTCCCATGATTATTGTCAGGGCCAGCCCAAAACATTTACTGACTGGGCAGAGCAGCAAAGGACAACCCACAAAACATTTAAGGCAAAGCACATAGTATGCAAAGCTAGAACTTATGACATGTCTGAAAGGAACCAGGTTGGTGAAGGCTGAACATTTCCATATAATCATGAATTTGTTTGACTATTGTAATTTGCAGTATGGAAGAGGCTTTGAAAAACATAGTAAGCTACACATACAGAAGGTCCACATAATGAAGGGAATGTAGCATCCCTTACTGAGGTACATATTGGAGGCCAGGGGCCACTGAATTGCAGCCATGGGTTGCGGTGTACCATGCTGTCCTAGTTGTGTTGGACTCCTTTTAAATTCTCCAACAATTCCCAAACATCATTGTGTTCATATTGTAAGGGATAGAGGGTGTGGGCAGGTCTCAAACTGAATCCTTTGGTAGCCAGGCTTCACTGCTATGATTCTGATCCTTAGAGAGGGATTTCCATTAAGCTTAGAGTTTCATATAGTGATTTCCCATCACATAGACAAAGGCATCCTTCCAGACTGAAGAGCTGAACTAAATGCTGTCAGCTGACTCTATAGTCTGGAGAGACTGCCAGAAATAGTGCAAATTGAGTCCACTTTTAGGGTTAGGGTTAGTGCTAGGGAATCATGGGAATTGTTGTTGTTTTTTTCTGAGACATTGAGCCTTCTCTGTCAGAGAGCTCTGGTGCCACAATAAAATACAGTTCTCATGATTCCCTAACCCTAACCCTAAAAGTGGACTCAATTTGCACTGTTTCTGGCAGTCTGCAACCCCCCAAACTTCTCAAACCAATGAAGAGGCGTAGGGTTCCAACTTTTCTTCTTCAGCAACTATGTAGACATTCTCGCTGGGTTAGTTTTATACCAGTCCTGACTCTACTTCACTCCCCAATCTGATATTTGATGAAGGGAAGTAATGTGCTTTGTGTAACCAGGTCCAGTCGATAGTGTGGCTTCAGTTCTTCTGGACAGCTGAAGTTTCTGAGCACATTTCAAAGGCAGCCCCACATAGATTGTGTTATAGTAAGTCAAACAGGATGTAGTTCACTTACTGGGTACTTAGTCTATATACCCCCAACAGTGTTGATTTGGCATGGGGAATCCCAATTAATCCCCAGTCCTCCCACTTTTTCAGCTGCTTTAAAAATGTCCCAGTTTTCTTCCCTGATTCTTTCCCTTTGTCCTTACCTTACTTCAGTTACCCACGTGTGTCCCAGTTTTCATCTCTGGACTGTTGAACGGTATGTGTTCAATCTTCCTCAAAGGTTTGTGAGAATAAAATGGGTGGTCCTTGAAAGCAGGGTGTGATATAACTAGAATGAATTGACTAATGTGTTTATTTACTCTCATTTTTAAGGTCTCATTCCCACTTACAAATGAATCTGTTTGAGATCCGAATCAATGAATCGGTTCAACAATGGAGCTTGGTTCACACTACATTTTCTTGCTGTAAAATAACCCACTTGTGGTTCACATTGACAAATGAATCGATTCAAAATGGACCCTCTTCAGCTGGCCGAAGGGCAAATTTAAATCAATTCCGATCTGCATCTGGTTCACACTTGCACAGAATCAATTTATCTAAAAAGACACGGAAAAAATCAGCATCAAAAAGATGCACATTAAATGGGTCTAGTGCATGGCCCCCCTCTCCAAACTGCTTCAGAAACTCAGTTCAAGTGTGAACCAGGGTCATTTAAACTGCTTCAAACTGGTTTGCAAACCAGTTTAAAATGTAGTGGGAATGAGGCCTAAAATATTAGTTAGCTTTTAGTCACTCCACAAACAATAGGAATAATTCTTCACTCCAGATTACTGACAACAACATAGCATAATAACTAGATTTATGCCAAGACAGGTTGTTGGAAGTTACATCTAACCTTACAAGGCTGCATGGGTCCAATATTCAAGGTTTCATGCAAGAATTTTTCTCTTGCTTTGAAAGGTCAGAATAGCCTCTGTGGACCTCCCACAGACTTCCTGATGAGGTTTCGATCATGCCCAAACCCCAGAAACACAACCTTGGATACGTCAGTAACAGAAGACCTCAGAGCATAGTTTAGCACAAGTCATTTAAATCTGTTAATCAACTTGTGCTCAGTTAAATTCAAGTCCTTCTATTGGTGATATCTGTACGAGGGGGTATTGTAAAGTTTTAATTATCACCTTTAAAAAAAAGTTGACAGAAAGTTTGTTTTGATTTGTAGTTGTTAACTTATATCTATGTAGTCACTATCCAGATTTACTCATTTTCCCCAGCATTTCTTGACCCTGCGGATTGCATCTTACGAGGAATTATCATAAAGTAATAATTATCACCCGGAAGTTATGGCATATTGATTAAATTTTGTCAGTGTCATCATTGGCTCCCTAAGTGCATGATGTTGAGAAAATCAGCCCATTGTGTCCTTTATTTTTCTGACAGGTTGTGCCAGAAGTGACTAAAGTGTAAAATCCTCATAAGGCGCAATCTGCAGACTTCTACAGTAACGTTATTCGGAGGGTCAAGAAACACTGGGGAAAATGTGTGAATCTGGGTGGTGACTATGTAAATATAAGTTAACAACTACAAATCAAAACAAACTTTCTATCAATTTTTTAAAAGATGATAATTAAAACTATACGATATCCCCTCATACAGCCAGGTAGCACTTTCATTTTATAGAAGATAAATTCTCTTTTATCCTTTTTGAGTTCCTGTTCTTGGAATAGCTCTGATATGAAAAGAAATGGCCTTTTAAAGGTTAAAAATAGAATAAATCATACTTTTCTAACACTTCTTTATGCTTTATTAAAAACAATCCATTCCACTACCCTTGACTGCATCCAGATTTTTTTTTTTATTGTCATGAAAGGCAACGGTGGGATTGCACAAAATCAGAAACTTTTCTGCTTGAATGACCCCATGCTTTTAATATCCAAATATGTTTTTCCACTTGATAATCTCTTCAAGGTCTTAAGTGCTAGGCAGTCAATAGTCTTCTCAAGGTCTTAACTGCTCAAATTCACAAAGAGCTGAAATTAATAGGATATTTCTACTTAATGCCCTACTACAATTTTTATATGCGATAAATGGGCAAATGCATTTATCAGCCAATGTCCTGATTAAGAAAAATAGCTCAGCTAAGAAGCCATGTAATTATACAGATGCCTCTTCATAATGTTAGCACCTTTCCCCTCCCAGCGGCAATAGAATAAGAAGCTAAATTACTTAGTGTAGACACTAAATTGCTTTTACACTAATAAATGCAATAACCACAAAAATCCTTCCAGAATCTCAGCCCATAAATGTATGGTCCACTCCCATTGGCTTGAAATGTAACAGAATAACCAGATTAATGTATTAGGGTCTTAAATCCTATTGTCAAACCCAACTACACTAGATTCAAAGAAGTGATGGTATATCCAAACTTATATAAATTATATTGGTTAAATACGCCTACTCTCATTGGAACTAGCTTCACATTAGGGTTCAAGTCTTCATTGCCTATTTTTATGGATTGTCATGGAAAGGCAGAATCCAAGGGCTCCAGTTGCATGGAGAGTTGGGTTTCCTTGAAAAATTGGTTTGGATCCAAATTTTCTAATACCTAAGAAAACATTCATTGAAATCAATGGGACATAAAGATAAGATTCCACTGTTTCCTGTAAACTTGTTTAATCTTAATTCAGTCATAAATCAATATTAATCCAATTCAGTTTGACAAGCCAAGAGTTCATCATCCCTAGGAGCATCACTATGGGATGTGGTTGGTGTAGACCAACTGGGTCACACTCCAGAGGTCAGATGTACACCCAGTGGAGCAGTACACCCAATGGGACTGGCACAATGGCTGGGTAAGAAAGAAAGGGTGGCCGCTGTTGGGGAGTACAGTGCCTTCCCTATTCTGGGTCTGCCATGATTGCTAGGTGAACAGCCACACCAAAACCTTAACTGACCCTCTGGAGGCCACAACACCACCCCCAGCAGCAGCTACTAGTGGGGGGTATAGTCCTTCCATTCTAGTTGTGATGCAGCTGGTGGCCAAGCAGCCATGCCAGACCCTGAATCGGTGATCTGGAGACTGCAGCACCATGCCCCAGCAACAGTCTGGTGATTGGCAAGTAACGCAGCAGGAGGAAAGGAGGGAAGGGCAGTCTACCACCCCTCCCCCTGAAACCAGGCTCCTGCACCAGGAGACACCAACTACAGTGACACCATTGTCTATCCCTGTTCAGAAGGTTATTCAATGACTACTTTAAAAATGTAATCTTTGACCAAATTGTCAAGTCATGTCTGACTATAGGGGACAGTGCTCATCTCTGTTACTAAGTCGAGGGAGCTAATGTTGTCAAAGATGACTCCATGGTCATGTGGCCAGCATGACTGCACAGAACGCTGTTACCTGAAGTGGAACCTACTTATCTACTTGCATTTTTACATGCTTTTGAACTGCTAGGTTGGCAGAAGTTGGGACTAGTGATGGGAGTTCGCTCTATCACACGGCACTTGGGCTTGAACTGCTGACCTTGTGATCATCAGAAATAACATCTTAACCATAAACCACCACTTAGCCCCTTGACTACTTACAATAACTTTAATGACGACTGATCATAACCTTAAATCTTGCATTCTAGTTTTAGAAAACCATGTCATGTTCTAGGCAGATATCTTCCCCATCCTAATGGGCTAGGCCAATAGATGTGTGACTGCTATATTAGTCTTGAGAGAATGTAAAATGACCCTAACAAAACAACTAAAGCATCCCACTCTGGCTTTCATTCAACATAAAAATTAATAGTCAGCTCTCCATCTGTCTGTGATTCAGTCATATCAAGGAAAGTCCAATAGCTGCTGGGTTGTTATTTTTCTGGCTAACTATCAGGTAATAAAGTTCACCGCCTATTGACCCAAGACTCAGCTAGAACATGAATGCAAATACAGACATCCCAATAGGTAGGTGAATAGATAAAATGCTAGTATATTTCATGAGAAACCAAACTGAACCAAGCAGATATTCAAAGATATTTGTTAGGAACTTGGAATTAGACATGACCTTTATCTGTGTCAAGGGCAGGGAGCTGGTTAATGGTCCATCATGCCCACACAGCCAGTGGTGTTATTTGAGGAGTACTTGCTTATTTGGTCTCCTGTATCTGCAGGCAATCCATTGTTATATCTTCAAGGAGAATCTAGAAATTAAGACAGTTGTTTTATAGAATCTTAGAGTTGAAAGTGACCATAATGGCCATATAGTCCAACCTTCTGGCATGCAGAAATACAGAATTAAAAATATGTCCATCCAACCTCTATTTAAGGACCTTGAAAGATGAGGAGTTCACCTCCATTCCATTCCACTATCTTACAACAAAAAAGTTCTTCCTAGTGTTTAGGATTGATTCATCCATATCAATAGATCACTTATAGCAGTTTTCACCTTCAGAAGGACTGTTTTAAACCTGATATCATCTTCCCTACTATTCAGAAAGTCTTGGCTTTCCAGCCCTATGAGCTCTAGCTCTAATACACCACTGAATCCTGCAGAATCCCATCCTGCTAGTTTGGCACTGTATAGCTAACAATAATGGCAAGAAATATATCTGGAAAAACAAATGCAATTTGTGCCTCTCATTACAAGCTATCTGTACAGACTGCTAGCCCATGGTGGCCTTGCAGTGTCTTTTGCCAGCTCTGTGGGCAAGCAGGTGACAGACCTGGGTTGAAGCTTTCTGCCAGTGTGTACTGTAGGGATTGGAAATGGTGAGAATTCAGCATTCCCTAAAATGTAGTTTTGCCTTCAGGAAAAAAACATAATTCTTTCATGGCAACCACAGGAAAAGGTGGCTGTTGGGGACACACAATTTCAACAGATGTCTTTCTTTGCCATAAGCCTATAGCTCTAATTGGGTACATCTTGCCAACAGGAGGAGGTTCTTGAGGAAGAGATGTCACTCCTTATCTTTTGATTAGTGCATCTGTCCTATTCAAGCTAGAATGGAAGCTTAGGAGCAGGCATCTTGCCATGTCAACAGATGGCTGCTAATGTATAGCATGATAGAGAATCAAGATGTGCATGAATTTGGGTCCCACCCAGGAATATCAAAATGGCAGCCAAAAAGCAGTTTCTGTATTTTTATTGTTCCTGTATGTCAATTGTATGCTTGATTTTTAATCTGAAAGTGAATTTCTTAGAGAACGTCAACAGTTCTTATTTAGGGGATTAAAAGTTAACATTTCAACACACCTGCTAGATCCAGTATAGCTGAGCAGGTTGAAGCAACCTAGGATGAAGCTTTTGCTCTGGTGTCAGCAAATACTAAGGAGGAGGGGCATTCACAACCTCTTGAGGAACCAGCTATGAGCCAAGATCTGTAGAGCCAAATTAGCTGAGACAGTAAGATTTGTCACGTGAACTGTTTCTTCATCCAATATGCAGTAAGAAATGCCTGGGAAATGGCTTTGAAAGGTTGTTTTGGGGCTACAGATCCCATAATCCCCCAGCCAGCATGACCAATTCTCAGAGTTCTACTCCAAATATTGACTTTTGCCAGCTTTCTGGAACTGAGGGAATGGAGCTCTGATGGGACCTTGACCCCTAGAAACATTCACTAAAGTATCTACTAAACTACTACTGACACTTTTCTGTTCATAACATAAAAGCTAGGGCTCTATAGAAAGGCACATTTTAATGAAGAGGAGGAGTGGAATTTTCTCTTATTTAGGGGAACCAGTTCTCCTGTCACTAGTCCCA
>JAIPUX010001232.1:147614921-147630195 GCA_020142125.1 Phrynosoma platyrhinos | reverse complement strand
TTTCTTGCAGCTTTGAGCCCCGTGTGTGATAACGTCCAGAGTGTCCCTAGTCAGCTGAAAGACAGATCTGGGAATAGGGGTTCAGCTTATGTTAGATGGGGTTACACACCCCTGAAAACACAGGTTCACAGGTTGGTGGTAATCCTGAATTCATCTCTGAGCCTGGAGGCCCAGGTTTCAGCTGTGACCAGGAGTGCTTTTGCACAGTTAAAGCTAGTGTGCCAACTTCACCTGTTCCTGAAGAAGTCAGATCCAGCCACGGTAATACATGCCTTGGTTACATCCCATTTGGATTACTGTAATGTACTCTATGTCGGGCTTCCTTTGAAGATGATTCAGAAACTTCAGTTTGCCTGAAGAGTTGCAGTCAGATTGTTAACTGGAGATGGCTACAGGGAACACACAACTCCCTTGTTGCAACAGCTCCATTGCCTGGTCCATTTCCAAAAACAATTTAAAGTGCTGGCTTTGACCTATAAAGCCCTATACAGCTCAGAGCCAAGCTATTTGAAGGACTATGGGCCGATGCAGATGGCCCCTAAGGGGCGGCTCTGTGCTGCCCCTAGAAGCGCCAGATTGGGGCTGTGGCAACCACACACCACGTGGTGCTCTTGTAAGAAGCCTCTAGTAACATAGATTTTCCAAGTCAGACTACCCAAATTGTCTGTTGCTTGAAGGACCCAACCAGAGCTAGACATTGCATAAGTAGGATGCTCTGGACTTTTCTTTTCAGATGGAGAACTTTATCACATAAGGCTGCCAGAGTGGCATTATAGCAAAACAGTAGCATCTATAGCTGTACTTTATCACATGATATTGTGTTGGTTGTGTAGCTGCTTCATCTTCCATCCGTTCCTGGAGAGCTCCTTTTCATTAAAGGGCAAAACTGTCAATACCTCCCAAACACACTGCTTTTGCACTATTGATTCATGTGTGATCCGTTCCTCCTGCTGCAGTTCCGATATTCAGGCAGTCATGTGGTGTGAGGGATCATGATTATGCCCCGTTCCCCTGTCCCCCCCTTCTTTCACAAGTTGTTTTTCTTTTCTTTTTTCAATTTCTTTTCTTTACTTAATAAATTGCTGTGAGTGCACAACTGAAAATAATAATAATTTTTAAAACCAGGCTGTAAGTCATTCTGGGAAGGGCATAGGGCAGGAAGGATGGGGGGCTATGAAGGTTGACATGCAGAAAACACAGCCTGAGACTATGGTAGCACCATGGCACTTTTGGAGAACTGTGCAAAAATGACTGCCCCAAATCAATGCGGAAGGGACCATGGATGGCCAAAGCAGCAAACTCACAGTACGCTCGTATGGTTGGGGAAAAAAAGTGTGATACTGAACATTTTCAAAATGGTATGTTCCTGTTTACTTCACTAACACAATTGTTGCGAAAAAAACAGGCTGGTGTGATAAAGTCCTTAGATAGGTACCCATCTTGGAAGTAATGATTGCAAGTAATGTAATTCATGTTTCAAAAGTGATGCAGTGAGTAGATGTAAAGTTGTTTCACTTTACTGATGCAAGGTCAGTGCTAGGATTTTTCTTCCCCAAAGCATTTGAAGTAATTGAAAAGTAATGGACAGTGCAGCAATGGAATGAGGTACTTTTTTTCAAAACTGTAAGGATTGTCCCTGTGTGCATCTAAAAAACGCTACCTATCTAGGCATATTATCTATGTGTGTATACACACACACACACACATACATCTATCTGTCTGTCTATCTACATGCTACATGTGCAAATTACAAAGGCTATATGTGGCATATTACAAAAATAGAAGACAGTATCCAAAACATGGATTGATTTTGCAGTCACTGTGTGTGTGTGTGTGTGTGTGTACACATATGTGTGTATGACCTCCCAAATATTGTTTAACTCCTGCAACCTGCTTGCCTTTAAGCTATTCAATCCAGTTCTTAAAGTGTCAGCAACTGTAGGGGTCCCTTTTCTGATCAGGACTTTGGTGAAGCAGAAGTTATTTAATGCCCTTTCCTCTGCAGTTTTTTCACTGAAAAGTCTCCTCTGAAACTGATAAAAGTTCCCAAATTTTATTTTATTTTTTCAAACTGGGGAAAATAGCAGGGAAGGAGCCCTGGTGGCACAATGGTTAAATGCCTGTACTGAAGCCACTCACTCACAAACCACAAGGTTGTGAGTTCAATACCAGCCAGGCCTCAGGCTCGACTCAGGCTTGCATCCTTCTGACGGTGCTAAAATGAGTACCCAGTTTGCTTGGGGCAATTAGCTTACAGTTGTAAACCGCTTAGAGCAGGGGTTGGCAACCTTTTTTGGGGTGGGGCCGGTCCCCCTGCCCCCCAGGCCGCAGTGGTGCGCTTGCATGCACATGCACACTACCACCGCTGTGGTGCACATATGTACATGAGCGTGGGGCACCATTTTGGATGGCACCCCGCGCACTCTTGCACATGCCCACTGCGGCGGGCACAATTCAGGAAGGCCAAACGGTGCCTGCCGTGGTGCACTTGTGTACATGAGCGCATAGCAGCGGGCACCATTTGGCCTTCCAAAATGGAGCCCGCCGTGGTGCACTTGTGCACGCATGCGCACAGCGGCTGGTGCCATTTTGGAAGGCCAAACCGCACCTGCCGTGGTGCGGTTGTGTATGCAAGCATGGGGCGCCATTTTGAATGGCGCCCTGCACTCGCACATGCATGCGTACGGTGGTGGGCGCCGTTTGGCATTCTAAAATGGCGCCTGCCATGTTGTACTTGCGTACGCGAGCGCAGGGTGCCATTTTGCTTTCCAAAATGGTGCCTGGGCTCACACACATATGTGCACTATGGCGGGTGCCATTTTGAAACGCCAAACAGCACTGGCATCATGCTCATGTGCACAGCGTTGGCACTGTTTGGCATTCCAAAATGGCACCCGCCATAGTGTGCATGCATACGCGAGCGCGGGTGGCATTTTGGAAAGCAAAATGGCACCTCACGTCATGCACAGTGTAGTGGCAGCGCCAGCAGTGGCAGGACTGGCCACGGGCCGGTTCCAAGGCCTCGGTGGGCTGGGGCGGCCCACGGGCCATAGGTTGCCGACCCCTGGCTTAGAGACTGCATAGAGCAGTATGAAGCAGTATATAAATTAAGCTGCTATTGCTATTGCTAGTTCAAGCAGGAGATAGGTGTTGGGGAAGGGTTTAACCACTCTGCACAGCGGTCTTGATCCAGAAAATTGGACCTCTCTGGTGGCTAGTTTGAACAGGGCCTGTTGCGTGTAGGTAATTATGAAAAGATGGACAAAAGTTTTATTCTTAAATACATACGTTTTAAGAAAATAATAATGCAAAGTTAAAGGGAAAATAAGTCACATTTGGTAGGAAAAGGACAAATATAATTACCTGCAAAAAGGTCAAACAAGTCAAGAAACAGAAAAGAGCAAAAATAGAAACATTCCAGAAGTAACAAGCATGCCATCTTCAGTCCAAATTTGCTAACTTATTCATGTTCTTTCTGTCTTGTGCATCACAGGATAAAGAGCAATTCTCTAGTGAAAGGAAGATTTATCTTTCCCCACAGGATCTGGTCTTGTTTTTCTCATTTTGTCTCAAATAGTGTGTGGAGTAATGCTTCATTATTCATGAAGGGCATGCCTACTCATGATTATCGGGACAGAGGGAGGGAGGGAGGGAGAAAGCTAAATGTGATTGCCTTTGCCTCTAGGAGGGTAAACCATTCCACCTCTTTTAGTGTCTATCTTGGAAATTGCATTAGTTTATTGTCAGTAGTTTGTAGTATATATTTCTGACCTTAATATTCAAACTTACATTAAATAAGTCCTATTTAGTGGTTCAAGAATATAGTTTAAACTCAGGGCCTATCTATATTTGCAAGACTTTGCCCCTGGAGTATTCTGGACCCAAATTCCACCTGAATCCCCTCTTACCTGCTTTGCATTTTTCACACATTTTTGATGCACGTTGGGTGGCTACCTTTCCATGCAGTTCTGGTGAGCTGCCACTATGGCCATGAATAACTCTAAGGTCAGAACAGGGCATCCATCCATGCTATCAGCACTGGATCCTTCATTCAGATCCCAAAGCAACTTACAGCCACAACGCAACTTGGTAGAGATGCTTGCAGTGACTGGGTGTGAAGGCAGCCATCCATCATTGCTATGTTTTGCTCCGGGTTTTCTGCAAAACCCGGAGCAAATTATAAGTATTTTTAATGCAGGGCAAGGGGTGGAAAGACCGAATCAGGTCCAAGTTTTCTGTAAATAGCCCAGACCTTATTCAGGGTAGCAGTTCGAATGCATGTAAATACAGTTGCAATGTACAGTACACAACTGCAGCATGCAATTTACAATGCACAGTTGTAACAGAAAATGCACAAAATGCAATCACAACTTGCAAATACAAGGCACAGATGATGATGTTGTGTGTTCCACTTCCGCTGCTATCAGCAGAATATGCACATGTCTGTTGCAAATTTTGGACCTACATGTGTGGCATGACTTACACATGCATATATTCCTAACCGGATGCCAACTATTGCCTTGAGTTCTCAATCTGACCTGCAAAATAGCAGTTGCCAGGGTATCATAGAATCATAGAGTAGGAGGAGACCACAAGGGCCTTCCAGTCCAGCCCCCTTTAACTACCCTTTTAAATAATTCTGCCAAACAAGAGCATTTGGAAAAAGAGCAACAATTTTAATGAAGAATTCTAATCCTCCTAAAATCAAATTATAAAAATATACTTGCTTTCTTCCCAGTGCTTCATGCATTTGCTTTCCCTAATGTTTGAAGTCCAAAGCACTAGGGTTGCAGATGGTATTATTGTTGTGATCATCTAAAGTCACAGAAGCTACACATTACACAAACACAGTGGATTTTTTATTTATGATGATAGTAGCTTTGTATTCAAGTTCAAGGTTTACTTTGCAGTGTAATATGACGGATCTATTTGTCATTTCCCCTGTGAGGCATCTTAGTATGTCCACAAGAAGGATGTTAAAGTGCATTATTTGAGCATCATTCATCCTTCACTTGACACAATTGTCCAATTTGCCCTTGGTTTTAAAAATCTCATTACTGCCAGATGTTATGTAGCCTCAAAAATAAATGTGTTTTATATGCCAAAGATAAATAGCAAAAATGGCATATGATTTTGATTTTAATAATAATATAATAATAATAAATTTTATTTTGACCTTGTAACCTGGTAATGACTTGCCAACCCATTTCTAAGGTCACAGTCCTATACACATTTACCTGGAAGTAAGACCCACTGAACTTCTAAAAACCTGATCCTGTCTGATCTTGGAAGGTAAGTAGGGTCAGGCCTGGTTAGTACTTGGAAAGGAGACCACTAGGAAATACTGGCTGCTGTGGGCTATATTCAGAGGAAGGTGATAGCAAACTTCTTCTGAATAAAGCGTGCCAAGAAAACCATATGATAAGGTTGCCATACATCAGAATTGACTTGAAGACATATGGTGACATCAAACCAAACAAAACAGGATGCTTATCACTGCAGCTGATACAATGGGAGAAAAAAAGATAAAAACTAAATCCATCCTAATGTGTTGTTTTTTGAGAGATTCAAAGTCTTGCCAACTAACAGATTGATGTGTGGCTTCATGTTCACTAAATAAGGATCTATTAGACAAAATGTGTGTTTTATCAATATCATTAAATGCAAAAGTATGAATTTATTATAGCTTACATCTAATAGACATGTTTGTGCTATAAACCTATTTATTTGGATGTTTTACTGAGCTGCCTGTGCTTTATAAACTATAACAAAGGATTTTATTGCATAGATGATGCACACAAAAATGGATCACTCTTAAAGAAAAGGGTGTGCCACAATATTTGATTGTCCTGATGTATAACTTGTATTCAGGACAAGAGGCTACTCTTAGGACAGAATACAGACAAATTGAATGTTTCCTATTGGAAAGGGATCAAACAAGGTTAGGCATTGTATCACCCTATCTTTTTAACTTGTATGCCAAAAATATCATATGTAAAGCACGATTAGACCTAGCAGAAGGATGTGTGAAAATTGGAGGAAGGGACATCAACAATCATAAGCAGATAACACCATACTACTAACAGAAAACAGTAAAGATTTGGAAAGATTATTGAAAAAAGGCAAGGCAGAAAGTGGAAAGGCAGATTTATAGCTGAACATTAGGAAAACAAAAATAATGACCATAAGGCAATCTACATAATTGGATAGTAGATAATGAAGACATTGAAATAGTTCAAGATTCTCCATACTTGGGCTGAAGAGTGGGATATAAATACTCTAAATAAAAATAAATCAGTCAGAGTAGAGACTGCAATCAAGAAATCAAAAGAAGAGTTGGATTCTGTAGGGCAGCTATGAAGGAAATAGAAAAGCTCCCAAAATGTAAAAATATATCACTGAATACTAAAGTTAGGATAGTCCACATTATAGTAGTTTTTATCTCTATGTATGGTTGTGAAAGCTGGATAGTGAAAAAAAGCTGATTAGAAGAAAATCAACTAAAGACCTAAGCAGATGGCTTATTGGGCCGTCTTCGGCGCAGGGAAGGGGAGGGGCAGCCGCACGCTCGGCGCCCCATCCCCCTTCCGAGGTTGTCCTCGGAGCAGCCGGCCCTCCGCATGGCCGGCACTCTGAGGAGGACCTCCCGCCGCAGCGTCCGGACACACTGTAGCGGAAGAGTCGCCGAAAGTGCACCGCAGCCTTTTGCGGTGCACTTTCAGTGACATATGAAAGGAGCGCTGATTTAGCGCTCCTTTCAGGGGCGACGAAGGTGCGCTGCAGGATCGAGGCATGGGGATGCCTTGGTCCCGCGGCGCACCTTCCCAGGGCGGCCCACGGCCACCCGTCTGCTTAGGCCCTAATTTGAGATGTGTGCTGAAGAAGATTTCTATGAATACCCTGGACTGCTAAAGACAAATAAATGGGTCCTAGAGCAAATCAGGTCTAAACTCTCCCTAGAAGCCAAAATGACTTGATTGAGCTCGTCATACTTTAGCCACATCATGAGAAGAAGGAACTCACTAGACAAGATGATAATGCATGTTAAAGTGGAGGGGAATAAGAAAAGAGGAAGATCATGTACCAGACAGAAAGATTCAATCAGGGATGTCATGGTCATGAGTCTGCAAGGCCTGAGTAGGGCAGCTGAGGATAGGGTGTCTTGGAGGTCTCTCATTCATAGGGTCGCCAAAGGTTGAATTTGACTTGAAGGTAGTTAACAACAGCAATACTTTGATTTCTGGCCTCACCCACCACTATCATGTACACTCCTCAAATGGGGTGTTTCCCATGTGGCATCCTGGCCCTTGCGACCCTAAAAGATTCTCCACTTTTGGAGGCTACAATATAGACATGCTGGCTGGGAGAAACTGGACATTGTAGTTGAAAAAGTAATCTTTCCAAGCTCTGCCTATCCATGTTCAATGAATTGTATATAAAGCATAGGGAAAATGTTGATGTAATATAAGTTGTATACAATGTATGTCTTGTAAAAAAATTAAGGTTGTAACTATGATTTACATTCAATCATGTACTATTTTTAAAAGCATCAATTGTCTTCTCTCTTCCCCACCCACTTTTACCAGGCTCAAAGAAAGAAGCGCAAAAAGATCAAGAGGCTAACAGAACTCCTGTTTCATCTCCAAAGAGACTGGTTGTATCAGCTAGCAAGCACCATTCACCAGGTATTTATAAAAATGAGCACATTAAAGTTAGGGACAGTTTATGTTTGTCAAATCTGCAGATTTTCTTAGTACATATCAAAACGGAGACTTGTGCCAATAAAGAGATTGTGTTCAAGCCTCATTAAACTACATTAATTCAGGTGGCTGCTTTTTGCCCAGAAGTAAATGGTAAGTTATTAAGCTGTAGCAACCTACATAAATCTCTTTCTCTCTGTCTCACACACACACACACTCATGCACACTCATGCACACACTACTTGAGATGAGGAATATTCCAGACATTATGGTCCTTGCTGAGTCTTCCCTGTGCAGATTTTGTCAACATGCTCCAATTCTTGAATAACTGATGTATCTTCAGTACTTAAACTGTAACTCGCAATCGAGAGATGAGGTTTTAATCTCGTAGTCTCCGACTCCTGTTTTATTGTTAGTATATGTTTTTAACAAATTTTAATTTAATTAATGTGGCACTTTTTAATTTGATGGTGGTTTAATTCTATTTTAAGGGGATGGGAGGGTGGGATTATGGGGTGAGGGAATGTTTTTTTAACTCTGTTTGTTTTTAACCCGCCCGATTGCCATGCAGAGGGGCGGGTTATAAATAAAAATTATTATTATTATTATTATTATTATTATTATTATTATTATTATTATTATTATTATTATTATTATTATAATGTTCTATTCACTGAGGAGATTAAGCCCTTAAAAAGAATGGTCCACAAATGGATTGAGGAAATAAGGGACATTACAGATAGTCTTCTCTCCCTTGGTCCCTTTCATTTAATGGGCCATCCTGTACTCCTCACACCACCCATGTAACTAACTGCTCTTCACCTGGAGAAGGTAAGAGAACTCCTTTACCTACTGGTAGGGATGTGAGATCTGCTCATTTGGTTTTCATTATACTTATACTCTCACCAGCTTCTTTGTCTTGCCCAAGTTCTGTATTGGGTCTCAGGGAAATGGAAATTTGTCCATATTTTGGACACACTTTTCCTAATATACACTTGTATTTGTAAGAATCCTTGCGATTCCATAATAAAAGAAAAGATATAAATATTTTAATGAAAATAAAAAATGTTTTTCTTGCTGAGTAAATTATGTTTGTGTGTGTGTGTTTTCCAAAATACTACATGTTAAAATTCATGTACATTCGCTTGAGTATGATTTGAAGAGGGAGGGAAAGCAAATCAGATACACACAGACCCCCCCACCATGACAGAAGACTAAAAGATATTTATTGCCGGCCACAAATTGGATGAATTCATTAAAAATCCTGGTAAATGCAAATTTCTTTTTCAACTCCATCCACTAGCAACACTTCTATCATCAATGCTTCCCCAGGCCATATCCGTCTTTTCTTAGGGAGATTTATTCATAGGGGTTTTCCATTGTTCCCCTCTAAGGACTTTATCATATGGGAGGCAAGTGTCCTCCTGCTGTCTTTAAATTGCTATTAAATCCAATGAATATTGTGCAATAGTGGGGAGATTTTCAGACGTCATGCAACGTTGCCATTATCGCACCATTATCCCATGAATAAAGTGGCAAAATAGTACCACTTTTTATTCATGTGTATAAAAAGAAGTATGATTTTGCCACTTTGTTCATGGGATAATGGCGGGATAATGGTGACATCATGCAACATCATCTGAAAATCTCCCCGATATTGCGAGATATTCATGGGATTTAATAGTGATTTAATGACAGGAGGAGGACACTTGCCTTCCGTGTGATAAAGTCCTATGACTTGTGGTGGAACATTTGTTGGGTTTCCATGGCCAAGCAGGAGTTTAAACCCTGGTCTTCTTGAGTCCTGGTCCAGCACTCAAATCACTTAACATACTCTTTCAGTTCAGTACAATAGCTTAAAATGCATACTATTGTGAATTTCCCAAGAGATGTCTTCTCAAAACTCAAAGCTATTTCTCCAGCAGACTGTGAAGAAGAAAGAGAAAGAGTTAACAAAGGGGGGAGGATAATAATTGTCTATTTGTTTGGCTGCCATAAATGCACAAAATCGATAAGTAATAAATAATAAGCCTCAGACTGGCAATACATTCAGCAAGATGGCTTCATTATAAAGAATGAAATTACATTCAGTAAAATCTTTGAATGGAATAAAACCATTCTTCCTCCCCAATGAGGCCATTATTATTAATTGTTTAAAAGAAGGCAAGCTGTTTGAAAAATAGTGTATTACAATTCTTTCTGAAAATGATAAATATAATATGGCTAGATTGCCATAAATTCTAAAAGCAATATCTCCCTCCTCCCCACTCATGCCTTATACTGTAGTGATATAAAGTGTTTTTCCATATTATGGAAGGAGAAAAACTAATCCTGGCCGATTAGCACATGGTTATCAGACATATGCCTCTGCCCAGAGGTTTTGCTTTAGTTCCATGTCAACAGACTCAGCACTGAATTGCAGAATTGTTTTCTAAATCCCTCCATAATTAAAAAGCCACTTGACAAGGCGAGAATAAGCTCCAGCCCTGAGCCTTGCAAGAAAAAGACACTGTATTTTTTCCAGGGATGTGGGCAATTTCATTTGGGCTTCACTATTAAATGAACCACTTTTATTTCTATTTCTTAGGCTAATATATGGAATGGGCCACTGTTATGCTGAAGATACATCATGTTTTGTGATGCAATTGTAAATTCAGCTAATCCAGGGGTAGGCAACCTTTCCCCTTTAAGGGCCGAGGGACTTCAGCTCCCAGAATCCCAGGAGCTATTGGCCAACATGGGACTATTGGCCAACATGGCTGAGGCTTCTGGGAGCTGAAGTCCCTCGGCCCTTAAAGGGGAAAGGTTGCCTACCCCTGAGCTAATGTGTTAAAAATGCATATTTTAGGCAGAAACCTGTACAAAGCTGTGCATTATAGCGGGGGATTGTGTAGTTTAAATGTGTGTTTTGTACTTTGAAAAATCAAGATAAAACAGGCTGGTATTTTGAAGAAGAGCTTGGAGCAGGGGAAAGGTTTTGCAGGACCCAGAATCCTAGTAGCCATACTGACTAGGGACTACAAGAACTATCACACACAGGAAGAGGAGGAAGAAAGAAAGGGAGAATGAGAATGAGAGAGAGAGAATATTTTTCCAAGTTCCAAACTGCATGTGTTCCAAACTGCATGTGAGACTAATTCAAATTGGAAACAGGCTTATTTGTCCTACACTATATATCTTGCATATATTTGGGACTAACACGTCTTCACCCCCACCTCCCAAAAATGCATGCATCTCTGCTATTTGTGTATCCTGGTGCTAGAGAAATTCTTCCAAAAGAACAAGCTGATACTGTTTCCTATGATGCGAAGAAGCTGTGCAGCAAAGAATGGGGATGGCTGTTTACATTACAGGAGGCTTCAAAGATATAGCCATGTTAAGTCAGGAAAATCAGTATGCAAAGGGATCTTACACACCTTTGAGACTAAGGGCCAAAACACATTGTAGAAATAATCCAGTTTGAGGCTGCTTTAACTGCCCTGGTTCAGTGCTAGGGAATCTTTGAAACTGTAGTTTATTATGGCACCAGAGCTCTTTGACAGAGAAGGCTAAATGTCTCACAAAATTACACTCCCCCAGAATTTCCTAGCATTAATGCGTTCTCAAACTGGATCATTTCTGTAGTGTGTTTTGGACCTAACAGAAAGACATAAGTTGATAGCATGAATTTTCATAGACTTGAGCCTACAGAGGAAGTAGACTCATGTCTACAAAAGCTCATGCTACCAACTTCTATCTTTCCATTAATCTCAAAGGTGCTGCAAGATCCCTTTGCTTACAGGAGGCAGTACTTGACCAATTGATGCCAAAAAATCAAAACTTCCTATTAAATTTGTTAGCTTCATGGAATTTTCCCAGTACATATTCTTTGCAGTAGTGACTTGGCAACCTTGGCAAATTATATTAGACTTCAACAGCTCATGGCTCGGGGCCATTCTGTTTAGATAATAGTCCGCAGGGCAAGGGAAAGAAATGCGTTTCTCTCTCTCAAGTTGGATCCTTAAATGACCAGCATGGCTTATTTATCTTTCCTGGTGCAGCTGTGAGAAGCAGTTCCACTTCAGAGCCTTGCATAAAATGGAAGGAGGAAAACCCTTCCTGGTTGGTCTAAAGAAGTGTGAATTCGCATCATAGAGCTCCTTGGGTTTTGCCCATCATGATTCCCTTGTGTGCTTTTGCACCTGGCTGAAAAACATATCTTTTAACTCCACGTCATCTTACTTGCAGTGTATCCAAAAGCCATCTTCAATGTTTAGTTTAATACAGAGTAATCTTCTCTTAAAGGAACATTCATGTATGTATGTGTATGTGTATGCAAGCCACTTGCTGACGTATGGCAACCCCTTGATTTTTTGATAGGGTTTTCTCAGGCAGGGATACTCAGAGGTGATTTTGCCAGTTCCTTCCTCTGAATATAGCCTACCTCACCTGGTATTTGTTTGTAATCTCCCATCCAAATACTAACCAGGGCTAACCCTGCTTAGTTTTCAAAATCAGACAGAATCTGGTGACATTTAGGTATTTAGGCCCCTGATGTTTATCTCTGTATTTTTGGTCACCATGTTTTTCCACTCCTATGATTTTCCACATGGTCATGAAGAAAGCTTAAATCACCCACTTCCAATTTGATGCCATCTTTATGTGTTGTACTACAATCCCCATTATCTCCATTTAGCATGGAACATTTATTATGCTTTTAATTTTGTCATTGTAACTAGAGGTTCTTTTAGATTTTTTTTAATTGAGCAATCTCTTACCTTATTTGTGGAATTTTATAGGCATCTCAGAAGTTAAGATTTCCATGCAAAATCCTTCTGTCCTTTCCCAATCCTTCTGTCATCTTTCTTAGTTAGCTATGGGTTGTCCAGATGGGCCAAAAGGCCTGCGTTCCCCCTGGCCTTGCATTGTCTAGTTCAGATGACACAGGCCAAAAGTCCAGGAGCAGGACTGGACCCAATCCTGCATGTCCAGATGTGGATCCAGAGGATCCAGCCTGATTCCAGGATAAACAGCCATTACCCTAGGGTAATTTACCCTGGTTTTCCATGGAGTTTCAAGGAAACTCTGTGACAAAACTGGGCTGTTCACACTGCCGTCCCCATGCTTTTTAATTTGCCAGCTGTCCCAGTTGCCACATCTGATGTGAAAATGGGGTGCTTGGCTGCACCTATGTGGCCAGGCATCCTGTTTCCATGTCAGACACAGTGACAGGGTATGTGTTCTCAGTCAGAGTGATGGTACGGCAAGGTGGTAGTGTGTCCCAGGATAGTGTGGAGCCAAGTGTGTGAACACCCGACTGTCCTCTCACCGATCCAGGAACTGACCTGGGTGAGCACCGGGGCCAGGAAAGCATGGGCTCAGCCCATGCTTTCCCAGCTCATGTGCTCAGCCCTTAACAACAACAACAACAATAATAATAATAACAATAAATTTATTTTTATCCCACCCCCTGCATAACGCATCTGGGGTGGCTTACAACATTAAAATATACATCTATATCCCACAATCCCACCCCCCTTAAAATACTATTAAACAGTTGACAGTTTAAAACACACTTAAAATAATAACACACATAAACAATAACTGCAGCAGAATCAGGGATAAGCAGATTGGGCTATCTTTTGGTGGTCAGGATATCTATTTAGGAAAGGCCTACCAGAAGAGATCCATCTTAACAGCCTTTTTAAAGCTGTTCAAGGTGGTAATATGACGGATCTCATCTGGCAGGCCATTCCATAATCTGGGAACGGTTGCCAAAAAGGTCCTCTGGGCAGTTGCAGACAGTCTAGTTTTTGTAGGCTGCAGCAGATTCCTCCCAGAGGACCTGAGTGTGCAGGGTAGATTATATAGGAGGAGGCGGTCCCAAAAATAGGTTGGACCCAAGCCATTTAGGGCTTTAAAGGTGACAACCAACACCTTGTACTGGGCCCGGAAACTAACAGGCAGCCAGTGAAGTGATTTTAAGATTGGTGTTATGTGGTCTCTTCTCGTTGTTCCTGAAACCATCCTGGCTGCCATGTTGTGTACTAGTTGAAGTTTCCAGACCAAGTATAAGGGTAGTCCCATGTAGAGCACATTACTGAAATCAAGACAAAAGGTTACCAGCGTGTGCACCACAGTTTCAAGATCTCTAACTTCCAGGAAAGGGAGCAGCTGGCATATCAGCCGAAGCTGATAACAGGCACTCCTGACCGTCGCATTTACCTTATTTATCATCTGAAGTCCATTAAAGAAGGAAAAATCTTATTTTCTGACTGAGAACACGCCAATCTATTTACCTGGAAACACTCCTTGGAATGAGTATCTGAGTTTTACTTTGTGCATTTTCTACATCCGTTTCTATTTCATTCCCTGCAGGGGGGAAATATGCACCAAATTTCATTTATAAGCTATGTGCATGAAAATGCATTTGTGTATACATTTCTTCCAGTATATATATATTTCTGCACTTAATTTCCCCAAAGAAATGCCTCTTTGCAAGCAATTGCTCTTAATGCATGCCCTTTTGTTTGCAGTTTTTCTGAGATACATATTTTGTTGGCATTTTTTAAAAAAAATTGTAGAACTTCATGGTAAAATTGGACATGGAAACCCACTTTCAGCCTCAGAGAAAGGCAATGGTAAACCTCTTTTGAACAGGTTTGTCTTTGAGTCATCATAAATCAGAAATGACTTGAAGGGACACAACTACAACAACAACAACAACACAACAATTACAAGTTAGAGAATTGAAAAATGCCAACTATGAGAGATAACTGAGTACAAAAATGCACTCATTAGTAATTTTATTTTTACTTTCTTGCATCTGACCACCCTAAAACAATTGCAGCAGTCAGGATTCTCATTGTGGATGAGTCACAAGAATGACTGTGGGGGATGTCTCTTCCTATATACCACTACCTCTGAATTTTTAGGGACTAACTGCAGGAGACATGTCATTGCTACCAATCTTACATCTTTTCAGTAAACACTGTGACTCTTTTTTTTTTTTTTAAAAAAAAAAAGGAAAACAGAACATGGCAACATTGTATTCAGGATTGCTCCACCCTGCTGCAGATGTAATGAGACTCAAAGTTTACCCTACCACTATGACGAGTAAGATGGTAGACAGTAGAGGAAGCCTACTATGGCAGATAGTGATGGAAACCAGTGTCAGTGTGTGGATGATGTCAAAGAGCATCACTGCAACACCCATCATCAACACACTGACAGCCAGATGCAAAAGAGCATAGGGCTGTGATTCTATGCAACCACTAAAGAGGCAGGAGCTCTGTTCTCTTTGATATCTGGCCACCTCAAAAATCACCACATTGATAATTTTATTATATTGTGGTTTCCACATATCAATTATATCAACAATTCTTTGAATTCTTCCTTGCAGCCAGTAACTCATGCTGATTTATGGAACAATGCTTTGAATACAAAAAGGAAATAATTTTTAATATGGAAATTTCTTTTACACATATGATGGGTCAATACAGAGGAAGATGTATTTGAGCGTTTCATTGGTTCAGATTGTTGACAGTATAGGGTAGGGCAGGGGTAGGCAACCTTTCCCTTTTAAGGGCCGAGGG
>JAIPUX010001232.1:147599516-147614861 GCA_020142125.1 Phrynosoma platyrhinos | reverse complement strand
GGAAAGGTTGCCTACCCCTGGGGTAGGGTATGTAGACTCCAGGTTTGTAATGCCTCTCTTTCTTTCCTTTCACATCTGCTATGAAACTATAACTTGTCCTATGTGACTAATGGTTTCAATTTTGTTTGAGTATTGTTCAACTTTTCCTCATGTAAAGAGCAACAAAGATGATAATAGGCCTGGACAACGAAACTTATGAGAAGTTGAAGGAGCTGCACATGTTTAGTTTGGTGAAGAGAAGACTGAGGGGTGACATGATTGCACTCTTTAAATATCTCAAGGACTATCACAGAAAGAAGAGAACATGTTTGTTCTCTGCTTTCCCAGAGGTTAGGACCAAGTCTTATGGTCTGAACTTACATGACATTAGATCTCAATTGAACATTAGGAGGAATCTCTTGACAGTGATGGCAGTTTGGCAATTGAATCAATTGCCTAGAGAGGTGGTAATGTTTCCTTCTCTGGATGGCTTAAAGGGCTGGACAGCTACCTGCTGGGGATGCTCTAACTCAGAGGTCCCAAATTTGGTCCTCCAGGTATTTTGGACTTCACCTCCCATAAGTCCCAGCCAGCTTGGTCAACTGTCAGGTATTCTGGGAGCTGAAGTCCAAAACATCTGTGTGCCTAAAGTTTGAGAATCACTGCTCTAGCTGGAGATCCTAAATTGAGAAAAAGAGTTAGACCTGATGGCCCATGAGGCCTTCTCCAGTTCTATGATTCTATGATTTCTTCTAAAAACAAATCAATGAAAAAACAATACTATCAATAAAAAATCAAAACGTTTTCAAAGTTCAATAAATTTTCAATACTAAAAAAAAAATACAAGTACTGTCACCAAGTATAGAAGTTGAGCCTTAGGAATGCCCATTATAGTGCTCCAGTGTTGAGGAGTGTTACCCCTCTTTTCTAAAAAAAATAATTGCCTATTTTTGCTTATATTAGCTTGTTTTTCAAAGACCCCACACCACTGTATTTATTTCTAAATGGTTTAAAGCATTTCTGAATCAGTCGTCATGTTTGTGCCTAATAATACAGCTTATTCTGATTCCCTTCCCTACAATTTCAGAAGAGCAAAGGAGTTCAGAATTACTCCAGTATCATTAGTGTGTTGCATCCCAGTCCTCCCATGAGTGAAAGCCACACAATGGGATCACAGTGTGCATATGGCACTGTTCTTTTATCCCCAGATGAATGGGGAAGTTGAAGTTTATCCCTAAAGACAAAATCACAGCTTAAATTACAAGGACATTTCAACGCATTTGGAAGGGCAACTTAGACTGTTGCACTTCAAATACTGTAAGGCTGCAGGGAATTGGTGAAGGTGTTGGACAACATTTCAGTGAATCTTAATTAAATCCCAACCAATTTAGCTGTGTAATCCTCAAGGAAGTCACTCTGAGGCTGTCTCAAAGACCTCATTATTGTGTAACTTTATTGTCAGCCTGAGTCTAAGCATCTAAATACAACCGATGTTTGTTTTTAGAACAAAACATAACATTGGCATGCTCTAAATGGCAGATTGTTGTTGCTGTTGTTCAAAAGACATGATTATAGTGAAAATGGGTAACTTTTGTCCTAAGATCATCCTTTTTCCACTACTGCAGAAGCCTGAAGTAGTTCAAATGGACCCAAATTATGAGAGCTCTCTATAACATAATGCAAAGTGAACCATCTGTCAGGCAGCAAATTTGGGGAGTTATGAAATGGTGACAAAAATGTTAGTTTGGTTCATTTCGTTGTTGTATTGTTACTTCCAGGGAAAATAGAAAGAGGCACTTGAAGGATTTTCAGTCTCATGTTCCAAAATAACTTGTACCCTTGCTTCCAGCCGAAAGGGAATATAAAAGGAACAGGGAGCAATCTAGTCGGTATCTCTGCTCTGAGATTGGAGATAGCCACAATATTCTACAAGCAATCCCAAAATAGATTGGTGCTGGAGATCTGTGTATGCTATACAAATATAGTGCTATATTCTGGATTCATTCTGTGGAATCCTGTGGTTTGTAGTTTGGTGAAACAGTAGAATTCTCTGGCTGAGATTTCTAAATGCCTTTTCCTAAACTACCAATGAGCCAGTGTGGCATAGTGGTTTGAGCATTGGACTATGATTGGGTTTGATTCCCAGTTCAGCCATGAAACCCACTGGGTGATTTTGATTAAGTCACACTCTCTCAGCCTCAGGGGGAGGCAATGGCAATCCTCTGAACAAATCTTGCCAAGAAAACTTCCTAATAGGTTCACCTTAGGGATGCCCTAAGTCAGAAATGACTTGGAGGCACACAACAATAATAACAAACTACCAATTTCAGGATTCTACGGGATGTTGCCATAATGGTTAAAGTGGAATATTGCGTTATAATTGTGTACCATGAATGGGCCCCAGATTATCTACCTCACCAAGATAGAACCAGCAAGCCAGATAATGATGGGGGGGAGGCCAAACACAGTCCCTTGCCTGAAATCACCCAACTCCTCCCTCCCAGATGTCATTTGCTCCTTGTCTGTGCAGAAAGCAGCAGTCTCATGACTCTCTTGGAGGCATTTATTGCTTCGTCTACCCTTGTTTCCTGCCCAAAAGGAACATAAGAGGAGCAGGGAGTAATCTAGTCCATATCTCTGCTCTGAGACTGGAGATAGCCACAGACTTCTACAAGCAATTTATTTCACAGGGTTCTTCTGAACTGGTCTAAGGAAATGTGAGTTGTCACAACATCACTCTTTAGGTTTTGCCAGGGTTTTGCTGGTTATTGTCTTCTTTGTGTCTAATCACCTTTAATGTTCTGGGGACTGTTTCTAGCATGTTCTTAGATCTGCACTAGGGTGTTTCATATCTTTTTTAAAAAGCTGGGGGCATGTGTTGCTGATGTGATCCTATGGTTTGAAGGGCATTTTCCCCTCTCCTTTCTCCTTTTATCTTTTCCCCTTTGAAAGTGCCATTTCACTTTCTGATGCACTATGATGCTAAGAAAAAATGGGGAGAAAAGAAGAAGAAAGGAGAGGAGAGGAAATGTTTGTTTCTTTGTTCCAACATAACTAAGAATTGAAATGAAATCCACTTGAGAAACCCACTGTCAGAAAATAGTCTAGGACAACATAAATTTCAATTGGGGTGTATCCACACTGGAAAAAGAAAGCAGTTTGATACCACTTTAACTGCTATGACTCTGTCCTACAGAATCCTTAAGTTAGTAGTTTGGTGAGGCCCCAAAGCTCTCTGACAGACCAGGCTGAATCCATCTCCAAACTACAAATCCCAGGATTCCACAGGATGGAGCCATGACAGTTAAAGTGGTGTCAAAGTGTTGTATATCTATAGTGCGGAAGACCAGTTGGATATTTTTCAAAGCACCTAGAAGTACAGCAACAAATACCACAATATCCTGACACATTTGCCCTGTCTTGAGGAGCCAGTAGTCTAGTTTGTTCATTTGTTCATTTGTTTTTTCCTTTCCCTAGCAACAGTGAATGTATGCTCGTTATTGAAATCTGGATTTTTATCTTACCGTAATTTGAACGTGTTATGCTTTATAATTGTTTTCCAAATGGAGTATTTTATTCTGATAAGCTGCTGCTTATGATGAGCAGCTTTTGAAACTGTTTGTTTTAAAACAGTGGGCAAGCTGGCATAGTGTTGAGCAACAACTCTGGAGAACAGGGTTCAATTCCCAACTCAGCCATGAAACCCACTGGGTGACCATGGGCAAGTCATACTCTCAGATCCTCAGAGCAAGGCAATGGCAAACCTCCTCTGAACAAATCTTGCACACACACAAAAAACCATGATGGGTTTGTTTTATGGTTGCCGTAAGTCAGAAATAACTTGCAGGCACACAACAACAGCAACAGCAACAGCAACAGCAAATTAATAGACTAACAGAAAATCATGAGTTATCTGAGATCCACAGGACCAGCTGTGAATTGGAAATACAGAACATTTCAACCACAGGCTGGTTGGCTGGAAAGATATGCCAATTACAGGCAATATAGCATGTCAGCTGGTATTGAAGAAGCTGCCTTGAAGAAGCGTCTTGTGTAGCACATCTGTGCTGCCCAAAGCCAACACAAAGATAATGATATTGATGGCAGCTGTAGCATTGGCTAGTATCATCCTTTAGCAGCAGTGCTGGGACCAAGGTGTGTGATTTTATCACCTGCATCCTCCATGTAGTAGCTTTTTGGATCAGGCTGAGAATTTTATACCATAATACAAACAAGACGACGAAGCTTCTGTTATTTACATCTAGCAATTTCAGCATCTGCTGTGCATTATGTCAGGAAACACAAATTCACTGAGAACTCATTTCTGCCCTGTAGAGCTTATACAGTCTAGAAAGTGGTCACAATATTCCAAAGTAAAACAGGGACATGTAAAAAGAACACTAGAAAAAAAATTCTAGTCTTATCAAACTCCTTTTAATCTTACTTCTGAAATTCCTCCATTATTTTCCCAGTGGAGGAAGGTTTACATTTTGATTCAGATTTCACTTTAAATCAATCCAGTTACAGTTTAGTAACAGTTAGGGGCTGTTGGGCAAAGAGATCTGAGTTCGGATCTCTGCTCATACACGAAGATTATTAGTGACTTGGGGCCAATCTCTCACAGTTTCTCTAACTTTACAGAGTTGGAGCTGGAAAAAATTGCTTTTTTATTACTACCGTATTTTTTACTCTCTCTCTCTCTCTTTCTCTCTCTTTAACTATAGTTTCTAGAATCTTCCAGATAATAGAATCTGGGAGTTAAGCTCAGGTTGCTGTGAAAATAGAAGTAGGGGAGGTACTATGGCCATATTTCTTCCTTGAAGGAATAATGAAATAGAACTATGGAGTTTATCACATGGGGAAAAACTGGGAGTTTAAACGGTTTATCCCATGAAAATCACACACTCAATTTTAAAATGCGATTAAGATTTTCACACACAGCATGACAAAAAGTCATTATCCCAGGAATAAGCAGGCAATAAACAGGCAATAAACAGCAACAAATCATTAACAGAATTTTTCCGAGAATGATTTGTTGCTGTTTGGTGCCTGGTTGTTCTCGGGATAAGGGTGTTTTAATTACTTTTGATCGTGACGTCATGTGAAAATCTTTATTGTAATTGCACAATTTTCCTGGGATATAAAATATACAGTCATACCTCCAAATTCATTGGGGATCTGTTCTGGATCCCCCTGAGAATTTGAAATGTCGTTAATATTCACGTCCCATTGTCCTCAATGGCAGTGCCACTGGGGACAATGGGACTTGAGTATTTCTTTCCCTCCTTCCCTTCCCTTCCCTTCCTTTCCCTCCCTTCCTCCTTTGCAAAGCAAGCAAACCCTAACCCTAACCCTAACCCTCCAGGCTTCTAGGGCCAAGGCAAGGCCAGTGTGGATGCCTCCAGGCCCCAAGACTGAGGCAAGGCTGACACAGCTGCCTCCAGGTCTCCAGGGCCGAGGCAAAGCTGTGCCAGATTCTGCAAAGCTGTGCGGCCAAGGAAAGGCCAGTGCAGAAAAGGTGGTAAGGGAGGGAGGGAGTCATGGGCTTACCCTTCACAAGTAATTGAAACCACAATGGCAAGTCTGCAAATCCGGAGGGATGGCTGTACAAGACTGGGAAAAGACAATGTTGGAAATGGCAAGAAAAAATAGGAACTTTTTATCATATGTGGTGGACCTGTCCGAAAGTGAAAAGTTATTAGCTAGAAATCCATAAACATATGACAAAGGTTGTACAGTGGGCCCTTGTTATCCAGTGGGCTTGGTTCCAGGACCACCCCCACCACTGGTAGATAACAAAATCTGTGGGTGTTCAAGTCTCATTAAATACATGTATACACCTGTTCCTCCATATTCACTGGGGTTAGGGGCACAGGACACCATGAAAGTGAAAAAACTGCAAATTAATAGTACTTTTTTTAACTTGAGAGAAAACCTCTCTAGAAATTTCTAAGTCTTCCAGCAGAACTTTGTGGTCAACAGCAGTCAGAATTTGACCACAGAATCATGTTGCAGGACCTACAAATGCCTAGAGAAGTGTTTTCCCTAGGAATCTTTTGGTCCTCCAGTGCAACTCTATGGTCAACTTCCAGCAGAATTTCTCTGAAGGACTTAGAGATTCATAGAGAGAGCATATTAATCAAATCCACAAATAATCAAATCCACAAATGTCAAAGCCACAGCTGTGGAGGGCAAAGTGTACATATAAATACTTACATAAAATAGAAAATCAAGGTTTTGGAATTTGGAATTTATACTTTTTAAAAATATTTTCAAGCCATGGATGTTTGAATCTGCTTGAATTTGTTCTAAAAAGTCATGAATAAGAATGGCCAACTGTAGATGTGACTTTCTCCCCAAACCTGAACTCTTCCTACTAAATATGACATCAGTATTGGGGGGGGAAACATCCACAAAAAGAATTGGAGAATCATTCTCAACATGTTATCAGTGGCAAGAATATTTAATGCCCAGAAATGGAAAGCACCAGAAATACCCACTTATCAAGATTGGCTTATAAAGCTAGCAGATAGTGGTTGAAAAATAAATCTTCAAGTAAAGGAGAAGTAGAATGGTCCCAAACTAAAAATTATTGGAAAGAAACTTGGCCATATCGAAAATATACTTAAATAAATTAAAATCATGAAATAGAAAAGCAGGGAATTTCATAGCTTGAAAACAAGGAATAGATAGTAGGAAAAAAGTAGAAGCACGAGAAATAAGATGGAAATCAATTAGCAAAATAGAGCACAATTGGGTTAGAGGAGTTTAAGAAAAGGTTAAATAAACAGAGAGAAACTGTCTGAGAATTTTCTATGTAGTATCAGTAGAAAAGCTCTTAGCTTAAAGGTGTGTATGATTTTAAAATGTTGTTATTATATTATACTTTTTATGTTGTTGTTTTTTAAATAAAATTACTAAAAAAAACAAAACAAGCAAAACTTGCTGAAATTCCCTTTTCCGAGAAGACAAGAGTATTCTTCAGTTTTAACTCTGGTAACCCTAGTGACATACTAACACTTAAGTATGGCTTACATACACATCTCTTTTTTCAAGGGTGTAGTAAACTATTCTCTACCCTTGCACCACGCCCACAACCTACTCCTGACAGCTGTCAGCCCCTACAAGGGCTATTTCTCCTCTTGCTTATTGGTGGGATGGGGAGATTGGGAGGAAGCAATTTAAGTGATTAAGGGGCTATACAGACCAGCCAAAAGGGCCAGCCTGGGGTGGAGTGAGGGCATGGGGACCACATGCCATCCACCCAACTCCACCCTGATGCCACCATCATGCCGTACACCCCACCGCATGGTGGGCGGCGTCAAGACACTCCCTTGGCACAATGTACAGACACGCTGCACCAATGGAGCTCAGAAAAACCTCTGTCGCATGGCAAGGGCAGGTTTTTGCTGCTCCAAAAAGCAGTGGCAATTGCCAGCTATTTTTGGAGCAGCAAAGTGCTGGATCGGAGCCACAGTGTGCAGTTGCCACGGCCCCAATCTGACAAGGAAAGGTGCGGCAGGACACTACCCCTTAGGGCTGTCTGTATAGCCCCTAGGTCTTGGCTGGCCTGACTTATGGAGAAGGAAAAGAGAGTTGCTCTCCTGTGAGCATGCCCTCATTTCTTTTCCCCTTTGAGCTGAGAGCAGCTGTTTCTTTATTATCTGAATGGCATTCCCACTCTCTTCCCTCCATAGCAGTAAGCAATAGCAATAACTCCTGGGGTTTGACAGCTGGTGGAGCAGGGGAAGACATGGAACAGCACAGATGGAGTATTTTGATCTACTTGCTTGATGTAGCATCTCAACCCTTGTCTCACATTCACCATGCTCTATGCATTAGTTCTGCATTAAATGCATTAAAAACCCTCCCTACATTTGTGAATGCAGGTGTTTTAGTCACAGAGGGGATTCTGTGCCCATCCATTTGAAGATCCTTTGGACATTTCTGCCAAATGCAAGGAGATCAGGCACGGAGCTAGCAGTACATGGAAATACATTGTGAGTGAGATCATGTGGAGGGGGGCTGAATCCTCTGTCCACAAATTCAAGTGGTGATTCCTGAAGATTTTTTAAAAAATAAGGACCATCTTATATGTTTTATAAGACAACAGTCACCAAAGACTGCATAGTCAGGCCATTACTTCACAAGGTGGGTGCATTAGATAAAAGCTTCTTATCATGTCCTCCAACACTTCATGTCATACCCTCCAACATTTCACATGCAAAAACCAAGATACACGTGGCCAAGCAACATCAAAGTGTGGTCAAAATGGTGAAAGATATTAATGAGGAAGAATAAATAAGCTAGGAAGAGATACAGCAGTTTCCTTTTGCCTGAGCCTATAGGGAAGGGCAAGATTCCCCCCTTGCTGAATTAATTGAGTACAAACTACATTTGCACTTTGAACTCAGTTTGCAGTAATTGAAGTAGGCTGAGGACAAAAGAAGGGAAGTGGGAGAAAGTGAGTGAAACCAGCTGAAAAATTGGATGACGGTGATTAATCAATGAATAATCAAGACTGTCCCTGCCAAATTGGGACAGCTGGAGGTTACAGCATGTCACCTCCATACATACCTCACAAGCTCTAATGGTGCTCACAAAGCCCAACACATATTTGATCATAAGTTTTTCTTTCAAAAGGAAAAACAAAACTTTGGTGATGAAATGAGGGTATAATGTCATCAATATTCAGCTCATTGCCTTCCACCAGAGTTCCTTCCCATTTTCCCTTCCCATGGCAAAGAGAAGGTAATCTAGCAGAGTGCAGTGAGTTTGCCTCTCTTTCTCTCTCTCTCTGTCCTGAAGTTTCTATGAGAGTTTCAGCCTTTTCCTTTCATCCCTATTCTCCTGATGCCACAAAGTTCAAGCCAAAAATTCTCTATAGAAAACATATAGATCAGTAAAAAACAAAAACACTGTTACATCCATTGTTCAGTGTTTTGACGTTTAAATCATTCCTAAGTGAACTCTGTGATGCTTTACAGTAATGCAGAAGTCTTTCTTTTGAAGCCTTCCTATGGAATTCACAACTGCAGCTCTTGTCAAACACAAATGCTGGTGGTCTTTGCTCTTTTAAAAGTCACTGGGCACCTTCTCTGATCATTACACTGTTTTCTCATCTGCAGTTCATTAGCGGTCTCTGATGATTCATGAGACTTTGTTTGAACAGTGAGGTCAGCTACATTGGTGTGTACCACAAATGGTGTTTGTCATTATTATTATTATTATTATTATTATTATTATTATTATTATTATTATTATTATTATTAATCCAGGTACAGCAACCAAAGTGTCCTTCTTTTCACACTAATTGTGTATGGAACCTGTCAGCTTACACAGTGTGGCTTGTTGTCTTGGCTTAAAAAGAAAAAAAACCTCCAGAAACCACTCATCTGCATTTTTCTTGCTGTGTCGCTAGAAATAGGGTCAGTAAATTCCCTGAGATTTGAAGCTTTTTGATAAATTTGCATTTTTTCTTTTCACAATGGTGTGAGACGTAATACTTACTCATTTGCAGTCTCAGTTGAAATTTTTGCACGGCTTATTTAATTCTCTCAGGTTAGGGCTCGGTTCTCTTGTTCTCCTATATGTGTGAATGTCAGTGCATGTCTGCAATGTCCACTGTGTTAAGAGCTAGTCGGATTCCCAATGGCAATAGCCCTATTTGGCTGCTCTGCCTCATTTATTATAATTTTAGTTGTTGATAGGTTGGTTACATTTATATGCTACCTTTTCTTCAAAGGGCTCAAGGCACAGTACATTCACCCCTCAGTTTTCGCAGACTTGAAGTCTGCAGTCTTGGTTCTTCACGAAGGGGCAAGCCCCATTGGGAGCATGCGGCCATTCAAACCAATGGGGGTTGAATACTGGTGAGTTTCCATTTTCATGGGGTGGGTGTGTCCGGAATGGATCCCCCACTAAAATGGAGGTGCAAGTGTATATATTATCCTGCACCCCACTCTACCCACACCCTATTAGACAGTGTGACTCATTCAAGGCAAATTTTGTGGATCACTGGGGAGTTGGATGTGAACCTCCCAAGCCCTAGTCTCTCTAACCAATACACCACATTGATTCTCATATGTTCTCTGTGCCATGAGATGCAGGAAGAGAGGACAAGGATGTCCCACCCTCAGAGTCTGGAAAGAGTATTTCTTTCTACAACATACCTCACCTCAGAGATTGGAAAAGTTCTTTTGTTTTATTACAACACAGCTTGGAAAAGTTACTTTTGGACTATAATTACTGGAATCCTGAGTAGTCACACTGCCTGTGAGATTTTGGGAATTGTAATGCAATTTTTTCCCAGAGTCCAGGCAATCGCGTTTCTCTAATCAATTCTCTCACTGTAGAAAAGAAGGATGGCTCCACTTTCAATGCACACTGAACCCACCCTGTGGGTTAAATTCAGATATGAATTTAAAATGAACTATCTAAAGAGAATGCCCAACCTAAAGGAGGGCTTGGGCAGTAGCGTTCAGCATCTTGGATAACACTTTTATGATATGGACTAAAATCTAGATCCACTATTCCATTGGCAGCAGAATTACCCACCTACAAAAAACAGTGAAAATTGCATCTGATTCCATTCCAAGTCAGGCAAGCTAGTGATGACAATCCATCAGTTCACTATTGGCTATTACTTTTTACTCAATGCTGTTGCAGCCATTCCATGTCTTTTCCCTACATCCCCACTCCCACCCAACACATTTTATAGTGACAGCATTGGGAGCTGCCAGTTCTGCATGGAAAATAAGTACTTCCTTTAAAAAAAGAAGGTCTGTCACCATACAACTTTGGCATTATGTTTTTACAGCAACATCATTCACTTTCAAGGAAGTGCGAAGTCTTGTGAGATGAATGAGGTGTCACTTGTTACTGAAGGATTGTAGGACAGATTAATTTGTCTGTAGTTTAGCTGATTTTAAAAGATGAATGTGCAAATCTTTTAAGTTCTGTTGGAGAATAATAACTTGAAAATACAACACTCCTTTGTAAGTGTCCCTTAGGAATCCCAAAGCTGAATTTCTGAAGGGGTCTTTCCAAATACTACCTCTGGAAACTTATCCTTGGCATTGCAAGACAGCCTGGATAATCCTTTTGTTCTTTTGCATTTTGAGTTGTCTCAAATAGGCTGAAAGACAAACCTTGCAAAGGCATTCTCAGTGGGCAGCACTCTTAGCTGGAAGGGTTGGCCCTACCATTAGGCAGATTGAGGCAGCTACCATTAGGCAAATTAAGGCAGATTTGGGGTGTCCTGGAAGGGCAATGAATTGTTAAGTTATTTAATTATCTATTTCCAGGGAGGAAAAGAGGGATTTTCTGCCAAACGTGCCAGCATGATTTAGCAAGCTTTATGCATTATGGCTGGCATTCAGTATTGCAGTTACAGTTTCATAATCTAGAGTTATGGATCAATAACTGCTCTATATTCAGTCCACCTTAAGAACCAGCACTGGATTGGCAAAGGAAATTCATTTAATTTTGGTTCAGGGCCCAAGGAAGAGGATGTTTCCACACACATCCTTCCACCAGTGAGCAAGACTACAACAATCTGAAGCAGGACCCCTGTTGCAATACGGTTGGCCCTCCACATTTGTGGCTTTGACTTTTCAAGATATGATTATTCACAAATTTAACTGACATATGCTCTCTAGGAATCTCTAGGTCCTCCAGTGTGACTCTGTTGGAAGTTGAGCATAGAGTCATGCTGGAGGACCTAGAGATTCCTAGAGAAAACATTTATCTAGGCATTTGTAGTTTCAGTGTGAGTCTATGGTCAACTTCTAGCAGATGATGACCATAGAGTTGCACTGGGGGACCTAGGAATTCCTAGAGAGGTTTTCTCTTGGGTAAAAAACCTCAGTTTTCCCACTTTCAAAGGCAAAGTGACTTTTCCACATTCATGGGGCCCTGTGCCCCTAACCCCAGCAAATGTGGAGGGCCCACTATATTTGTGGCAGCATCACTCACTGGCAGGAGGGGTTGGAAACATCCTCCTCCTTGCACACCAATCAGAAATAAGTACTGGCTCTTAAGGTAGGCTTTGGGGGTGGTCCAGGAGACATTACTTAGTTATTCAGATGTAACAGATTAGCCAATGTACAATATCAATGCATGTTCCTTAACATGGTTGGATAAGGGATACTGGACGTGAGTCCCTGGTATCCACTCAGATTTGGTTCCAGGAACCTCCCCACCTCCCCAGGGGATAGCAGAACTTGTGGGTGCTCAAGACCCATTATATACAGTGGGGTAGTAAAGTTGTTCTTACATAAAATGGCTACATCAATGTTTGATTTTTGGAATTTCCCCCCCCCCCCCAAGCAGTGGTTGAATCCATGCAAGCAGAATCTGTGGATACAGAGGGCCAACTGTATACAATGGTACTTGCAGGTACTTGCACTAGTGACTGTATGGCACGAGGGGCAAGAGCAATGGAGTCAGGGGTTGCTGGTGTGTTTCTTCTTTGTCTTGTTTGCTCTATTGAGTCCTCATTTATAGAGTGATAAATCTCAGGCTTGACACCATTTCCAACCATCTCTTCCTACCTCTTGTAGTGAGTGATAACAAACCCAGCCTTTTCTCTCTTTCTATGTACCTCACTCTTAAAACATTTCCTTACTGGAGGAGGTATTTTGTTGATGTTTCCAAGTATTAGCTTCTACACAGGCTCACAAAGAACACTGTTTGTATTGGGCTGCAGGGTGAGATAATTTAGGAGCCAGTTAGGACTCTTGTGGTGAAGGGAAGCAGAAGTTTCATCTCTGGCATATTCCTTACAACATTTCCCAGATGAAAACCAGGACACATGCAGCCAAGCAACATCAGAGTATGTTCAAGATTGAAGACGCTATTGCTGAAGAAGAACAGATTGGCTAACTGAGGTTGCAAAGCAAAGCAACTTCATTTATATACTGTGCTATGCAGTGTCTAAGCCAGGGGTAGGCAACCTTTCCCCTTTAAGAGCCAAGGGACTTCAGCTCCCAGAATCCCAGGAGCTATTGACCAACATGGGACTATTGGCCAACATGGCTGAGGCTTCTGGGAGTTGAAGTCCCTCGGCCCTGGGAGTTGAAGTCCCACGGTAGCCATGTGTCCTACTTATAGGTGAGAGTCATTTATCTGAAGATCTGTGAGAGGACAGTTCTGTTTGAAGTCACCCTCTCTTTGAAGAACTGTCCAGTTTAAAGATAAAGAATTGTAGGAAGGGACAGCAACAAAGGGCATTGAAAATGCTCAACAACAGTCAGCACCATGGCAGTGGTAGTTCACGGGTCACTTGCTCAAAGACATCTTCACAACAATAAAATGTATTGTGTTTCTATTTTATTTATAGATGTAGTTATTGCAAAATTTTCAGTATCACTCTTTCCTTGCCAAAGGCAATCCCTGAACAGCATATGAAAAATTATTAAAACAATATAATGTAACTATAAAAATTAAAGAGGTATAAAAACCCATCAAACCAATGGAAACCAATTTAGATTGTGGAGTTAATTCATTTTTCAAAGTTCTTCTCAAGTGCCTGGAGAAACGGGAACATTTTAATTTGGCTCCAAAAAGAAGCAGGGTTGGTGCCTGCCAATCTCATCTTTCTCAACAGTGCATTCCAAAGCCAGAGGCATTGCCACAGTAATTAGTCATACGCTGCCATTTCCAAGTATGCATCGCTATATAGTAACTGGTATGTGCAGCTTTCATGTCCCCTAGTATGTCCCTCCTTTTTTGAGGTTTTTTCCTTCCTCTCTTTTTTGGGGGAGAGGTAATTGTCACCCTGTTCTGGAACTCAACAGATTTAGGTGTGGATTAGAGGTAACATCCCACACAATTCAGACAACCTACTTCTCTGCCCTTTTGCTTCTTGATCACTTCAAAAAAGGCAACGGCACAAGTTCATTGCCATCTCACAGCTGTTCAAAGCTATATTTTCCTTTTTAAGTTAGCCACACATCTGGAAATGTAGTCATCTCAATGCTGACCTAATGCATCGGCTCTTAGCATCCTCCTCGCCCTTCATGACATCTGAAAGGAAAAACTCTGTGAAAATCTAACCAGTATAAATATTTTTGTTGTTGTTAACTGCCTTCAAGTTGACGTTGACTCATGGCAGCCCTATAAATACGAGACCTCCAAGTCACCCTATCCTCAACCGCCCTGCTCAGCTTTTGCAGATTCATGGTTGGCTTCTCTGATTAAATCCATCAATCTGGAACATGGTCCACCTCTTTTCCTATTGCGACCAACTTTACCAAGCATTATTTCTAGTGAGTCTTTTCTTCTCATGATATGACAACCTCAATTTAGTCATCATTAATCACCTTACAAATGGATAAATCTAGTCAATAGGTAACAGATGAAAACACTTTTGATAGTAGCATGGCAAACATGAATGTAAGAATTGGGCTTCATTTACTAGCAGTGGTGGCTAGTGATTCTTATCTCAGCATGGCAGTAAATCTGCTCTGAGTTTCAGTGTGAATGTTAAAGGGGCTGCCCAAGGATCTGAGATTATTTGGGGGACAGTGTTCCATGTTTGAATAGCTCTAATAATAATAATAATAATAATAATAATAATAATTTTCTTACCGACCTCTCCTCGTGGCAGGTTACAACATAGTTAAAAACACAATTGTTACATAATACACACATTTTAAAGTTAAAATAAAACCTAGAGTAGACACACACACATACCAGCATCAGAGCCACCAGCTGCCATTTGGTTGTGATAGAGATTCTTCTGTATTTCATTCAGAAACAAAGTGAGGATATTAGTGCATAAGGAGATTTCTGCTGGACCAGACTGAAAGTAATCTTGGTCCAGCAATCTCTTTCCATACTGGCCAACCAGATGCCTGCCTATGAAATGGCCACAAATAAGTCATGAGGGAAATGTTAATGTTGTTGTTGTGTGCCTTCAAGTCATTTCTGATTTATGGTGATCCTAAGGTGAACCTATTGTGGGGTTCTCTTTGCAAGTTTCTTCAGAGGGGTTTTGTCATTGCCACCCTTTGAGGCCGAAAGAGTATGACTTGCCCAAGGTCAATCAGTGGGTTTCACAGCCAAGTGAGGATTCGAACCTGGGCTCCCAGTGTCCTAGTCCAATGCTCAAACCACTACATCATGCTGGGCCTCATGAGTGCAATACCTCTTATTTATCTAAACTAATTTTATTTAATTTATATCTCCTCTTTCTCCTGGCCAGAGATCCAAGGTAGCTTACAACCAAGGTAAAAGCTGTATAAAATTAAAAACCTGATGATAGAAAAATTAAAAGCAATTAAATGAGCAATCATGTTAAAATACCTGTTGGGTATTCAAGTTTCCTAAGGCTTCAGCCTTAGTTAAGGAAACAAAAATATC
>JAIPUX010001232.1:147557772-147575420 GCA_020142125.1 Phrynosoma platyrhinos | reverse complement strand
CACAACTGTGTGATGCAGAACCAGACGCCAGTGGTGGTTAGTGGTTCCAATGTCAGTGGGTTGGTTAGTCTGTTCCAGTTTGTCTAAACATCGGAGGAACTATTCAAGGTGCTGAACACAATTCCCAAAATATGTTTATCCCTAGGGGGTAACGTCTGTGGGGAGTGAGCACCTGGTGGGGCTGCACCCATGGACAGCGCTCCCAAATATCTCTATTTTTGTTAAGAATCTTCCTCAAAATGGGAAGCAGAATCCATTTTGGAGAAGTACTCTAATGGAAATAGAGGTATTTGGATGTTCTGGGTGCTTTTTGTATGGGGTTTGAGTATTTTTGTATGTTTTGGTGGCTCTCTGCATGGTCTTCAAGTTAAAAATGCCTCCAAATCACACACTTTTTTAAAAAAAGGGGGGGGTCTTTTGGGGACTGGCAGTGGGCTTCAAGGGCCATAAAAATGGCATCCAAAGGCAACGTACAACCTACAGGTCACACTTTGCTCGCCAAAGCTCTTAGGAATGGATGTAATCTTCCAAATGCTAGAAACAGATTTCAGAAAAGCATCCATTAAAGCACATTAAGGTTCTTTCATTTTGTTTCTTAAAAAATCCCTAGACTCTTAAAGGTTGTCCATGCACAGTCATGGACAGCCAAAATCATCATCATCATCATCATCATCATCATCATCATAATTTCTTCCTCTTCTTCACCATCTTCCTCTCTCCTCATTTTCTTCCTCATCTTCTTCTTCATCTTCATCTTCCTCATCATCATTTTTATCATCTTCTTTGTCTTCATTGTCATCGTTATCTTCAGCATCTTCATCTTCTTATTCCAAATGTTTGTCTCAGTATTACCTAGACTATGATCCAATCTTTCATAATTCTTAAAAATGGGAATCTGTCATCATATTGTTAAGCTAAGAAAATGACCATTTTAGAATAATCCATTATGTTCTTTAAGTTCTTGTAATACTATAGGAATTTCTGGGCTGTGAAAACAATGCTTTATATTACTGTAGTGGTTGTAAGAATAGAAGCTATCATTGCATCTGGAAATATTACATCAGGATTGTTAGTCATCCATTTCCAGAAAATTAGAGCAAACTCAGTGTTGCAAGTGTGTTGATGGTGAGGAGGGAAAGTATGTAGTTTAATCCCAACTGGGATTTGATCCCAATTGAGAACAAACAAGTCACACAACCTTATATCTTTAGGGATTGTGGAGGGCAATTTCACCCTTCCCCAAAGTTATCTGAGGCCCAAGGAGACACTTCTTTCAAAATGTGAGATGATTTTTGGTCACCTCTGGTTGTAGGAAAAGGTCCCTCTTAGGCTGATAATAGCTCAAAGGGGGTCAGAAATGGGATGTAATTGCCTCCTAAAACCCAACAGAGGGCATAACAAGGGACATCTTTTCAGTAATTAAAAAATAATAATAAAATAAAACATTTTCACTGGAGCACATGGGTGAAGTGTAACCCTCTGGGGTCTAACAAAAGCTATATGTGCTCCCTGGGCTTCAGGCATCTGCTCAGCCCTGTTTTAAACCAACTGAGTGCCCTCCAGCACCAAAAAGGCTCATTCCTGAGCTGTAGCCAGTGACTCCAACCCTGTTCATTTTGTGAGGAGAAGGAGGCATGAATAGCAATAGCAAGTACATTTCTATACCGCTTATAAGTGAACTAGCACTCCCTAAGCGGTTCTCACTTAAATCACAGACGTATCATTATTCCTGGAAAATGGAGATCATTTCTAATTTCTAAGTATACCTTTACTTGGGCATAAGCATCATTTTGTTGTAGAAAAATATAATATATATTGTGAAGTAAAGATAATAAAATAAGCTGACAGATTCATCAAGTTGTAGTTCAGAAAAGGAACTTCTTCAATATCTGCACCACAGATCCCCCTCATGCGAACATAATAGAGCCCTTTTTAAATATTACCTTAGCATAGGAGAAGCTCTACAGAGTTCTTACAGGCCACATCACAGGAGCCAAATACATTGCTTCATTCCACATTTCAAGGCTGTGTTGTGGGAAGGGGGAGATGTGGAGTTGCTTAAATCACTTTCTTTTGCTAGCATTTATATGTCAATGCAAAGTATAGTATATACAGTCCACCTTTTATCCACTTCATTTTCATAACAGCCCTATCAGTTAATTCAAACTATGTGACTGGAGCAAGGTGATCTGGCGAGTTTCATGGCTCACCAGGTAATACAACTGAGCTATTCCAAGTCCCAGTCCAGTGCTATGAACTCTACACTGTACAGTTGGCCCTCCATATCCATGGATTTTTTTTATCCATGTATTCCACAGCTTGAAAATATGTTAAAAATATATAACTTCCAAAAAGCAAACCTTGATTTTACCATTGTATATAAGGGACACCATTTTACTATGCCATTGTATTTAATGCGACTTCAGCATCCATGGATTTTTATGTCCATAGGGGGTCCTGGAACCAAACCCCAGTGGATAACAAGGGCCCACTGTATTGCCTCTCAGTGGAGAACCACATGTGTGCAAAGCATCTTGGATGCCATTTAGAGTAAATGTGCATAAGCCAATGTAAGGAGTTTAGAGCTTGTGTATCAGGCAGGGTTTCTATTTGTGAATATTTTTGCAAGCATTATAGAGCCTGGATGTGTGCATGTATACATGTGATTAAGAAGGAGACCAAAGCTGATTATGAATATTTCTGCTGCTTAAGAAAAGATTGCCCTGACCACAAATTTTCCAGAGCAAAGACTGAGAATTAACCATGAGAAACAATCCATGTCAGGATTGGGAATCATGCAGCCCTTCAGATGTGGCTGAACTGTAAATCTTAGCCAGCATTGCCAGTGGTGAGGAATGAATGAAACCAGTCCAGCAAGATTTAGAAGGCCACATGACTAGCACACCAATCTACATAGGTTAAGTCTCACGTTTTTCTCTCATTTACACTTTCATAAATCTTAGAATCATAATAGTTGGAAGAGACCACAAGGGCCATCCAGTCCAACTTCTCCCATACAGGAAAAAATAATCAAGCACTCCCAACAGATGTCCATTCAACCTTTGCTTTAAAACCTCCAAAGAAGGAGACTCTTTGGAAGCATATCCCACCGTTGAACAGCTCTCACCACCAGCTGTCACCATCTTGAACATGTATGTATATTTTCTATGAAATAAGCTTCATCAAGTTCAGTGAAGCAGATATAGTCCCATTAATCTTAATGAGGCATAGAAAAGTATAACTGAGCACATGATTGCAGCTTTAAAATGAGGAAAAATATTGTGAAGAATGATAGGTTGTATGTGTTAATATAATAACAGACCAATCATACATTTGGCAAGATGAAATGGACTGTTTTGAGAATGGGTGCAACAGAGTGGGACACAGACACCTCACTGAAGGGGTTTAATTAAGTTTCTGTGTAAATAAATCAGAGAAGAATGAGAGGTGACATATTAGCTATCTTTAAATATCTGAATATGAATATGAAGCCAGCTTATTTTCTCCTTCTCTAGAGAGTAGAATACAAACCAATTACAAGAAAAGAGATTCCACCTAAACATTAGGAATAACGTCTTTACTGTAAGAGCTGCTGGACAGTGGACTGGACTGCCACAGGAAGTAGTGGACTCTCCATCTTTGGAGGTCTTTAAACAGAGGCTAGATGGGCATCTTTCAGGAGTTCTGTAGTTGTGTTTTCCTCCATGGCAGGGGGTTGGATCAAGTGACCTTTGTGGCCTCTTCCAACTCTATGATTCTATGATGCTGAATTTGGAATGAAACCAACATACTTGTGGAACAGAAAGGGATAACACAACAACAACTATTATAATTTATATAGAAGTTTGAAATATTCAGAGTTCGTATAAAATATATAATACAGTCACCCTCCATTTTCATGGGGCATCCGTTCCACCACCGCCGCTCCCCCCCCCCCCCCCCCCCGGCGTAAGTGGACATTCACAAATATTCAAGTCCCATAGGCTTGAATGGAACACAGCCCTGCAAATGTGTGTGGGGTGCACCCCATTAATTTAAACCGAGATTGCCCCTCCATGAATATACAAAACCACAGACTTCCATGAGACTGGAGGGGTGACTCTATAAGGAAAAATAGTAATCTTGTCTGGAAGGTAGAACATGAATAACTGTGGCAAGTTTATTATTTGCCTGCCTGAATTTTAAGATCTTCATGTGATTGCTTTCTCTCAGTTCACAGATATTAGTGTGGACACAGGAAAGATCCTTTTTGGTGGCTACACCCAGCCTGTGTAATTCTCTCCCATGGGAGGCCAGGCTGGCCTCCTCATTACCTCTAGTTTATTTCCTCTGCCAGCAGATAAAGACCTTTTTATTTGAACAAACATTTGTTGACTAACAATGTTTAATGCCCTTTTAATAAGGAGAGTGCTGTACTTCTATTGTTACCGTCATATGTTTAAATTATTTACATAGTTTTAAGGTACTGATGTTTTGTTGTGGTTGTGTACCTTCAAATAGTTGTGTGCCTTCAAGTAGTTTCTGACTTGTGGCAACCCTAATGTAAACGTGTCATGAGGGTTTCTGGGGCTAAGAAAGTGTGACTCATCCAACATTTCCATAGTCAAGCACATATTCAGACCCTAATTTCCAAAGTCCTAGTCCTATGCTCAAACCACTATACCACACTGGATCTTTAAGGTGGTACTTTATGTAACTAAAAAAAAAAATAGCATTGGGGGGAAGGTTATACATACATACATACACATACACATACACATACACATACACACACACACACACACACACACACACACCATATTTTAATTTATGCTCTGATCCGCTTTGTGTCCCATGCTGAGGAAAGGTGGGATCTTAATTAAATAAATACATCTCTATCCAACAAAGGCAGGAACTGATGAACCATCACAACTGATAAAAGCTTGAACAACTGTTCGAGCTGGATGGGAGATTCTGGGCATTATATTCCAAAAAAGTAACTTTCCTAATCCACTGCATTTGAGTCTGTAGTGATGTTGAATCAAAGAACACCTCCAAGCTATGCATCTGCTCCTCCAACTATCCACAGTGCCTCCATCTTGATAGGATTTGGTTTATTGGTGCTTATCCATCTCATAGCAAAGTCCTGTTCACATGATCAGTATACTGATGACATCTTATTCCAAATCCCTGGATTATTTTACCCAGTAGCTTCATGCAGATGTTAAAAAGCATGGGAGAGAGGATGGAGCTTCACAGCTCCAATGCCATAGAGTCAAACAGGATTCCTTACTACTGCTTTCTGAAATTGATCCAGTGGAATGAGTGGAAACTCTATATCACCGTGGTACCAAACCCTAATCTGCAGAGATGATCCTATGGTTGATGGTAACAAAAACATTCAAGCGGTCAAGAATCACAGGCTCACATTCCTACTGTTTCCTTCTTAACAGAGGTCATCCATCAGGATGATCAATACTGTTAAAGTGCCAAATCCTAGACCACAGCCAGATTGAAATGCCTAGCCCTATCATTAGACAGAGTGTGGTGATCACTTCAGACAGCAGGTACTGAGGGAGGATAACTAATTACATAATTTTCTCAGATGTTCCTCCTGAGCCTTCATGCAATTCCCTTCTATTGGAAAGGAAAATGCCACATGGCTTGTCCTAGGCCTCTTAAACTAGCCTTCTGCCTCAGGTCCAATGAAAGATTCAACCCCATCACCTGTGCTGAAGTAAGATTCATGTGCCAATCCACTTGGCTTCACTACACAAAACAGGGAAGAGGGACCATCTGGCAATGGACCATGTGTTTCATCTAACTATTGCTGTGGTCTCATTGCCAGGTGCAGAGTTAGATGAATATATTTAGAGGTAGATTAATATATTTCCCACCCATATCCATTTACAGTGTCTTAACCCATAATTCTGGTTGGTTTTTTTAAAAAAAGAAATCTAAAGTATACTTTAAAATATTTTAATTAAGACTTGGCTAATATCCCTGCCTATCTTTTATGGGAAAATTCTACAAATGGGGATGGTAATCAGAGACTTCCATGGTGACCAAAAGGTTAAATATGATCCATAATTTAGCAGTAGGATGAGAATGGAAATGTGTTAAAGCTAAAAAGAGATATGGTCATCTTTGATTACTAGTGGAGGAATACCATTTTCCCTCATTCATATGCGTCCCCAGTTAGTGCCTGGATTGTTAACAAAAGTGAGTGTGATAAACTGCTAAGACCCATGAAATCTTAGTTTTAGTCTCTGCTTACCCATGAATCTCACTAGATGCCTATGGGGCAGTCACTGACTCTCAGCCTAACCTTCTTCATATGATTGTTGTAAATAGATAAAATAGAGTGGAAGATGAAGACTATCATGTGAGCTGCTGCTTCAAGGGGGTGGGGAGAGGAATATAAATGTAACAATAAAAAAGGTCTGGGTATGATTGGGCTGGGTTGCCATTTTTAGTGCTCCCTTGTGGTTGTACTCTTCTTGCTCACACTACCATGGAAGGACATCGCCAGCAGTAGAACTGGTTTTGTAATATCTTTTCTCCATTAGGTTTATTGAGCTCAAGGGAGGAAGATTCTGAAAGAAATGAGTTGCCAACAATTGAGCAATGCCAGTATTGATGTGACACACACACCCCTCCATGTATGAGACTGGCCTCATATGTGAGCCCAGGAGCAAGCCTCTGTGTCCCGTCCCCTCCTGGAAAGGGACTTGACTCTACAGAGTTTGGAAAAGTTCCCTTTTTATGGATTACACGGCCTAGGATTCACCAGTCAGCATGGCTGGAAGTTGTAGTCCTAAAAGGCAACTTTCCCAAGCTCTGTGCTCACCCCCTGGATCTAACTGATTTGCGCTCCTGCATTTGCTTCCTTGTTCAATCTGATTGTTTTGAAAGTCCCTCTTCCATGCCTTTCACTTGTGCAGCTGGCCAGCTACATTCTCCTGCTGCAGGGAACTACAGATGATGCTGATGCTAGAGCAATGATATCAGCCAGGGCCAGGCAAAGGAGGCTCCTGCATCCTTTTGGTTTTGCTGGGCGGAGCATCTCATTGTCCTTACAGAGGGTGATGAAACCCATCAGATAGCCTGCTGGTTCTCTCTCTCATTCTGGGGAGGCTCCAGTGACAAAATATCCCTCCCTTTCTCTCTCTCTTTCTTTCCTCTGACAGGATTTAGATATGCTTCGCTCCACCTCTTTTTCCTCCTCCTGCATTCCTGAAGTTAATAAGGGGGGAAGCAGGTAGCCAGGGAGGAGAATCACATACCTAAGTTGTGCCACTTGTCAGCAGGGCCATCTCTTCCTTGCCTTTTATTTGTTTTTAAAAGACATCCCTGCTGCTTAGGAATTAAAACACTCAGGCGTTCTGAATGAAGCTGGCTGCTTTCCCAGCTCGCCTGTCAGGATGGGCCAATGCTGCTGCAAGCTTTATTTCTGCCTCCAGTGCCTGGACCAGACGGTACTTTTGCCTCTTCCTTTTCCTCCTTAATTCAAAGAGTAGCCAGCTAGCCTACTATCTCTGATTCTTCCCCTTGCTAATGTAGGTAATGTTGCCTTGCAAGCTGCAATTGATTTAGGGTTTGATGGGTGGGGGTAAGGTGGGAACTCTGATGTTCATCTTCTTTATAATGTGCTGACTTTTCATTTGCCAATACTGATCTAAAAAACATCAGATTCACCTCTGGACTGCAGTCCCTTGCATCAATTGCATCCTGCAGTCTAAAAATGTAGCCATTCTGTTTTGGTTTGGGAGAAGGATTGTACTCTGCTGCTAATGTACCAGACAGTGAACTCGCTTGATTTGTTGACTTGCTTTATATTCTATGGATGTTACCTGTAGAATGCAGATTGGCCAGTGGTTTTCTCATGCAGCAATAAATGTGGGCTTTTCTTTGGGGCATTTGCTTCCATGAGAAATATCTACCTTCTCTGCTTTTCATTTTTGGTTTTCATTTTTGGTTTTCTTTGGCTAGTGGTGTACTTCTCAGTCTTTTACAAAGGCTCTGGAATTACATTGGGGTTTTTTTGTATTTTAGGAATATGGGGTGGAGCCAGATGTGTACATGTTGAACTGAAATGTCTGACAGGTGTCAATACAGAGCTTACACTAGTACTTGATAACTATAGGATTGCATCTGGAAGTAAGATTCCATGTTATTTCTAGCCCATGGGTTGTCATTCTTTGCTCCGAGTGTAATTTCAGCAAGTTCATTGATGAACTGTGAGTTCATTGATGGAACCAGGAGGGAAATGTGCATGAGCTTTTAATTGGTTTAGCAGTAAATAACCTTGGTGGAAACTCTCAGTTTTACAGTAGATTTTATTAGACCAGAAAGATCCTGAAAATCTACTCAAAAACAAACCATAGCTTCCTTTTGTTGATTTTATTAGATTAAGTATAGCTCTGAGGTATGTTGCTGCCCATGTTAAGGAAAATGTATGGCTCAATATAGCACTCATCAAACTGTGTGCTCTTGGGGAAACAGGAGTGATAGGTTGGGCTTGTAAACTTTAATTTAAAAAGGACTTGTGTGGCGAGGAGGTGGCGCCTGCCTGCCATCTAGCCAAGTGGCTGTTTTTAAGATGTTTTATGAGAAAGGCAGATGGCAGATAATTTTGAATCTCTATTGCAGTAAAACCCAGCTATTGCCTTCCAGAAAATTGAGATAAAATATTTATTGAAAGGGGGAAATTAAGGAAAAATATGTCTTCCCCCAGTATGCTGGTGCATTTGGAAGAGTATATTTGGAATAGTGCTGCAATGACTAAGCACCACCTCCACAACCTCTTAAAACTGATTAGACTTTGGCCAAGCAGAGACAGAAAAGAATATGAGAGCCAAATCATGGATTATTGTACTTTGGCCAAGGAGACCAGTGTTAAGCTGTGAACTCTCTGGGATGCACTTTCATTTGTATGATCTACATATTAATGATCATGGAGATACTATGGAGTTGAATGAAATAATTACTGTAAAGCATTACAAAGTGCTTGTAAGATAGTTAGAGTAATAAATCAAGAGAGTTTAGAATAAAAATGGGGGAGCAGTTACAGTGCCATACTAAAGGAATTTATGAAGAAGTAAGTTTGAGTGCAATGAGCCATATTCCCAATTTAAGAGTGCATTGCATGGGTAGAAATTACATGGCCCTCCAGGTGTTGTTGGATTGCAACTTCCAGCAATGATTGTGCTGGGTAGGGCTATTAAAAGTTGTAGTCCAACAACATCTGGAGGGCTACATTGTTCTTGGATTACATCTTAGATGGATACTCATGAATACAAATGAGATCATTTGGAGCTGAGCCCAACGCAGACAGAGCTTGGGGAAGTTACCATTTTGACTACTATTCTCAGAACACCCCGGCTAGCATGACCAGTAGCAATGCTGGCTATACTGGAGGTTTCTGAGAGTTATAGTCAAACAAGGAAACATTTCTAAGGTCTGACTGTAGGGTAAATTTGGGTAGATACAGGTGGCCCCTATGGAGTTTATCACACAGGGAGTCCCATGCAGAAACCCTGCTTTAAGTAGAAAAAAACCGCAAAAGCGGAAGCAATTTATTAATGGGATTCCCCAGTGTGAAAAGTGAAAGCAATGTTAAAGTGGGGTTAATCCGAACAGAAACTGCTTTTTACTTTCAGAAAAATCTGAAAGTAAAAAGAAGCAGTCAATGAGGGGTTTCTGTTCGGATTAACCCCAGTTTAACCTCCTTTTAACAGTGACATCGTCTGAAAAAACATCCACTTTTGCATTTTTTTTCTACTTTAAACCCCCGTTTCCGCACGGGATTTCCCCCGTGTGATAAACTCCTAAGTGTTGTTGCATTTTCAAACTAATGACAAAGGGCTGTCTAAATTCATGACATGCAAGGTTGACAATCAGGAAGTAGCTTTGTAGAAGAGTTGTTGTTGTTAGCTGCCTTCAAGTTGACCTTGACTCATGGTGATCCTGTGATTGAGATGTCTTCAAGCCCCCCGTCCTCTACCTCTCTGCTCAGGTCCTGTAGGCTCAGGCCTGTGACCTCGCTGATTTGGTGAATCTCCATCTGACATGAGGTCTTCCTCTCTTTCTGCTGCCCTCCACCTTCCTCAGCATCATTGTCTTTTCTAATGAGTTGTGGCTTCCCATGATGTGGCCAAAGTACGACAGCCTTAATTTAGTCATCATGGCTTCCAGAGAGAGTTAAGGCTTGATCTCTTCTAGGACCAAAGAACACTGAAGGACTTTCCACACTACACAATTATAACACTGTGATTCCATTTTAAATACCATGACAATGTCCTATGGAATCCTGGGGTTTGCCGTTTGGAAAGGGACATTTAGAAATTTCTGGGAGAAGACTTTATTGACTCACTAAACTACACACCCCAAGAATCTACAGGATGCAGCCTTGACAGTTAAAGTGGAATCATAGCAGTATAACTTTGTAATGTGAAAGGGCCCTAAATAGCTCCGAGGGATAGAAGCTGGAAAGCAGAAGCTACAGGATAGGAGAATGCTTGCAAGTGTCTCCTATAGACCTAAATTCTGGTGGGGATGAAGAGTGGTAGGAAAAGACTTGAGCAACAGTTGGACTAAGACCTTTTTTGGCTGCCTGATTTGGGAAGATATCCAAGAGAGTTGGGAGCCCAGAGAGACTTGAAGGGAGCTTGGAGATACATCCTGCTACAAAATGGGAAAGCCATACAAGATGGCCAGGTAAAGAGTGGACTTGGGTAGCAGAAGGGAAGCACCCATTTGTGTCTTAGCAGATGCATTCTTATTAATGGGTTTGTTTGTGGGTTTGCCTGCTCTTTAGCACACCAAACATATCCCTGCCTTGGCTCCTTATCCTCCAGCCACTTGGTAGAATCCTACCAAGACCTGTATCCTGAAGCCACTCACTGAAGCTTGTGCTGCAGCCATTTTCTTTAGCTGAGTATTTTTAAGTTGAAAATAAAGACCTTTCTCCCTGCCTGAGATGCTATAGGTGTGCCTGAGAGTTCATTGCAAGTGGGGATGTTTGATGTACTTCTTCCCCTGGAGGATACAGCTTCCATGGCAATCTGTTGACAAGTTTGTTTTTTGCCATAATACCAAACAAAATTCAGTTTTGTAAAATTAGCATATTGTCCACATTCATAAATTGCACGATGCACACATCTCTATCTTTATGAAGGGGCCATATCCCAAATAATGGGGGGGGGGGGTATCTTGTTCAGTTTACATAAAAGGAAAAACTTTCCAACCCTCAAATAAGAGGATATCCTTTATAATAAGGGACACATGCCAGCCCAGTAAGAGATAAGCTTTCCAGAGTTTGGGGACAGTCCTGCAATCTTAGTATACTCACACACACACCATTTATATCCCAACTTTCTCCCTGGATGGACCCAAGGTGGCTCACAGCTAAAATCTTTAAAATTGCAATAAAATTCAAAACAGTTAAAACATCTAAATCCAATATAAAATCACATAAAATATATACAAGCTAAAAACAAACTAAAAACCCACCTGCTCCATAAAACCAAAGATGGAGGCCATACAGACTACTTCCTTTGGCAATTAGTTCATCACAGGCATTCATTCAAAAATATTTCAACTCAACTTTCAGGCTACACTCACAAGATATTATTATTATTACTACTACTACTACTACTACTACTACTATTTGACTCTCCTGAAAGCTTTCAAAACTCTTAATTACTTCCCCATCCAACCAAAATCAGCTGCTAAAGATTTGTTTCTAGTACCACACAATTCAACCAAACGTGGATTGGAATAAATATCTCTTTCCAGTGTTTTCCAAACTGTGGTCCTCCATCTGTTGGGCCAACCCTCAGGAATTCTGGGAGCTGTCATCTGAAACATTTGGAGGACGTCTGGAGGACCAAAGTTTGAGAAACACTGCTTTAGACTTAAGAGGGTATTTCTTTGAGACCTGGCAGCTAAGGTTGACAGGTTGAAAACTGGAGAAGGCTCCTGTACTTTTAACTGCTGGAATTTCATCCAGTGTTGCTTGTCATGCAGCCAGGTACTCTACCATTAAATGTACAGGAGCTCTCTCCATTTTCCTCTCTGGCAACATTGCTCACCACAGTCACAGTCATGTTTGGTGAGATCACAATAGAAGGCCTTCTCAGTGATGCTCCTAGGCTGTGGAACTCCTTCCTACAAGAATCTAAGCTTCTCTCCTTCTCTCTTTCCACTGGGAGGCAACACCTTTTTATGTAGACAACATTTTGGCTATGAACTGGTTGCTGTGATGGTGTCTTTTAAATGGGGGTGGCTGGGTTGCTGAACAATCAGCCCTCCATATCCATAGATTGTTTTATCCACAGATCCAAGCATCCATGATTTGAAAATATTTTTTAAAATATATAAATTCCAAAAAGCAAACCTTGATTTTGTCATTTTATATAAGGGACACCATTTTACTATGCCATTGTATTTAATGGGCAATCCACAGATTTTGGAATCCATGGGGGGGGGGGGGGCGGGTTTTCTAGAACCAAACCCCTGTTGATCTAAGGGCCCATTTTCTTTTATCCTCAATATATTGGGCCCTTTGGGCAATAAAGGTATCACTGTTTTGTGGGTTTTTATCTTCAATGTTATGTTTTAAATGCTTTTAAGTTGTTTTACATTTGTGTGTTTCAATAGGGTAATTTATCTAATAGGTTTTTAAAAACTGTTGTTGTTTTTTTCGATGTTGATTTTTAGTTGCATTTTGTCTTAATCTAGTTTGTGAACTGCCTTGGGTCCATTTTGGGAGAAAGGTGGGCTATAAATGAAGACAACAAACAAAAGCGAAAACCCAGCACAAGTGGTGAAGTTCTGGATGTAGTGCAGGAGTGAGCAAGTTTCCAGAATAAAGAGGTTGTGTTGCATCTTCCAGAATCCACTGGGGGTTGAATTTCCCATCACCATAGTCCAAATAACATTTCTGTACTATAGGTTGAGTTTTCCTTATCCAAAATGCTTGAAATCAGAAGTGATTTGGATTTTGAATTTTTGAATTTTTTTTGGATTTTGGAATATTTGCATATACATAATGAGGTAACTAAAAGGTGGGATCAAGTCTAAACATGAAATTCATTTTTGTTTCATATACACCTTATACACCTTACACGCATAGCCTGAAGGTAATTTTATGCATATTTTTAATAATTTTGTGCATGGAACAAAGTTTGTGTGTACTGAAAGTTTGTATGCAAATCAAGAAAGTAGAGGTGTCACTTTCTCAGCCACCCATATTGACAATTTTGGATTTTGGAGTATTTCGGATTTTGGAATTCCAGCTAAGGAAGACTGAACCTGTATTGATGCTTCTACTGCCACAGCTCAAATTCCAGCAGTTTCGTCAGTGAACATGGTGTGTGTGTGGGCAGTGCAATGCCTTGTTTCCCAAACCTGCTAGAAGTGTTACTCCACTGGAAACAAGGCACTGGTTCCCTGTATTCCAACCCAAAATGGCTAAGATTATGTGGGTACAAACCTGTCATGACAAAAGCCAAGGAGAGGTTACAGAAGTGTTTGAGGAAGCCACATTGGGCTCTCAGACTTCATGTTGCAGATGTAGTCCTGTTCTTAGTACCTACCAGTCCTATGCTGGCAGACATGGCTGCCAGATCTCAGGATGCTATCTTGAGTCTCTGGTATTTATGGATCACTTCCAGATATCAGGAAGAAGTTCATATTCTCCAGTTTTTTCCGGGTCAGCTCCAGGCAAGAGACATGGCTGTCTGCAAATCTTCAGCCAGGCAGGAACCTTCTAGCTGGTTGTGCAGTTTGCTGAATTTGTAAAAGTTAATTGGCTTAAATGAAGTGTTAAAATTTGCAAAGACATTTAATTTCCAACAAGGAAAATACATGCTCTGTGTGTGTGTGTATGTGATTGAATGACAAACTGCAAGCAATGATGATTGCTGCTTCGTGCATAATGCTTAATGACTTCACCAGGCGACATCCCTAAGTCTCTGGTTTTGGCTGGGAAATTTCAGGGCTTCAGATGATCCTGATCTGGCAACCCTACAGGCAGGGAGAGGGAAAGACCACTTTCCCAAGCCTACCAGCTGACTGTAAAGCTTTTATGGGATGTGTGTGCTCTGTTTTTATTTTTATTGGCTGGAATCCTCTATGGCATTTACACATGTGTAACCTAGAGTTATGCACTTATGACTGTTACATATTAACGATCTCTACATAGCCCTTAAATTAGGGGCTTCATGGGGACAATAAGTGCCTAATCCCTACTTATGGGGGAACAGGCGCTGTGATCAATGGGAGTCTGTTCCCCAGTCAGTTGGGAAGCAATTGGCTGGCTTTCCCACACCCTCTCTTGCAAGTGATCTCTGGCATGAGAGAGTTGTAGCAAGGCCCCACTTCTGCCTGTTGCACCAGAGATGCATCCCAGAATGGGGTGGAAACAGCATAGAATCATAGAATTGGGAGAGACCACAAGGGCCATCCAGTCCAACCGCCTGCCATGCAGGAATACACAAACACAGAACTCCTGACAGATGGCCACCCAGCCTCTGTTTGAAAGTCTTCAAAGAAGGAGATGCCACCACTCTCTGAGGCAGCATCTTCCACTGCCAAACAGTTCTTCCCATCAGGATGTTCTTCCTAATGTTGAAGTGGAATCTCTTTTCCTCTTTCCCCACCTCAAGCCCATTGCTGAACACATCAATCTGCTACTCCCTGATAGACGGGGAAACAAGCCCTGTCAATTGCAGTAGCTACATTCTGGTGAGGGGATTGTGTGAAGTACTGGGGTCAGTTAGGATTCACCATGTAGCACCACAAGTACAGGGCTTATACATTTGTTTCTCCCAGACAGGATTCCAGCCATCATTCTTAAATGATTTTACATTTTCTAAAATTAATGACATTTTAGTATGATAACTGAATTGTGTTTTAACTTTTTTATTCTTGGGGTTTTAACTTTAGCTTGTTTCAGCCTTGTTTCTCCCATGCTTCAAGATAGGGAGGAGAGCAATAATAATGAATGAATAAACAATAAATAAATTACAAAAGATAATAGGTGGGCTTCCATGTTAGAGGAGTAGTGAATCCATTCTGGATATTAGTCTGACCCTGAAAAAGAGGAGGACTTCCATGTTAATGGAGTGGTGAATGAATAAATAAACAATAAATAAATAAAATGCTTGTGCTAGCCAAAAGGTAATAGGTGGACTTCTGTGTTAGTGGAGTGGTGAATCCTGTCATGCCCTGCCTGGAGGAGGACTCATAGGATGAGCCAGAACCTCCTCTGGGACCTGAGCCTGCAGCTGTGAAGCCCCAGCTCAACTTTGCCAGCTCCAGCAGAGCCTGTGGCCTCCCAAGAGGCTCCTCAGCCAAGCCTTCCAGCAGCAGAACCTTCAGACATGGAGAAGGATCAAGGGACTGTGCCTACCTTCAGCCAGCATCGAGCATAAATGGCAGGCCTTCACTGTTCAAGGAGACTTTATGAAAAACACCGGTGTAATCAGCCTCAGCTGAGCTCCTGCAACTTGGTAATTTAAGCAGGTGCAGAAGGGCTACCTCGGTGCCAGAGATTATCTGAGCTTCCTAGCGAAAGCCTCTGGCTCTTCTTGTTCCTTGGCGTGAACCCTTGACTCTCGGACTGCAGACTTATCTTGAACTTCTGGAACCCTTGACCTTCGGACTGACTTGCCACTCTGCCTCTCTGGAATTCTAGACCTTTGGACTGCTTGATCATTCTCTGGCTAGACCTTTGGACTGATAATATGGACTTTTGCTTTCTGGATTTGCATTAGCAAAAGACTTGTTTGCCTTCCACCCTCACAAGAAGCTGCTATCAGCTCTCTTGGCAGCTTTCCTGGACAGATCCATTCTGGATTTTAGTCTGACCCTGAAAAGAACTGTCCCAAATGCTGAAGCTATCTGTGGGATAGAATTCAGTACTGAAAGTTCACATTAAAACCCAGAGTGGATTCACCTCCCAATTAAAATGGCACTGAGTGGCCCTTTAGTTCTAGATCATTTGAATCCACCCTTTGTCAGACCATGACAGAGGAAAATTATTTCAATCTCCAATATTATCCCAGACTTATACAACAAGAATTATGCATGACCTTCCCAAGACCAGCAGCCAGTTTGGAAGCAGGGTCAACAGTAGAACCCAGCATCCCTTGGCAGTGATGTAGACTCAAGTCAATTGACTCCGACATAAGTTGGACTCCAAGTAACTCAACTTGGACAATATCTTGGCCTCATAGGAAGACCATGGCAAACCCTCTCTTAGCAAATCTTGAAGAGAGAAGAACTATGATAGGGTTGCCACAAGTCAGAAATGACTTGAAGGCACACAAGAACAGCAACAAAAAATACATTTAAACATGGATTCCACTTAGTGTAAAACTAAGTAATCTATATGAAGTGGTCCAGAGGATGTTATCTGAACCATGCCTTATTTGAGGGTTGTGAAGTCTAAATAAATTACTCCTTTGTTTATTTATACATTTTTGATGGAAGATTATTGTATATACATAATTATGATTTTAGCCTTAATCCTTAAAATTTAGAGTTTATAAAGTCACCCAGGGAACCAAATGTACATCAACATTAAAATGAATGGAAGTAAATATTCTATGTCATTTGTCAGTTTTCCAGTAGGGATTAAACCTCCCATGCAGTAATATTGTTTATTGAGACAATCCAGGAAAAACACTTTGATGATGAAGGTGATGATGATGATGTAGTTGACTCATTGTAGAGGCTGTTTTCATCTCGTACTAGCATAGTATTTGCTTTGGCATAACACACATCTACAGTCCATGCTTATAAGATAATGAAATATGTCAGGGATTTGTAAATATACTTCACCTCCAAGGTAACCTGAGGTTGATGTGAAGATTAACTGACACCATACCTATCCAGTTTTTCAGAGAAAAAGATCAAGGTCAAACATCTCATCCTATTAATAATCAGTTCTTTGTCAGAAAGCATTATAAAGAATTGGAAAACAATTATTTGTGAGAAAAAGAAGAAGAAGAAACAGACGAATAATCATGAAGGACAGTTCACACTCCAAGTATGGAGGGCTCTGTGTTTGGGAGGCAGATAAAACCCAACTGTCAAACACTGCAGCTGTTTTTCACAAGGGTGTTTATCTATATGAGAACTTTGCCACCTTTTAGGAGGTTAATTGTCACAAGAATTGATATATCTATGGATCACATTTACCTGGATGTCATTATGCTCCAAACATATTTACTCCTGCTTGTGACCTAATTCCGCTCTCTGAATTGCACTGGAAAGCAATTTCATTTTTTCCCTCTGTCTGGGTTGAATTATGTCCAATGTCTTTCTCCCGTTCTATGGAACATCCTTTTATTATTCTCAGTTCTACAACAAGAATTATGCAGTGTTTTTGAATTCATTGACTATTGCTAGGATAATAATAGGAAATGCAAGAGCAACTACATTGACAGAGTGTTGTTGCTTAAATTAAAGAATAGTAAAGTATTTGCTGCCTGAGGCAAGGTGCATAGTATCCAAGGTAAAAATACCATAATAAACTTTTGCAAAACTAACAATTTGCTACTTTTTCATGTCATCCCAGATCTTCTTCTACATCACTCTAATTATAAGGCTCACCCAATGTGGTCTGTTGGATGACTAGATAAGGTGAAACTGTAGCA
>JAIPUX010001232.1:147539242-147557672 GCA_020142125.1 Phrynosoma platyrhinos | reverse complement strand
ATGGAATTATTAATATTTTTGAATCTGAAGGGCATTCTGGGTAACAAAACAGAGGTCCTGGCTTTCAACTCTTACAGTAGTAGATTGTTAATACAGTTGGACCTTGACTTTCACAGATCTAACTTTCAGGAATGTAATCATTTGTAGGTTTGCCATGAATAATTAAATGAGATTTTTTTAAAAAAATGTTTTGCAGCCTACTGGAAAATCATAGACAATATACGTAGACTACAAAATGTAAAGAAAATTATTTTTAAAAGTTTAGTAAGTCGTAAATGCATGAAATAACATTGAGTAGGAGATCGACTCGAGGGCAGTTAAGAACAGCAACAAACCCTGCTTCTGCTTCTTCCCCTGGAGCTTTGTTCAGCACTGGTCACCCTTTTCAACCACTTTCCTCCTCTCCTCGTGGCTACTAGTCATAATGGCTTTATATCAACTTGAGTATGAGAGATCACTTGCCTCTGTATACCAGTTATTGAGGAAGATGCTGTTGAACTCAGTGGCTTTTCACACAACATATTTATAGCACTATAATTCCACTTTATCTGCTATGGCAATATCCTATGGAATCCTGGGATTTGTTGTTTAGGGAGAAGTATTTAGAATTCAGAAAGCTCTAGTACCTCTCAGACTACAAATCCTAGGATTCCATAGGATGTAGCCGTGGCACTTAAAGCAGAATCATAAAGCTTTAATTGTGTAGTGTGAAAGGGGCCTGGGTCTTCCTAGTAAGCTTCCCATAGTCACTTGGTCACTGTGAGGACAGACTACTGGACTAGACAGGCATTTGATCTCATTTAATATAGCTTTTCTCATATTCTTACAATTTTAAAAAAGATAAATTCAGATTCAGCATTGCATTATATGCATTCTTCAGAATAGGAAAAAATACTGTCTGTTTTATTTAGAATGTTTCTTATTTTCAAAGGACCAAGACCGTGGTTGTTTCATAGAAGAATGGGTTCCAGTGAATACAATGTAACTAGATTCTGAGTAGACAGTGCTAATAATAGGCTCAGATGTTATCAATTCTCTCCAGAGATGGTTTATGCTTAATGGACTTGGGCTATTTCTGTCGTGTCTCTAGACACAGCAAATGTGTTAGGAGGTTACAGTATTTGTTGCTATAGTTTTTGATGTGTGTGATTTTGTTGTTGTTGTTGTTTAATGTTCAAATGACATTTATGTTGTCCCAGACAGTTTTCTGGCAGTTCTTAGCATCAGCTATACTCAGGTATGTTTCTTTTTAATTTGGAATAATATGGTATATTCTCTTCTCCCCTTTGCTTTTCTTAAATTATTTTTGAGAGTTATAATGCTAAAGTGTCTCAGTGAAATGGCACTTTTACATTATTTTTTTTAAAGGAGAAATGTTGCCCTTCAATCCATAGGACCACCTCAGCAAACCATGCTCCCAGTTTGGCAAAACCTTTGGAAGAGCCTTAGTGCAGATCCAAGAAATCACTACAAATGGTTCCCAAAAAGAATTGAGTGATGCAAGGGTGACAATAACATGAATAACAAGGCAAAATCCAAGGAGGTTTATTACAAGAAGTATTTTCTGTCTGCCTGCCTGACCCCAACAGAGAGAGAGAAAGAGAGAGTGTGTTATTGTTAAAATATGCAAGGCAATTTGTTGTGATATTTGTGTACAACCCTGTCAGTTGCCGAAGCACCAAGTTGCTGAGAGAATTGTGTCCTCAAAGCATTTTTGAAATCTGGGGTGGCAAAAGTTATCTACACATTAGAACCTATGATCCAACCATAGTTTGTAGGAGTATAACAATTCATACATTTCCCAAATAAAGTGTGTTGTTATGTGCTTTTGAGCCAACTCCAGCTTATGATGACCAAAGTACTGAAACCCAAAACAGCATCAAGGTTAAGAGAGGCCCTGAAAACGCTGATTTATACAAACTGTTTTCCAGAGCTGATCATCTCTTCATTGTCTTCCATTTCTACAGATGTTTCAGACAAGCAGATTGCAATCTTGGGATTTTAGAAAACAAAAGCTGAGGGGCAAAAGAGCTCCTGTAGAACTGGGGGGTGTTTTCACATCTGCAGAAAAAATAGTGTTGTTGTTTTTTTCTGTGATGCAGAAGTAAATAGAAATCATAATTCACTATATCCAGTGACCTGTGAAGGAAACTGATACAGTGAGTAAGACTAAAACAGTGTGAGAGTCATTGACATTCACATGTAATATTTAAGGTTCAAGATAACATTGCTGAACCAGCAATCTCAGATAAACAAATGCTGGCTCTTGTGACTCACAAGGATGAACTAAGATAACCTGTGTTTTCTAGACTAAGCTACCCTATTTGGACATTTTCATCTTTTTTATGAACGTTGTGAACTTTGGAGCATCCAAAATGGATGCTGTCAATGTAATGAGCCTTGAAGCTGTAGTTCTTCACCTGACAGAAACACACTTTCTCCTAACCCCCCTCTTTTGACTAAAGTAATTGAATCTTTTCTCTGCCAGTTTTCTGGCTTCAAATTATTGCCCTCCCCCAGGTTGCTTTTTAATTTGATTTATATATTCTGTACTATAAAGACCCTAACAGTGCAATCATGAACACACTTACTGGGGAATAAGTACACAGTGAGACTTACTTCTGAGTAAATATGCCTAGGATTGCTCTGTAAATTACATTTCCATTAAGTGAAACTTGAAATTTCCAACTGTATCATATTGGAATGTGTGAACTGACAAAACCTGATTATAGAACAACTCTCACTTTGTTATTAACAATGTGTTTTGTTTAGTGTAGGACCTACAGAGCAGTTATCAGTCCAACTGTCCTTTCCTTGCCTAACCCACATACATTGTGAGTGACTCTTTCTCTGTTCTTCCTGATTCTCCTTCAAATTCTGCTTTGGCTGATCTATACATATTGTCATATTGCCATCTCCATGTGAATTCTAACTTACATTTTTTTTTTGGATTGGGAGAGGAATTTGGCTTTGTTTGGCTGGGGGTTGCTCATACATATTTCTGTGTGCATTTTTCTAAATGTTTACATTTGGTGTGCATTTCGAAAAGAACCAATTTTTCTCTTATTGCCTATAGTTCATTCACACTTTTCTAAATGAATTCATTTTTTCATATGCGTTTTTCAAATATATATGTTTGAGCATTCTTTGTGTATGAAATAAAGTCATAAATGTGTTGATTTCCAATTGCATATTCTTTGGGGCTTCATACTCATTTCCAGGAATTGTGAATATAATGAATTTTGGTTAAAAAGAAAGTGAAAACAATTTTTCACAGATCCTTACAATAGTATTCAACCTTCACTCAGTAGTGTAATTCAAACAATCAACACTTGTTTACCCAAACTGTTTGTTAAATGGCTGCCTCTCAACACTTGCCTTCTGCATATTGATACAGACGTCTTGTCAACTAGGGAGATTATCACAAGCCAAATCTGCGTCGGGATAGTTGCAGATTGTAACCATCACCAACGGATCTTATCACACTACCCCATGCCAGGCAGTAGGCAGCCCATATCCAACCTGGGCTTCTCTGGCAGCTTTTCAAGAATGAGAAAATCCCATTCTTGAAAAGCTGTGGGAAAATCCCAGATTGGATAAGGGCTGCACTGCCCAAGCATGAGGCAGTGCCATAAGATCTGTGGGTGATGGTTACAACCCATATCTGTCCCAGTGCGGATTTGATAATCTCCACAGGTGAGGTTGAGAAGCAGAGGAGGAATGTCAGGTTGGGTGGGGTGGAAAATTGAGGTGAACCAAGTCATTATTGACAGGCTTCCTCCAGCCAGCATCCTCTCTCCTCTCCTCCTGCCCACTCAACCATACTTTGATGGCGGGCCCATGCTTGGTGCACCCTGTTGAGAACAGACAAAGGGCCTAAGCAGACTGCCAGAAATAGTGCACATTAAATTGAGGCACTGCCCTGGCTCAGTGCTAGGGAATCATGGGAATTGTATTTTTTTTCTGAGACATTGAGCCTTCTCTGTCAGAGAGCTCTGGTGCCACAATAAATTACAGTTCCCATGATTCCCTAGCACTGAGCCAGGGCAGTGCCTCAATTTAGTGTGCACTATTTCTGGTAGTCTGCTTAGGCCCAAAGTCTCTTCTTGTGGGGCTGAGGAGCCAAAACACAAGAGAACTTGAGGAATAGTCACTCAAGCCAGTGAGGTAGCACCACCCCATAGCAGGGGTTGGGGTGAGAGCCCTGAACCTGGTAGGGATGGAGGCTTCCACCATAGAGGGAACCAGTTGTTAATTATTTTGAATGACACCACCACTTTCACTCCTCCTTAAGAATGTAAGCATTGACTGGAATCTGGTTGGGGCAGTGCTCAAGTGCAAAAATAGATGTGCAAGTAGTTATGTTTCTTAGAGGTCTTAATACAACTAGTTGTATCACAAATACACACAGAGCCCCGTTCTCTGTTTTGACTCAGTGGGTGAAGAACTGCTCAACTATTGCAAAACAGATAAACGGAAAACCTGGACGCACATTGAGCAATCTGATGTACAACAGCTGGCATATGTTTACACTAAAAGTGTATAGGATCTTGGCCACTGAGTCAAGTCATATTTCAGTCCCAGTTCACAATGCATAGCATTTATTTGGCTAATGGACACAGTATTATCCCTGATTACCATGATGGCTGTACATGTACTTTATTTCTAGTTCCTTTCCAGAACCAAAAATTATTTTATTATCCTGATAGTGACTGGAACTGGATTATAATATTGGATAATTCCAGTCATGACTGAAAGCAAATAAGAAAAGAGGAAGACCCCCCGTTGCAGGTAGATAGACTCAACCAAGGAAGTCCTGAGTTGATTTGACAGCAATTAACAGCAACAAGGTGACTAGAAGAGAAGTGACCTTTCCATCCTAAGATTCCTGAAACCCCTTCTTTGTTGCTTATCACTAAATGTGATTCCTTTTCACTTATTTTTATCAAGCTGCTCCTTCTGAACTTCATGTAGTGCAGCTTTGCTGTACCTTCCAGATATGTTGGTCTACATCTCCCAGAATCCCCAAGCAAGCATAGTAGTTGTTGTCTAACATATATGGAGGATGCCAGCATGGGGAAAGCTGTTCTACTAGAGTCTTGAAAATCCATAGCTGTTTTCCTATCTGGGGATGGATTTGTAACTTCTTGATTATTAATTTCTAATCATTGGTATCCCTGCCCAGCATGGTTTAATTCATAATCTCATCCTTCACATGGTGAGATGTAGCACACACAAAAAAGTAGCTTTATGTCCTTTTGTGCTACTGCCTCTGGTATCTATTAGGCTAAAACACACTCTAGTGGTTTTCATTTCAGCATCTTCTGGTGATTCATGCATCCCTTGTGAAATATCTTCCTCTCAAATCTTTTTATGATCTAACAGGGATATTTCTAGTGTTGTCAGAATTAATTCATTTTAGGTCATCTTATGTATGTGCTCATTTGAAGTTCTGAAGAGTATTTGACTTCCCACCCCTTTCATCCACACATCCTCCATATAGAAACTGACAAAATAATGTGATGAGTTGATTCTAGATTCCTAAATCTAAATTGTAGTCAGTCGGCAGGTGAGAACTGCATGTGTAATGGTGGCAAAAAGTTTTGTTGCAGATTCTTTTATCAGTAAAATTCTGAAATGTGGGGATAATCTGCTGACCTGAAGCATTATTTACTTGCAACCTTTATTTCCTGGAATATAAAATTTGGGAGGAAGTTTACAAAAGCTAGCAAAACAAAGAGTTTGGGAAAGATTTTCTTAGAAAAGCTCCCAGAATCCACTAGCCACTAAGTAATTAATGGAAATTCTGAGAAAATACATATATAGGAATAACATGATAAAAACCCATGACTGTAAAGCAGTTCTTCCCCCACTTCACAGGCTTATTAGGAAGATGTATGGGAGCTGTAGGTTTATAAATGTATTAATGGTCACAAATATAATTTGTACATAGATGTATTATTTTATGTATACCCAGCCGTAGTTAGATCAGCTAGGTCTATCCCAGGCTGCATATATGCCACAAAATTAATACAGTTTGACACCACTTTAACTGCCATGATTCAGTGCTGTGGAATTCTGGGATGTGTAGTTTTGTGAGCTATTTAGCCTTCTCTGTCAGAGATCTCTGATGCCACAACAAACTACAAATCCCAGAATTCCATAGGATGGCACCATGACAGTTAAAGTGATGTCAAACTGTGTTGATTCCACAGTCTAGATGTAGCTTCAAGCTCTGAGATTTCAGTGCCAAATCTGAGACCTAGAGATATCTCTTGTGATGTCACAGGAGATGGGTCTTGATGATGTTACAAGAGCAGCCGCTAGTGATGGCATTAAACATGATCCAGTTGCTCTGAGTATGCCATTCAAATAAAAAATGCCAAGCCTAACAAACAAAGGAAATGCACACATACTTACTTCAAGATAGCCTTCTCACCCTGAGATTTCTTTCCCCTGTCCTTGAAACTCTGGGCCAGGCTCTGTGGTCTGGTAACCCAGGATGTACTACCTTAACAATGTATTGCATGTCATGTGTATATACTGCAGACAGAATCAACATACAAATAAATGTTATTTTGTGTAATCTGAACATTATACTCCATAGTTTAGTGTGTGGAGTGTTGGTGGCTCTGATTCTACTATTCTGAAGAAGCTCTTGCTTGAGAATAAGGATGTAATACTTCTTCCTTCATCTAAATATCTGTGTGTTAACAAATTGCCACTGTGCTCAATTCGGCAGCACATATAACAAATTGCCACTGATGATACTGGAGTGCAAGAGTGGAGAAAATGGTGCTCAGCTACCTATTATTTTTATTTTTATTTTAAATTTGGCATTTTTATAGTGCACCTCCCACAGGGTCCTGAGGATAGAAAATTGTCTTCCAGACACTCTTGAAGTTGCCTCCCTCTGCAGTAGTGGTCAGTGTGTTGAGCATAGATCTGAGAGATCCAAATTCAACTCCCCACTGAACCATGAAAGCCAGTATGTCAGATACTTTCTAATTCTTTCTTTAAGCCTACTTTATCTCGCAGGTGGTAGAATTCAAAGACAGCCATGTTAGGCTGGAAAATCAGTATGCAAAGGGATCTTGTAGCATCTTTGAGACTAACTGAAAGAAAGAAGTTGGTAGCATGAACTTTCATAGACTTGAGCCAATTTCCTCAGATGTTGTGACTGAGTTCATTCCAGAAGAAGCAACTTGGTGGACATAATGCTTTACTATTCAGAAATCATGGTTGGGTTGACTTTGCTGACTACTGAGGATAGAGCTAAACAGCTTATTTAATTGGATTTAGCAAGCAAACACATGCAAGTGCTTAACGGGCATAAAACCAAGTGACCGCCTGTGTTCTTTGTTTGAACAGAACGAAAGCACCCTTGTGAAAGAAAAGGAGCTCTCAGCGGAGCTTGCAAACATCAAAGATGAAGTTGGTAAGTAGGGCACTAAATAAGCTGTGTTCAAAATGTCTTTTTCGGCTTACAGATGTTGGTTAAAAAGGTTATTATTTCTTGTTCTGTGACACCAGGCAATCTGCATAGATCTAAGAAAGCATCATCTTAAGCCCCATGGCAGGTTTATATGGCCTGTAAGGGAACAATAATTTTACCTCTTTGTTGTTACAGAGACAGATTCATAACCATGCACAGTGGAACTAATCATGCATTATCTTTACTATTCACAGATGGTGGTCTGTAAATCTATATTGCTGTATTTCGAATTGTATGCTGTACATCTCATAGAGGCCAAGTATAAAACTCAGGTCACTCCTAGGTTGATGAGACACAATATTCATAAATTATTACATACAGGCCTAATTGGCTCAGCATTTGTCACATGTCCAAAGTCAAGTTGCTGCCTGGTGACAACATCCATCATGATGGGGCAAACTGTGGGACCCACCTTGGCTGACACCATCATCTCTTCCTTGTTTTGTCATTAAAAATAATCACTCCATGTCCTGATGTAAAGCAGCAACTGCAGCTGCTGCTTCCATTTTTCATACCCCCAGAATGTGCTGTATGTTGGGGCTCAGATAACAAAGGTGGCAGTGAAGGCGGATATAACGTGGCTTCAATTTGGCTTTTGCATGGGGTGCTATAGGCTTCGATATAATATTTGTAAAGGCTAATAGGGAATTCATCCCACAATAGCTAAAGGTTATAACCAGCATATCTTGTTCTTCACTGGAATAAAAGATTACAGCCAACATAACTTGTTCTTCACTGGAACAAAAAAGTACTGGGGCTCCTGACAGAATAAGTTGCTCTCTCAGAAGAAAATTGTAGAAGGCCAGTCTTGATGCCTGGCCTAAGAAATAACCAAAAACATGCATAGCTTGGTGGGAAATTACTTCAACACATGTACAATGTATGAGGGGCTTCACAGACTTTCTGGAAACTGTAGTATAGTTATTTTTTGTATTATTTTTTAATTCAACATAAAACATACATAAAAAAACAAACAAACATACAAATAAACAAACAAATATACAGACAATCTTTTTAAAATTACATTTATACCTATACAAAAAAAGAAAGAAAAGATACACCTATTCTTATATGTATCTTATACACAAGCTCTTGTAAATGTCTATTATGTCTAATCTAATGTGATCTTGTATGACATGTAATATCTTTAATAAGTGTGTTCTTTTCTATCTCTATTCATATATCTAACTTCCTGGACTAGAAGAACTCTATGTTAATATTCCATTATTTCTTAATCAAACTGTTCTTATCTTGTCACATAGAAAAGAAGAAAAAGAAAGAGCATTTTAATTCTACAAAAACAAAGGGTTTATGCTAATTATCCTAATACATATATAATTGCACATTGATTTTAATCAGTAAGCCTATATATCAGTTTTTTATCAATATAACCCATTGATCGCTTATATATTTCAATATCTGTTCCCATTCCTTAGTTATGGAATTAGGGTTCTGTCACAGTGTGAGCCAGAGGTTCATTTCTTTTAATAAAGGAAGATCCTTGATTCACCAACTTGGTGATTGAAGTAAAAATGGTCCTATGCATCAAGCAAATTCCCTTCAGCATCCGATGCATTCACTTTGCTCATCACATCTAAGCTCTCCTGAGTATTGAACTGTCCCCAGGGAGAACCACTGCCTGTCCCCAATGCCTTCTGACCTGAAAAGTTTACAGAGATGGGCAGGCCTCTGAGGATGATGCTGTGAAAATACTGAACTGGTTCTCAGCAAAGAAGTACTGAGTGAAGCAACTAAAGCAGTTGCCACTATCTTAATTTTCCGGGGTGGGGACTTGTCCAGAGCTGAAGTTGGAACATTAAAAAAGGTTAAATACATTTCATTAACCATTGGGAAGCTCAAAAGTCTAATTTGTTAAATTTGCATTGGATGGGAGAGGAATTTTAATGACTAGTGTTATTGTTATGTAAGCCTATAATAATAATAATAATAAAAGTTTATTTGTATCCCACCCCTCTGAGAACAATAGGGGCAGCTAACAATGTTAAATCAAACCCCCAATACCCTCTCCCTTTTAAAAAAGCATTAAATCCAGTAAAGATTAAAAAACATACAAATTAAAACTGACCAAATGGTCAACAACAGGGGTAGGCAACCTTTCCCCTTTAAGGGCCGAGGGACTTCAGCTCCCAGAAGCCTCAGCCCCATGTTGGCCAATAGTCCCATGTTGGCCAATAGCTCTTGGGATTCTGGGAGCTGAAGTCCCTCGGCCCTTAAAGGGGAAAGATTGCCTACCCCTGGTCAGCAACATTATACGGTTATACAAACCTCATCATATAGCAGCATTAATCATTGAAAAACGGCAGTATCCGTTAATATTAGAAAAGGCAGGGTTAACATAGGGAATGACATAAAAATACTTGGGTGGACACTCTTTCATGACATGCTTTGGTTGCTGGCTTCTTCAGAAGTGCTCTTTAGTTAGTTTACATTGTTTTCTCCAGCCTGGCACTTTCCAGATGCATCCGAACCCCACAATCTGATTGCTGTCTGAGGATTTTGGAGGGTTTGCATGCCAGCACATCAGGAAAGTGCCAGGCTGAGGGTATCAAGCAAGCTGTGAGGCTGATTTCCCCACCACTGATCTCCTCCATCTCCTCTACTTTCCACCTTCAGCCCATCCACATGTACAGTCACCCTTCTGTTTTCACTGGGGATCCATTCTGGAACCACCACCACCCTGCAAAAATGAAAACTTGCAGATATTCAAGCCCCCAGGCCTGAATGGTCAAGTGCTCCCGTGGGCGCATGCACCATTTTAGCCAATGGGGCTTGCCAGTCTGTGAATGACCAAGACTGCAGACTCAAAGTCCGCAAAAATAGAGGGGCAAATGTAATTCATTCAAACACCATGGATTGCTTAAAAGAAAATGGCACAAAATCTGGGGGAGGGGAGGAAATGCTGTCCATGTCCCTCTAAAAACAACTAAAATAGTCCGTTAAAAGAACTAGAATATGTTCCTTTCTATAGCAAAACAGATAATGCTGTTCCCACTCTGTAAGTTACTTTTGAGAACGTAAACCTGTTGCATGTAACTCAGGAAAAAGATAACTGCATAACTGTAGTGGCTAGGGAACAACAAGGCAGCATCTGTCTGTGTTTTTGCAATATGTTGCTGGCATCCTCTGAGACCTCTCAGGAGTCCTCAAGAAGTCTAGGAGGATTATGTAATCTTCATGTCCCTGACTGCAGAAACATAGATGGATGCTACCTGGCAGACCCCATCTTTCACCAGCGAATGAATGGTGGTGGGAGGAATGTGCTGGTAGTTTGTACAAGCATGGGGTTGTTATGCAAAGGAAGTACTAGGTGCTGCCTTCCACAATAATCATAGAAAAACACACATGGATACCAAGTGTGCACATGTCACCAACAGGATTTCAGCTGCACATTTTCTTCTTCTTAATAAGGAAGGATGAGTCAACACAGTGAGACATCCTTTTCAGAAAATGACTTGGACTTGCACAAAACCAGTGTATTTTATACACAAAGTATTGTTTTTATGCCAAAAAGAATTTTTTGCATAAAGGACTTTTTTTAATGCAAACAAGTCCCAGAGTGTAAAAATCACTGAAAATGAGCAAAATTTCTCATCATCTTATCCAGTCAAGAGAAAACATTTGAAATTATTAGTTTTTTTGTAGGGTTTTCGGGCTATGTGGCTATGTTCTAGAAGAGTTTCTAATGTTTTGCCAGCATCTATGGCTGGCATCTTCATCACAGATGCTGGCGAAATGTCAGAAAGAAACTCTTTTGGAACATGGCCACACAGCCCAAAAAACCCACAAAAAACTATGAATGTTGACCATGAAAGCCTATGACTTCACATGTGAAATTATTCATTCTTGCATTGCAGTATAAAGTAAGCAAAGATTTATGGCACCTGCCCTAGTCTAAATAATTGCATCTGATGCTGAAATAGGAATTTTATCCTGTTCATGTACTTTATGAAACAGTATTGCCCTTTATTGTTGCTGTAGCTTGGCAGTCTGGTGTATAACCAGACGCAGGGAAAGGCTTTGAGAAAGCCCTATTCTGATGGAGAGCCATGCTGTACAGTTCATTGTCTGCAGTCAGTCTGATCACAAAAGGAGAATGCCAGTGTGTGGACTCGAACCTCTAGTGTGAATGAGATGCTGCAGAACTGGGGAGCTTCTGGACCTCCAGAACTTTGCAGCATGAGTTCTTTGTATGCCATTCTGTACTGATTTCCACTGTACAGCAGAATGATCAGAATCCAAGCAAAAATGAACTGAGACTTGGACTTGGGAATTCTTTATAATTGAAATCCACTCAAGCTTTAAATTAATTCTGTAAAGAACCCTGTCTTCTAACAATTTTTCTCATGACACTAGTATAATATAGGTTGCAACAGTATGAAATCACTGTTTGAACCTCTCAAGGAAGCAAACCAATGTTTCTGCAGCTTGTTGAAAGCAGAGACACATATATTTAACAGAAAGCCATTACAACATAAGGCACTATTAGTAATTCTGGTGAAGAGAAGGCTTTGTGTGTGTGTGTGTGTGTGTGTGTGTCCTAGTTTCTTGGACAAATGTCCCAGTTTCACAGGTGAAAACTGGAACATGTTTGGCCAACCAACCTTAAAGTGTGGTCAAGGTAGCAAAAGTTATTAATTAAAAAAAAAACCAAACACCAGACAAGATAGGAGAGGCTGCAGAAGTTCTCTGAAGATGCCAGCCACAGATGCTGGTGAAACATCAGAAACAAACTCTTCTAGAACATGGCCACACAGCCCGAAAAACCCACAAAAAACTATGGATGCCGGCCATGAAAGCCTTCGACTTCATATTTTTGCACTTTTTACTCAGTTTCCAGCAACTGAAGTAAGGCAAGGATAAAGAGGAAAAGTGGGAGGAGGATTAAAAGGCACTGAGAAAGTGAGATGCCAGAGGATTAATTGGGACTGTCCCTGCCAAATCAGGACATTTGGAAAGTATGAGCTATAAATCATCTGATATACTAATAACCAACTTATTCTCTCTTTGTGGATCTTTCTGTAGCCTAAAAAGTCCACTCACACAAAAGAAAGATGTATTAGTAAGTAGGCTCAGGGGTAAGCAGAAGTAGCAGAATAGAATAGAATAGAATAAAAATAATTTTTAAAATTATTTAGCAATTTCCCCAGCCCAATGAAAACCACGCACATTCAATAGACACAGAATTCTGATTCATTATTGAGAGGAAAAGCATGGAAAACTGGGCAAGAAAATGGAATGGCATACACTGGAAGATGGCATTCCTAGCAAACAGGAGCCACAAACAGGCCCACTCCATCTTTTTAAATGTCTACTTTTATGAAAAAAGTAGGATACAAAGAAATTGGTATGCCTACCATTGCTACCTGGGGTGAAGAACTACCCCACTGCATCTCTAGAAACTGACCAAAATGGCAGTTGAATTTCATTTAATACTGATGAGAGCTGCCCTGGTCTAAAGTAAGGGCCTCATAGCCTTGTCCTCCTAATAGGAGGAAATGACCAGTATGCTGCCAACATGGCTTTCTCCAAGTGTACCTGAAGTGACCAACCCATACTGCTTAGGGATGACCCTATTGCTTACAGATTTGACACACATCCATTTCTCTCTTACACAGAACCACTCAGTCCCAGAAGACAGGTTTTCCACAGAGAAAACAAGTTTTCATACATAGCATCTATGCTCATTTGAAAAATGCATGCATGACACTTTTGTAGCCTCTTGCAGACAACTTGCTACCCATCATTTGGCTGCTATAGTCAAGGATGGAGAACAAAAGACTCTTTAAGGATTCTCAGGCACTTATGAGCACAGATCTTCTATTTAACACACCTCCTCCATAGAATCCTGCATTTTACTGAAAGACAAAGCATGCTTCTAGACCTCATGAATACAGGGATAAGTCCAGGTAAAATTGTCATCCAATAGTTAAGGGTATGGAAACAAAGGGTCTAATTTTAAACAAAACAACACAAAAAGTAAAATATGACAACAGCTTTTTCAGCTCCCATCATTTAGAATTTGTGCATCATGATTACCCAAGAGTTGGCTCACATTTTTTTGCACATTTAAGGTCACTGGATTCAAAGGAAATGTAGCCTGCCTGCCATCTGCAATTTGGCATCTGTTACACTCAAAAGAATAATATGCAAACTGTTATACACATGGAATTAAATATGTAAACAACTCCTTGGATCATGATACAATTTATGCATTCTGTGTTAATGAACGAGGTGCCTATTCCTGCTGCATACCATCGAACAATAAGCATACCAGCAGAGCACTTTACTTTGCACTTTACATATTAGTTAACTGCCAGAGCCAATGCCTGGTTGTTATAAGACAACCCTACTCAAGAGCTTAATGAAGCAGAGAAGATTAAAACTCTCAGCTCAGAGCCAACCCATGACTCCTAAAGCTCATATGGAAACATCAACAGCTACAGGAAACCCCACCAGTGACTGTTATCACAGTAAGAAAACACAATCAGCATCCTATAAAGGGAGTGCCAAGAGAGTTCATTAATTTCCTCTGTTCACTTCTGGCTTGCTGGCTAGGTATGACTTCCATAGAAAATGACATTTTATTGGATTGACAGGAGACTCCAGGTTAAATCACAGCACTTGCCATCACAATGTTTTCCCAGCATTGAGCTGATATGACTTCCCTTTGTGTCTGACCTACTGGCAAAGGCCAATCAAAACACATTTCTCATTATAATGGGAAGAAAAATGAAATGTCACAATTGTATGTCTCTTCTGTTCCTATTGGATGGAATTGTGCAATGGCCAAACCCAAGCAGCCCAAGTATTTCTGCATTGCTTGACTTTTATTCTCAAGAGGAGCATCAACTTCTTTGTGATACCAATACCATAGCTTACTTAGCTCTGAGCCTTTGGTTTTAACTCATTCATCAAGCATTCCTTAGGTTGCATCCTGTTCAGTAGTTATGAAATTGTGAGCTGGACTTATGATGTCATAACTGCTCTGGATTTTAATGACCGAATGTGATCCCCCAAAACCAACTCTTTCTGCTTGGCATTGTCTCAGTCGAAGGGTTTCTCAGGCACTGCAGATTGGGGTGCTAGGAATCTACACCTGCAACACTTTCCCAGTCATGGGATGCCTTGAGACAAGTAGTTGTGGCAGGACTCCAAGGGGTGTCTCCAGCTGCCTGCTCTTGATGTACCCCATGACCAAGAGAACCCTGCAGATGTCATTTCCCAGCACCTTGGTCAGCAGCACCTGGCAAACCATTTGGCTGGTTTGGGCTATGTGAAAAGGTGGTGGGGTGGTGGGGGTGAGAGTGGCATCATCACTGATGATGCCTACTGATGATCAGTAGGCATCTGATTATGTAGGACAGGGGTAGGCAACCTTTCCCCTTTAAGGGCCAAGGGACTTCAACTCCCAGAATCCCAGGAGCTATTGGCCAACATGGGACTATTGGCCAACATGGCTGAGGCTTCTGGGAGCTGAAGTCCCTCGGCCCTTAAAGGGGAAAGGTTACCTACCCCTGATGTAGGATCTTAGCCCTTGTGTTAGCTGGCATGTGTGAACATTGAGAATTGAGAATGTGAGAATTGAGTTCTGCACATTCATTTTCAGGACACAATTTTATGTTCCATGGTCAAAACTACAAGGAACTACAAGAAAGGGATTCCACCTCAACATTAGAAAGAACATCCTGGTGATAAGAATGTTTGACAGTGGGACACACTCCCTCAGAGAGTGGTGGAGTCTCCTTCTTTGGAGGTCTTTAAACAGAGGATGGATGGCCATATGTTGAGGGTGCTTTGATTCCTGCATGGCAGAAAGAAGGTTGGATTGGATGGCCCTTGTGGTCTCTTCCAACTCTATCGTTCTGTGGTTCTATGCATAAGTATTCTGATGTAGTTTTTCAACCTTAGATTCAAAATCTCACTTAACTAGGAGGCTTACTGGTAACCTTAAGCCAGTTACTGGGATGATTAAAATGTATCATTAAACCATGGTTAACTCAGGACCAAAGAAAAAGTGGCCCTCTAGAAGCTGTTGGATTTCACCTCCCATCATTCGTAGCCAGCATAACCAGTGGTAAGGAATAATAACATTTGTAGTCCAGCAACATCTGGCGATCCCTATACCTAGGTTAAGGCTTTGTGCATTGTAAGTAACCTCATTGGGACCCAGCCACTCCAAAAAGGAAGATCTAAGGCCAGCTATCCAAAGATTCCATTGGGATAGAACTTGGGAAAGTGAGTTTTGACTGACAACTCCAATGGCCATTTGGGCTGGGGATTCTGAGAGTTGCCCCTCCCCCAAAAAAGTAACTTTTCTAAACTGTGCAGTGTAGATACTGGACTTAGGGAGAGTGAGGGTGTAGAGAAAGAACACAAGTGAATCAACTATATGTGGCATAAGAATGAGCAGTCAGTGATGCTTGCAGAGGAAAGCAAAAGCTATATAAGTAACCATCTATTGCTCTGCTTGACATCACAGCACAATTCAGTAACCCTGAGACTGACAGGATGAAATGGAAAGGGCTACCAGACTAGCATAGCCAATCTACCTGTCCCCATTTCAAGCCAACTGGACACTTTTGTATTGTAAACATAAACACATATAATCCAAAATCAAAAAACCTTGTTTACATAACTGGAAGCAACATCATAGGTAAATCGAGGGCAGGTGTGGGGGCCAAAATTATGGATTTTGATATGACCCATGGATAAGTTAAGGGTAAAATGTAGAGATATACAATAAAGGATATAAAGAATGAAGCACATAAAAATGATGCCAAAGGCAAGTGCTTTGACTATGAATTTCTGCATATCAGGGAGTTGGACTGGATGGCCCTTGTGGTCTCTTCCAACTGTAGGATTGGGAATTCCAGCAGACATAACTGTTTGTGCTCACCCAAAAGATTGTCTGGATGAAAGAGTAAAGGGGGGGGTCAGAGCTTTTTTTAGGTGCTCTGAGGTAGGATTAAGCCCTCACCTTTCACCAGGGGGTGGTTTCTTTTTGTATTACAGTTAAAGTTCAGTACTTACATTGACTTGTGAAGAAGTTGACCCAGGGTTTTGGGGTCAATTTTTGACTAAAATTTCTAGGCTTATGTACAGAAGTATAAAATACATGGGAAGAGAGGAGCAGCAACATGGCAACACAGCCCATTCCCATGCTCCACAAACAGGCTGTGACTTGTGTGCAGAGCCAATGCAAGACACAAGCAGGCAGACTTTGAAAAAGCCACTTTTGGGGGAATGTAATCCCCAGAATCCCTCACACTCATGCTGGTCTGGGGGAAGGGTGTGTAAAAGGAGTTGCAATCCAAAAAAGTAACTTTCCGAAGTTCCTTTCTTTGGTCAATACATGGGAGACAGACACCATGATTTTGTTACCTCTCTCACGCTCTTTAATAAGCTGAAGTGTACTCTGTTTCCAGAGTTCTCCACCAAGGAAGGGTTTTAAAATAAATATTGCACTTGACTGGTGCCATGGTTATATTAGGGAGAGAAGAGGTGTATGGTGGGCACTGAAGCTCCATGTATCTCCTTACTAATGGAAATCCTGCTAGCCCCTCATCCCAGTGGTTTGGGGCTTTCAGAAAATAGTTTAAAACAGAGTTAACCCAAGGTAGTTTGCTCCCAGAGGCAAAAGTCAAATAGCAGCTCTCTTTAATGCCACTTCTGAGAAACCAACTGTGCAGACCCTTGAACAAAGTGAAACAGAGTTGGTTGCCCACCCCATCTGTTTAGACTGAGGGATTGAGGGTTCTTTGTCATTTGTCAGCTAATCTGTATCTGTTTGGGGGTCCTACTTGTCAGCTTCTATTTGCCTAAATTCATGATCATTGGAATAGTCTGGTCAGATTTAGTGTCAAAACTCCACTTCTTCTTTAGTACTGGAATTTCCAGATACTTAACATGGTAGCAATGGGATAGCATCTTCACCCTTCTGGAGGTTATGAGTGAGTTAAAGAGGTGCAAGGTAGACTCTGTCCTCCATACACAGCTCTGTTCTCTAAGAAAGGGGAATAGCTGTGGAGAGTGTTCTCAAGGAAAGACTTGAGGTAATGCCATTGCTGCCCCCAGTATCTGCTGCCTGAGGCAGTTGATTTTTTTCTCACTCATGATGGGTCCAGTCTGGGTTTGAGGCCTGTTATCACAGCTCTTGAACCTCAGAATACTGCATTCTCCACACCTCGCTGTGCAAAATGTTAAGCTTGTCCAAAGGCACACAACAGCCTGCCCCTTTACTTAGGATCTATTGTAGTTCCCATAGCTGAGTAATGGAAAAGATCCTTCTGAAAGATTGCCCCTGCATCCTAACAGTATCCACCATCACCCACTTTCTAACATTCAAATAATTTCTTTCCTTTCACCATCACTTTAAAAGATACAGAGGGATGGGTCCATTGCAAGTACAATGGAAACACATGTTTCCTCCCTACTATATTTTTCCTAGCTTTAAATTTCCTGTTGATTTCAGTCATGATTTCCCATTAAGAAGGAGACACTTTTTTCCCATCTGATTTTGACCAGCTTCATTCCACTTATATTTTCAGTATGAATTTATATACAAACTGAAACTGAATAAATAGCTGTGGTTGCAGAATCTGGACTCTGATCAACCTGGGATAGAGGCTATGGAAATCATCATTGCTTAGGCTTTTTTTAAAAAAATGTCATATAGTTTCTTTAGCCCAGTGTTCCCATTCCACAGCTTAGAAATATTACTCTTTTAGTTTTAAGTCTAATTCCCAGAATCCCCCATACAGGAAGGCCACTAGCTATTTTGGCTGGGCGGGATTCTGGGAGCTGATGTTCATATAGGGGGGAAAACTTTTCCAAGCTCTATCCAGATCTCTGCTGCTAGGAAGAAAGTCTTCTAAGGACGTTATCACACGGGGGCAAATCTGCTGGTTAATCCAC
>JAIPUX010001232.1:147521222-147537308 GCA_020142125.1 Phrynosoma platyrhinos | reverse complement strand
TTATTATTATTATTATTAAACTGTCTTGGGACGGTACTGTTACTCAGCCTGATGGGTATCCACCAGCTATGCAGGCTGGGGGGTTGTGGGAGTTTAGTCCCCAAAAGTAACTTTCTCTAGCTTGGGGTAAGATGTTAGACAACTCTGCTTACCTCCTCCTTATTGGAGGCATTGGAGTGGAGGTAAAGGAAATCTGCTTAGTCCTCATGGCTTCTCTCTGGAGCCTTAATGAGTGGTTCTTCTCTTTGCAGCCCTTAATGCAGCGAAATATGAGAAATTACAAAAAGAAAAGGAGGAGCTGGAGAAGAAGTTTGAGAATAAGCTGAGGAAGCTTGGCTGGGAACAGCAGGGAGAGTTGCAAGCACTTGAAGAAAGGCTACAGTTGCAATATAGTGCCGAAATAGAGCGCTTGCAAGAGGATCACCGGATGCAGCTTGCCAGGATCAGGACTCAGCACCAAGAACAGGTCAGTCATGGGATGCTCATTCTGTCTACTAAGTGGAAAATCTGGACATCAGTTTAGAGCCATGCATTCTGCAAAGCCAAATATATTATGTCTGTCTTAATTATTAATTTCCCTTTGAGTCACTCTCCTCTCACCATTGCTGCACACATATACTGCATGTGTGAGGTCCTGGCAAATATTTTTTTTTCCTTTCTTTAGTACAAGTCCTTTCTTTGGTACAAGTCCTTTGGAGAATGAAATTAACAGGCAGACTCAAATATACCAAAGTTTTTACATCAGTGTACACTCTGGTTTGAATATACTCAAAGTGTACTCTAGACTATGACTCTGGAGACCAGGGTTCAGTTCCACACTCATCCATAAAACCCACTGGATGGAGCAAATCACATGCTCTCAGCCTCAGGGGAAGGCAATGGCAAGCCTCCTCTTAACAAATCTTGCCAAGAAATCCTCATGATAGGCTCGCTTTAGGGTCACCATAAGTCAGAAACAACTTGAAAGTACACAACACATACGTACTCTCAAAACACATTTATTTATTTATTTATTTATTTATTTATTTATTTATTTATTTACCTGCCTTTCTCCCAATATGGGTAACAGCAAATTTAAACAATACAAAACATTTCAAAAGTGTATATATAGCATTTAAAAACTATTAAACAATTTATAAAGTTAAAAAAAAAACATTAAACATGAAAATAGTAAAAATACAACTGAAGCACAATCATTCCCAAACCTTGCTTTTTCAGATCATGTCCTTTTTTCCAGTCCCCTAGCTAATCTGATATTAGGAACAATGGACCTGGGAGTCATCCCCTGACTAACTCTGATGGTGCCAACTTTGGTTTCACTTGAGCACCAAGGAGAGGACTTTTAGTTTGCCTGAGCCCTTTTATGTGTTAGCTGACTGGCTATGGAGTTTTAAAAATTGTTAGGCTGAACATTGTAGATTGTTTTCACTCTTCCTTTCTGCTCTTTTATGTTTGATTGCTTGGGATAGGTTGGTGATGACTTATTTATTTATATAGTCTGGCATCCTGTCAGGCAGTTATGATGTCATAAGCTAGACTTATGACCTCTTAACTGTTTTATACTCCCATTTACAATTGTGGCACCATTGCCACAATCACAAATTCCTCTAAAACTCACCTTAAAAACCAGGCAGCAAAGATATCAAGTGGAGGAGTTCTGCAGTGCTGGTGTGCAGGATGCTGAAGGATGGTGTGTTCAACCCCCTTCTACCAGTGAGCTGCACTATGATGAGGAGTTGCATCAGGACTGCACTGGAAGGGTGCTGGACACATCATCTTGCAGCACCCTATTTGCCAATGCCAGATAATTCCACACTTCATATGATTGCTTGGATTTTAAGGTGGGTTTTAGGGATTCAGATCAGTAGATGGTGCACAGCGACACCATCATAACTATTGTCCCATGAAAAATTTTGGCCATATTTTAGTAAATATATATCCTGCCTTGGTCCTGGCATGGGACCCAAGGTGGCTTACAACAAATTCAAACACAGTACAGCTAAAAATCTTATCAATACAACGGTTAAAAAACAAATTATATTAAAGAGACAACATAAAAACTGTTCAAATCTCATTTAAAACATAATTAAAAAGATAAAAGCACATCCCATCCCATTAAAAGACCCTTCTGCACATGAATTAAAAGCCAAAGTCCTGCCCAAATAAAAGGGTCTTTGCCTGCTCACAAAAAGAGAGGTGTGTTATTAACTATGAATTGTGAGTCACCATGGAAATTTACTGAAGGGTAGCATAGAAAGGTTTGAAATGCCAGACAAATAAACACACAGTGTGTCATGGGTTCAATATTTCATGTGAGGGATTATGTGTATAAGTCAGGGCTACATCAGGCAAAAGACGTTTTAACTAACCGTAACTCACAAAAGATAGAGGAGCTGAAGAAGGTAACATGTTGGCATATTTTAAGGTAGAAGCGTGAAAGCACCCTGGAGGCTGTAGCTATCATCTTGTTGGTGAGTTACAATGATGTAAATTCAGCCTTTTTGGTAGGAATAGCTGGATGCATATCTGCTGCTTGACCCACTGTGCACTAACACAGAAATAACCCAATGGACCTGGGAGTTTGCAGCATAGCAAAAATAAGTTGGGGGCTGCATCAGGAGATGCATTGTATCTAGGCACCCGAAATACATATTCTAATGTAGGGTGTCTGCCTGTAGTTTAATATTAGATATTTATCGACAGCCACTTTGGGCATGGTCGACTGAAGGATAGCAGCATGTATAAAGTAAACTGAACAGAGCACATGCTTTGTATGTAAAAGCCCCTGAGTTCAATCCTTACCATCTTGTGAGATCTCTCCAATAAAAAATGCTCTAATTATAGTACACTGAAAATCTAACTTAATGGATCACCACTCCTTTTATGGTGCAACTATAATTTTGAGTTAGTTGTATATTTAACAAGAGGGTGGTCTCTTGCTGGAGAAGGAAAATATTACATGGCTCAAGTGCTGCCTTGCACTCCAAATGATGCATGAATATAAGAAGCAGAAAGTTGCACATGTGTTCTCCATGCAATAACAATGAAATTGCTTGGCTTGTACAAGCTAAATGTTTGTACATCAAAACTAGAAATGTAAAAATCTCTCAGTTTCGACCTTATCAAGTTTGTCCCAATCTCATCAGAGTTTTCTTCCTGTCTTTGTTTTTGTATCAGGCTGTGACAGTTTGTGTTTTCTTGCTAAATATCATGTTGTCTTTCTAAATATTGTGTTAGTCTGGGAAATCACTGTGCAAAGGGATCTTGTAGCAGCTTTGAGACTGACTGAAATAAAAAAAGCTGGTAGCATGAGCTTTTATAGACCCCACCCCATGGATCTGAGTGAATAGACTGAAGTCTATGAAAGCTCATGCGACTAACTTCTATCTTTCAGTTAGTCTCAAAGATGCTACAAGATCCCTTTGCACAGAGATCCCCCTGAGGAACACAGCTGTGTCTTTAACTTTTGTTCAACAATGGAATTCAGGAACATAAGAATAACCCTACAGGGTCAGGTATATTAAAACAAGCTTTTTGCTTCCACAGTGGTCAGCCTGTTGACTATGGGGAGCTCATGAACTTGGCATAAATAAAAAGCCAGAGCAAATTCACCGCACCCCTGAAATAGAAGCCAATAGTTACCAGTGGTCCTGGCCATTATGACTTGCAGTCATCAGTACCATCATCCCAATGAATTTTGTCTAATTTTCTGTTTAAACTATTTAAGCTAGTTTGAGCTTGTCTAATTATGTTGCTTTATTATGTGAATAGGTGGACAATATTGCAGCAACTCAGGAAGCAGCAGTGCTAGAGATGGAAAATAGCCACACAGTTGCTATTGCCGTACTCCAGGAGGAATATGAGCGCAAAGTTCAAGGTAATTCTGTAACACTGGCTAAGAGGGGACCATCCTGAAAATGGAGATGATAACCTGTTGGAATATTTTAGGATCAGCAGTGGGCTAGACAGGATACAGTTTATTCTTAAGAACTACTTTCTTCTATATGTGCCCTTCATGATTTCTATCCACTGTCTCAGGCCTTATTCCAGGTGTCACTACCAAATGATATTACCGATAAACAAGATCTTCTCAGTGGGGTTGCCCTGGTTCAGTGGAATGCCTTTCCCAAAGATGTCTTTGTGTTCCCACCATTGTACCTTTTCAGGTACAAATCTAAAACCTGGGTTTTTCAAAATGCTGTTAACTAAGCTCAGTATGCTATGTGCAGGCTAGACTCTGTAATAATAACCAGTTATTTTAATATTATAATAAACAGTTGTTATTGGTTAGAACTAAGTCATACTTACACTAGATTTATTGAAAGCACTGGGAGTTAAGGCAGAGGTTTGGCGTTTGGTTGAATAACAGATCTGTAACTAGCTCCATAATCAGTAAAACTACTGTATTTACTCATGTATAAGTCTACAAACTTTAGTAAAAAAAATTGACCCCAAAAACCTGGGTCCAGTTATTCATGGGTCAATGTAAATACTGTATTTAAACTCTTATAAAAAAAGGAAACCATCCCCTGGTGAAAGGCAAGAGTGTAATGTGTACTGGAAGGACTGACCCCCCCACACACACACTCTTTCATCCATTAAGCCTGCCAGAATTTTGTAAGTTCTTTGGCATCGTTTTCCTTTGCTTCATCATTTAGATCTTTTGTTGCATGCCCCTAAGTTTTACCATCAATTTATCCACAGATCATATCAAAATCTATAATTTTGGCCCCAAAACCTACCCTCAACTTATACATGAGGTCAATTTATAATCAAGTATATACAGTAATTTAAGACTACATCAGTCCTCACCACCACCACCTTAACATCCAGTTCAGCTGACAATCAAGGCACAAGGAAGAAGATGTTTCTAACTCCCTTTTGTTACCCACAAAGGTGTGAGGCTCGGAGAACCTCCACTACTAGTAGTAATCCATCTTTGATACATTGGGGAATTGTCTAGCTTGGCTTGCGAGAGGGAAGTAACATCAGGAACAGAATCACCAACTATACCAATACTCACTGATGGAGATTCCAGGTGTGGGTATGTGGGTAAACTAAAAAAAACTTTTATTTGGAAGAATATGAAGGAACACACATTTGACAACAGCTCACTCTTAACATCCAGCATACAGAGCTAACTAAAATGGAAAAGTAAAATGAGATAGCTGAGTTTGAGGGTTGGATTGAGGGGTAATATCTACCTGTTCTGAAGAATGATCCATGGAAAGTAGGAGCAGCTCAGATTGGGAATCTGAGGGCAATGGCCACTGGGCATAGTAGGTGGGTTGACTGTGGCTCAGAAATGAGGTCTTCCTGGTCATATTGATCCTTTAAAACTTAGCCCCAAGCTAAGATGATTTCATGGGAAACAAAGACTTGATAGTCCTTCAGAAGGACCAAAAATGGTTTCCAAAGTGGTGGATTGCTTTGATATCCAGAAGATGAAAAAGACTAATTTGATTGATAATAATAATATAATAAAACTTTATTTATACCCCGCCTTTAGCCAAGCCTGTCAAGGCGGCTTACAGTTAAAAAATACACCCATACAATCAACAACAAATACCCCCCCTTAAAAATATATTAAATCATCATACAAATTAAAATCTCATAAGCAATAAAACATTAACATCTACATAAATGAACAGCGGCACTGTAGCCATCTCAAGCGGAGCTGTCTAGTGGCGAGAGGGAGAATAGTAGCTTCACTGACCCTACAACATATCAAGACCTGGAGAACCCCAAAATGGGCATACAGGAAGGATATTTAGGAACACGACAAGGGATAAAAGGGAATCCAGTGTTGTTTGTTGACAAGAACTCATCTTTGACTTCTGGTTTTTGTATGAAATGCAGAGCATGCAGGGGGTGCCAAATCCTTTAGCAAGCCCACTTCAACCTTCATTTTAAGCTGTCCAAATGTCTGGGATATATGTCCCATATTCAAAATACTACCTTGTCCAGTATTTCATAGGTCATCACACTCTCTACAGGCCATGCTGGCATCCAGCAATGCGATACCAAAATATAGCTGGATCATGGGGATATCAGGGCACTTCTACCCGCAAATGAGACTGCAACAATCAGAAGCATGACTCTGTCGCAATTCCTTGTCATGATGGAGAGGCTTGAAAACCTCATCCCCTCTGAACCCCAATCACCAGTAGAACAGACCTCCTTTGCTTGATGTAGCTGCTGGTTGTTAAGGTAGACTGGAGAAGTCAGACCAGGAGATGTTACTTAGTACACATACTTAGCATCCTTATAGTACCTAAGGCTGCATCTGCACTGCAGAAATAATTCAGTTTGACACCGCCTTAACTGCCATGGTTCAATGCTATGGAATCCTAGGACTTATAGTTTCTTATGGCACCAGTGCTCTCTGACAGAGAAAGTTAAATATCTCACAAAACTACAAATCGAAGAATTCCATAGCACTGAACTATCGCAGTTAAAGTGGTATCAATCTGGATTATTTCTGCAGTGCAGATGCAGCCTAAGTAGCCAGTGTAGAATATCATCAGTGATCACTAATTTAAATCTAATATAAGTCTGACTGAATCTGGATCCAACCTTATTTTATATTTAATTTTTCTGTGTCTTCCCTGATTTTTTATTGATTGATTTAATGTATCTTTAGGCCACCTTTCAAGGCCATGCTCTCAGAAAGTAGTGTACATAAAAGATTCATTATCCCATTGAACAGATCAAGATACATTAAATGCAGAAAAAAGAACATTAACCTCATAGATTTAAACATTAACAATAGAATTGTGAAGAATGAAGCAGTTCAGAATCACATAAAAACAGCTAATTACTTAGTTATTCTATGTTGCTGTGAGTTTTCTTTCCTAAGAAAAATTTGGATATACATTATTAAAATTAATCAGTCAATATGCCTTATACTGAGTCTGCCATTTGAAAACTTACTTTTTGGATTGCAACTCCTCAAATCCACTCCAGTATGGCCACTGGCTATGTTGGTAAGACTTGCAAGAAATGTTCTGCAGGTTTTCATCTCCCTCTTGTGGATGAACTGGGCACTAAAAGGACTGATCTGGGGAAAGGTTTTATTTATGCAGTCACTTTGTAGCAATTAGGCTATTAAATTTTAAAAATACACAGCTTAAAATGTAGTGGGTTATTAAACTGCAGATTTATTCAGGGTCAAATAATATTTCATTCCAATAAAAATAATTGTGGAACAACCTCACATAGCATGCACCATAGAGGGCTGAATAAGCCATGGGAATTTCTCCTAAATCAAGTGTGCATCACCATTATTCTTTCCATAGCTGAAGATTTTGGTTGAAATCCTGTGGTGCACTGCTCTCGTGGCTGCACTTTGTAAAGTGGTGGTAAGGGCAAGCAAATAAAATCTGCTGGCTCTGAGCAATCTATTTTTCACTTGCCTTACTTGCCTTCATCTGCTGTGCCCATGGTCTTTTCTTTTTCTTTTATCTTTGTCCTCCTGCCACCCTTGCCTATGCCTTTGTAGATTTCTGGTCAACTTAAGTAATCCTATTTTTATTTTTAAAGTACTTTAAATTTGTGATCCTGAAAATACTAGACTAATAATTCCCTGTTGTTGACTGATATGTTGGACTAGGACTCTGGAGACCAGGGTTTGAATTTCAGCTCGGCCACGTAAACCAACTAGGGTGAGCTTGGGCAAGTCACACTCTCTCAGCCTCAGAGGTGGGCAATGGCAAATCTGCTCTGAAGAAATTTGCCAAGAAAACCCATGATAGGTTCACCCTAGGGTTACCATAAGTCAGAAACAACTTGAAGGCACACAACAACAACAGATTAGTCCCAAAGGCTTTAATAAAAAGCCTAGTTTTTACTTGGCACTGAAGTGATACTAGGATTGACACTAGTTGGGCCTCCAAGGGGAGATCATTCCACAACTGGGATCCCACTGCAGAGAAGGCCCTCTTCCATGTCCTCCCATAACGTATTTCCCAAACTAGTGGGACACTGTTACTTTTAAGGCAGGGGTCGGCAACCTTTGTTGCCGGGGGGCTGGGGGGGGAATGGCACGAGGATCGGCCGGGCATGCGCACACATGTGCACAACACCCGCCATCATGCGGATGCGCGCACAGGTGCCATTTTGGAAGCCGCACCGTGCACATGTGCACAATGCCGTTGGGCCTTCCAAAATGGCACCCTGCGTCATGCGCGCCATTTTGGAAGACCCCACCGCACCTGTGCCATGCGAATTTGCACTGCGCAGGCACTTCCCTGGGCCTTGGAAAGCCACCGTGGGGCCTTCCAAAATGGCGCCTGCCACTGTGCACATGCATGCGCAAGTGGCAGCGGGGGCGGCGGGACCAGCCACAGGCCAATCCCAAGGCCTCCACGGCCACACCCAGCCCATGTGCCGTAGGTTGCCGATCCCTGTTTTAAGGTATTAAAAGAAATAGCTGTGACAAAGCTCTAGCAAAACCAGATTGAGTAATGGAAAAAGAAAGATTGCTTAGATTTTGTTCTATCTAAAAGCACACACCATCTCTTAAAGCTGGGCATCATTAGGCCAGGATATTGTAAAAGGCCACCTGGAGGAGTATGGGTAAGGAATGTGCCATATGCCAAGCCAACACTGAGTTTTGTTCTTTTTAAACTTTGTCTAGAATTGAATTCTGCCCATGAGCTGGAAAAAAAAGAACTCGAAGAGAATTTTGAGAAGTTGCGTCTGTCGTTGCAGGTAAGTACTTTAATGAGATTAAAAAATACATAATTTATCATGATGCTCTATGTCACAAATACCTTTTCTGGATTGCTCACATAGACTCCTGCCCTATGGCCCCTGTCATTCATCCTGTTATCTTTAAGCCACTCTCTGGCTTTAGTGTTTGGGGTAACTGAATACTAGATACTTCTTAGCCGCTTTTGATACCATTGACCATGGTATCCTTCTGAGTTGCCTCTCTGGGATGGGGCTTGGAGGCACTTTTCTACAGTGCCTCCGTTCTTTCTTGGAGGAGTGTTCTCAGAAGGTGGTGTGGGAGATTCATGTTTGACTCCTTGGACATTGGCTTGTGGGGTCCCTCAGGGCTCACTCCTGTCCCCTGTACTTTTTAAGACCTACATGAAACCGCTGGGAGAGATTGTCTGGAGATTTGGAGTAAGATATCACTTATATGCAGATGATACCCAGCTCTATCACTCATTTCCATCTAATTCCAAGGAAGCTGTTTCTGTCCTAAACTGGTCTCTGGCTGCTGTTATGGACTGGATGAGGGCAAACTGAAGCTTAATCCAGACAAGACAGAGGTGCTCCTGGTCAGTCGAAAGACAGATCTGGGAATAGGGATTCAGCCTGTTTTAGATGGGGTAACACTCCCCTTGAAAATTCAGGTTCTTAATCTGATGGTACTTCTGGTCTTGGCGCTGAGCCTGGAAGCCCAGGTATCAATGATGACCAGGAGTGCCTTTGCACAGCTAAAACTTGTGCACCAACTGCGCCCATTCCTGGAGAAGTCAGATATGGCCATGGTAGTACATGCCTTGGTTACATCCCGTTTGGATTATTGTATTGAGATCTATGTGGGGCTGCCTTTGAAAAGTGCTCAGAAACTTCAGCTGATCCAAAGAGCTGCAGCCAGGCTGTTAACTGAAGCTGGTTACAGGAAGCATACAACTCCCTTGTTGCAACAGCTCCATTGGCTGCCGGTCCGTTTCTGGGGACAATTCAAAGTGCTGGTTTTGACCTATAAAGCCCTATACAGCTTGGGTCTAGGCTATTTGAAGGACTGTATCTCCCTGTATGAGCCCCCCAGAGTATTGAGGTCATTGGGAGAGGCCCTTGTCTCTGTCCCACCACCCTCTCAGGAGCGTTTGGTGGGAACAAGAGAAAGGGCTTCTCAGTGGCTGCTCCCAAGCTCTGGAACTCCCTCCCTACAGAAGCCAGGATGGCTCCATCCCTGCTGTTCTTCCGGTGGCAGGTAAAGATGTTTTTATGTCGCCAGGCCCTTGCATGACATGGATGCTGTTTTTGTTTTAAAGAGTTTTAAATTGTAAAGTTTTAACGCAGTGTAATGTTTTTAATTGTTTAGCCAGTGGCTACGTGACTAAACATCCATTTTAATATCAAGTTGATATCAAAGGTTGACTAGAAGTGGTGAAGGGTTGATCCATGGGGTAACACACAGGGAGGGGGAGCTACGTAATGGCCATAACAATAGGGCTGGGTCTAAACAACTTAGATCTGACCCCTACTTGTGTGTTCATCTCACCATCATTTTTGAGCTCACAAATGGGGCTGTTGGTCCAAACAGCTATCTTGTGTCAGTTTGAAAGTGTCACAAGCAACTTCTCTTTGTGTTTAATATTAATTACAGGACCAGGTAGACACCCTCACTTTTCAGAGCCAATCTCTAAAGGACAAGGCAAAACGATTTGAAGAGGCATTAAAGAAAAACACTGAAGAACAATTAGAGGTAACCAAGATATATATACTGAATATGTAATATAACGTTTAAAAAATCCTTTGGCTCCTGGCAGGTTTTCATCATGTTAGGCAAGGTCATAAGCATTCATAATTTGGGTTAATTCTATAGCAATGACTTTGAATAAGGTCCTACATCATCCTTGCATAGTGTAAATCAACCCTTATGTAGTTATGTGGTGGTTGCAATTCACTACCCTTAATCTGAATACTGGCATTGTACAATCAATTGTCTATCTGTCCATGTGTCTCCTAATTGTTCCATTGTGCAATGGAGAATTTTACACTGTCTGTTTCTCTAGTCCTGGTGAAAAAGAGGGTACATTGAAGCACTAATGAATAGAATAATAGAATCATAGAATTGGAAGAGACCACGAGAGCCATCTAGTCCAACCTCTTACCATGTAGGAACACACAGTCAAAGCATCCTCAATAGATGGCCATCCAGCCTCTTTTTAAACACCCTCCAAAGAAGGAGACTCCACCACTCTCCGAGGAAGTGTATTCAACTGTCAAACAGCTCTTACTATCAGGAATTTCTTCCTAATGTTGAGGTGGAATCTCCTTTCCTGTAAATAGTTATGCACCATCTAGGAATGTGTGTGGCTAGAATCCTAGAACAGATCTATTAAATCAGTTGTTGAATGATGAGTCAACACATCAGTAAATCCAACTGATTAAATTGTTCTACTTTAGTTAGGACTAATAATAGGATTTAGGACCAAAGCATGAACTGAATAGATCTATTGTACAAAAGCCAGAAAAAGTACTGCCAGTCCAAGGACGCTTTCCCATGTGTGACATCAACAGAATTTTGTCCCTAATGTATTAATTATGATTATTTACAGACCATACTTTAGTATCCTGTGGTCAAACAACTAAAGCCTTTTGAAGCTCCCTTCATGTGGTCAGTTGCCAAAGTAAAGCATAAATTAAGTAAAGCATAAAATAAAGCTTTCTCTTCAAATGGCTTGCAAATGACAGAGGTTCTGATACTTCTGATACTCTAGCAAACACTCATAACTATTCAATTAAGTATACTTGCAGAATTATCTATGCTTTTGCATTCCTTTACACTTCCATTTTTTAAAAAAAATCACTGTTCCTAATGCCTTAACCTACTTAATTATGTGGGTGGGGGGAGAATCCAACAAGACAAATCTGTCTTGCTACAGTTTTCTATCTGGTTCACAGAGACTCCCTGGTTGCCTTTCCCTGAAGCCCTGATAGTATTGGTTGGATGGGTCTTGGTTTTCTTCCTTTCTCCATCAGCAGTTCAGAAGAAGAGCGCTCCTTCTTCTTGGACTTTCCCAGAAGCTTAAGTCCTTTTTCCTGGTGTGAATAGATGCAAAAGTAGAAGTGGAAAGAATATTCAAATCATAAACCAAAAAAGGGGGGTGGGTTCTGAGTGTCAATGAAACCTGATGGGGAGAATCCTGGAGAGATTAGAATCTTTGCACTTTGGGATCTACTCTGTTCTAAAAATGCATGGGGTCATACAGAAAACAGCAGTCTGGATTCTTTTGGTAATCCTAACTAATTAAGGATTAGGTACTCCTAACTAACTAATGATAAGGATTAGGATGCAGTGGCTCAAGTGGTTAAGGCACTGACTCTGTTGATTGCAAGATCGGCAGGTTGGTAGTTCGAGGTCTGGGTGCTGCATGATGGGGTGAGCTTCTGTACTAGTCCCTGCTTCTGCCAGTCTAACTGTTCGAAAGCATGGTAATGCGAATAAATAGACACCACTTCAGTGAGAAGGTAAACAGCATTCTGTACAATCATGCTGGCCACATGATTATAGAGTAGACTCTGACAACGCTGGCTTTTTAGTTTAGTTTAGCTTAGTAACGGAGATAAGCACCACCTCCTATGGTCGGACATGACTTGACAATCTTGTCAATGTGGAATACCGAATGAAGCTGCTTTACCTTTACCTTTACTTTTAACTAAGACTAATGAGATTTCCATATGTGTTGATTCACTAGATAATTGATTAAATGGGTTTATTTTAAATGGGACTAATCAATAGCCAGAAGGCAGATCAAGGAATAAGGATTCAGCCTGTGTTAGATGGAGTTACAGTCCCACTGAAGTTTGCAGTTTGGGGTCCTCCTGGACTCATCTCTGAACCTGGAAGCCCAGGTCTCTGCAGTGACCAGGAGTGCTTTTGTACATTTAAAGCTTGTCCACCAACTGCACCCATTAGATATGACCACAGTGGTACATGCCATGGTTACATCCCATTTGGATTATTGTAATGCACTCTCCTTGGGGCTGCCTTCTGAAGGGTGTTCGAAAGCTTCAGCTGGTCCAAAGAGCTGCGGCCAGGTTGTTAATGGAGGCAGGTTATAGCAATCACACAACACCCCTGTTGAAACAGCTCCACTGGCTGCCAGTTTGTTTCCGGGCACAATTCAAAGTGCTGGTTATGTCCTATTAAGCCCTACGTAGCTCAGGTCTAGGCTGTTTGGCAGACCGTATCTCCCTGTATGAGCCAGCCTGGACCCTGAGATCCTCAGGAGAGGCCCTTCTTTCAGTCCCACCATCATCACAAGCACACAAGAGGTGGGGATACAAGAGAAGGCCTTTTCTGTGGCTGCCCCTCTGGGAATGGCCCCCTCCTTGTTGCCCTTCCACCAGCAGGCTAAGATCTACAGGCATTTAAAACTGAAAGTTTTCAAAGAACGGGCTGAGTGTTCTATTCTTTTAAATGTATTTTAAACAGTTTATCTTTTAAACTATATTTTATTCTTTTATATGCAATATGTTTTAACATTGTAATAATTTAATTCTATTTTAATGTAACACTTTTCTATGTACTGTTTTTAATCTTGTAAGTCACTCTGAGTCCCAGTTTTGGGGAAAGGGCAGGATGTAAATTTTTGTTGTTGTTGTTGTTTATTCAGTTTGCAGAATGGGCAGCACTCTGTTAATGATATGCACACATGAAAGGGTGGTTTACACATCTGGATGTCTTTTGGGGGAGACTATTATCTTGCCTTTTGGATGCCACCCAGAACTTCACCCATGGCAGCTGTCTATCTCCAAAAAGGGGAGCAGTGGTGGTGGCTGCATTCAAGTGGGGAAGGGAGAGAGGGTGAAGCAATTGAGATGATGGAGATATAACCACTTGGGGGGCTGAGGGGAAGGAGAAAGAGGATGCACTCAATCTGTGAGTGTATCCTCATTTCTTCCCCTCTCCAAAGTGGGACCAGTTGCGCTTTTTTTTTTTTTTCATTTGAATTGCTCCCTACCTCCCTCCCATCCTTACAGGTAAGCAACAAGAGAGGTCCTTCTCGGGGCTTGACAGCTGCCATGGCTGAAAGAATACACAGTGCTGCATGGACAGAATGTTATGCTCTGCCTGCTTGATGTAGCATTTTGGCCAGTAATTTCTGAGGTGTCAAAAGTCTTTGAACACTGCATTTTTCAGAGACTTTTTCACAGTGGGGGAAAATGGTTAAAATTAATCATTCTTGCTTATTGGAACAAATTAACAAAGATTTACATCCCTACAAGGTAAATCCAGCACTTCTGAGTCTCATCACTCTTCTCCCTCTTAGATTGCACTGGCTCCATACCAGCATTTAGAGGAAGACATGATTAGCCTAAAGCAAGTTTTGGAAATGAAGAATCAACTCATTCATCAACAGGAAAAGAGGATCATGGAGCTAGAAAAGCTGGTGAGCAATTTCTTTCTTGTTATTTCTTTTGTTTCTGGTTGTTTATAAAACAACGTGGAAGGTGCAGGACATAAGAACTGACATAATAGTTTATGTATTCTTAGAGTAGAGCTGGAGAGACATATTTGCTGTTTTTGGTTTCTTGCTTGAAAAATGAGTTTCGAAACCCAGTCAGAAAAATAATACAGTGGCAAGAATTGTGTGCAGTTGACACCTGGTACTCACATTTTCTTTAAAAAAAATCTAAATTATTGTGTGCAGAAATATTCACAAATCTTTTCCCCCCAAAAAATTACTGTTTTGAAATAGCCACATGGTATTTGTGTGCAAGATGGCAGAAAATTATGTTTTCTTTGGGGTAGCTTCCAGCCATCGTACACACAAAACAAAATCTCATGTGACTGCCTGGAAACTGTGTTTTCTTTGCAAAAGCCCATTATTCTCATGCAAAACTCTGTGTATTTCTGCACAGAATAATTTCTCCAAACACTTCTGGATGTGTGAATACTGGATGAATACTGCAAGAGGGAGAAAATTTCAAATAGCATTCATCCTCACTTGTGAGGATGAAACAGTTGAATATTTACCTCCCTATATTAGATTCGGTTCCAGCATGCTATAATGGTTTAGGTGTTGGACATGGACACTGGGAGACCAAATCCTGGCTCGGACATGGAAATCCACTGGCTGACCTTGGGCAAGTCACACTCTCTCAGTCATAGAGTATAGCAATAGCAAACTCCTTCTCAAGGAACTTGCCAAGAAAACCCTATGATAGGTTCATCATAAGGTTGCCATCTAATCTAATGTTTGTTGTTCTGTGCCTTTAAGTCATTTCAGATATACAACCTAGGGCACCAATATTTTCCTTTAACCTCATGCCCTCTGGGTGTGTTGGACTACAACTCCCAGGTTAAAGTTAAAGCCAACAGTTTAAGTTTGTCATGGAAATGGCCTGTGAGCTGGTACAACTGACTGAGCCCTGGCATAAATTTGACAAACTGCTCAGTCTGAGGCTATTTCCAAGATACTCCATTACAACCCTTTATCCTGAATAGTCAGTCAGCATTTTATACCCATGGTGCATGTTCTCTCCATGTTGGGCTGTTTAGGAATTTTCTTCCCTTTTTAAAGCTTTTGACCCTAAAATATTTTTTCTATACTTTTGCTAACCTCATCCCTGCCCCACTGTCTGCTGCTATCTCCCTCTTATGCACAGATGGTGTCACTTTGGTTACACCAGGATGAACACATAGGAAATGTGTTCAGCATTACGATATATAGGGTATCCTTTAAGACCATGAATACTCAGGCCTAAGTCTCTGGGTTATTGGCAGCAATGTACAACAGATGTGCCTCAATGACAGTAGCAACTGTTACAAGCCCAGGACAGAAACTGCCTGTGCTGTTAGCATGGGGGCAACTTCTGCCACACCAGTCCCAACTAAAGAGTGCAAGTTGCAAGCAGCCTTCAGGAAGAACAGAAAGGATGAAGCAGTCAGTATCTCTCTCATGATTTGTCACTGCTTCTCCTCATAAGGTTGAAGGGCAAGCTTATAGTCATGCACACACAAAAACCTATGCAAGTAGTCGTGTAAAACTTCTTGAAAGCTCTGAGGTCATCAAGTTGTAACAGCTGGCTAAATTCAGTACAGAAGATAAACCATCCCCAGCCACTGGCTGCCTAGCCTCTCCTTGCAGGATCCCAATGAGGCTGAGACTAGCCCTGTTACTAGTTCCATTGTCAAATTGTCTTTACTGTTAATAAGATCCTCCTAATGTTTAGCTAAAATCTACCCTCCTATAACTGAAGTCCATTACCCTTCTGTAACTGAGGTCCTGCCCTCTGGAGTAACACAGAATAGGCTTCTGCTATGTGACATTCCTCCAGATAATATATAATATAATAATAATAAATTTTTATTTATAGCCCGCCCCTCTGCAG
>JAIPUX010001232.1:147506199-147519231 GCA_020142125.1 Phrynosoma platyrhinos | reverse complement strand
AGTGTGAATGACAAAGAGGAGTAAAAGGCCACAGAGAGATTCAGGGCTGATGCAGACCAGCCAAAAGGGCCAGCCTGGGGGTGCAGTTGGGGCAGGGCGACCGCACACTAGCCACCCCAATTCTCACCCAACGCCGCCATCACACCATGCGCCCGCCCGCATGTCATCAGGGCATCCCGTTGGTGCAGCATGTAGACACACTGTGCCAAAGGGGTGCAAAAGAGTCACGGCGGTGGCGCTAAGGGCATCTTTTTGCTGCCCCAAAAAGGAGCAGCATTTGCCAGCTCTTTTTGGAGTAGCAAAATGCCAGATCGGGGGCACGGCATGTGGTTGCCACAGACCCATTCCGGCGCATCTGTATGACCCCTCAATCACCAAAATAACTTGGTTTCCACACCAGGTTATTTTGTAGTGCGAATGGGGCCTTAGCAGGACTGACACCCAAGCATGGATGGACAATCCAGTCCATGTCCTTTTCATGTGAATTTATGTTGGGAAAAATTATGTTTTGCATTCTCCTGTCCCTCTTTAGTTAGACACCCCTCCCTCTCTCTCATTCTAACTGTCAATCATAAGTGGCAGTTTAACGGACTCTCTGAACATTCTAAATGACCAGTAAGCAGACAGTAACTTCTAGTATGCAATCTGTAACAGTACCTCTCTGAGGGAGGCGAGCATCTCTCTTCCTGCTTTATTAATTCCAGTTAGATTAGGTTTTAGTTTGTTGTGTAAATATTTATTAAAAGCCATTATTGTTTGTTTTTAAACCACAAACTACGTTTCTCTTTTTGAGTTAGTCTTTATTCTGTAGGAAGACAGATTTAAAGTAATAGTTTGACCCATATTTTTGCTGCTCTGCTGATGAAAGTGAACTCTCACAAGTTTAACTTTCATATTTGCATATTTTAATTTACCTTTAAAAGGGCTGACACCCTGGAAACTAAAATTGCAACCCACAATTTAAAACATAAACCTAGTCTCTTCCATTTTCTACAGACTTTTTAAACACTGAACATAAATTCACAATTTAATTCATAAAAATTCTCCTCAAAAATTTGCATTCTGTTTGCATTTTCCCTTAAAAGATGCATTTTTGTGTATATCGCCCTCTAAAATATAGATTTGGGAGCACCTTTTTGAGCTAAGAAGGGTGTTGAAAGGTTAAAAGGTTACTGTATTTTAATTGTGTCTATTAGTGTGAGAAGAGTTAAGTTCACTTAAAAATGCCCAGCACCCCATGTAAATATTGACCGGATCAAGCTGCAGAAGACTGAACCAAGAAGTACTTGATTCAAATCAAGATCACCATGGACTCATTTATATCTTAATTGGCTTTAGTTAAACCAGTAATTTTATTACAATTTTTTGGTTCAATTTCCTGTGGTAAATAATATTACTAGTCTCCCGTATAGCTGGGGTGAAGAACATACTTGGACCATAACTCCCAGCAGACCTAGCTGAGCAATCCAGCACTGTCTGGAAGACATGTTCCTCATTTCTGCCCAGCTTTCTATGGAAATGTACACCAGGTGCTTCAGGCAGCAGCTAAGGGTGAAATTATCTGTATGCTTCTCTGGGAGTAAACCCCATTGGACACAGTGGAATGGATATCTGAGTGCACACATGTAGGTTGGCATCCTGATAATGCAATGCACCAGCATAAGTCCAGTGTACCCCTGCATATGTCTGCAATGACCAAAGACCCCATCTTGGACTCACTCTTAAGCCACTGCAGCCTTCCTCCGCCACCCACAAACACGCAGTAGGGAAGGATCTGAGAAGTGTCTGGCTGTGTCCCCATCATCAGATGCAGAATGATGACCTCATCTATTATGATTTCTGGAAGATCTCAATGGATCTCAACACATGTTGACATTGGTCTGCATCTGGTGATGGGGACATAGTCCAGATACTTCTCTGAATGCATCCTCTGGTCTCCATCAGCCACTGAATAGCCTGAGGTGTGGCTAAATGGTGAATCTGGGGGGGGGGGTTTGTATACCCCACAATACAGTATCTCAGCTATTGTGCTGTAAAGCCTTGGTGTATTTGTGTTAATCTTCTGCTATTTACATAGAGTCCTCCATAAACAAAGCTTTCCTTCTTAGGGGTTATCAACAGTACTCTGACTGCAGATCAGTGCTGACTTGAAGTTTATTTTGCAAGCAGTTCATCGTCAACACCTATGCTGAAAACCTCTGGGTATTGGGGTAGAAATAACTGAAATCTTTTATTTGTATGTTTTATTCTATACCACTTTGCAAAGGGACAGAGTTCCCTGCAAAACATGAGCACAATACACTGTCTATGGGCACAAGAATACCATGTTTAAGGCCACCATAGGTACCATATCAATATGGATGCTGAGCTTGGCTTATCTTGGTATCTTCACTTTATCTGTACTCCTTCTGCATTCATTCTAGGGATGCTTCTGGCCATTTTGTTGCTGAGAAAATCTTGTGCAAATCTGCAGCATGTTCATATTGTTTTATTGCAACACACTGTGTGTGAAGTTGTGCTGGTGGGCTATATAAATTGCAGAAATAACCATGAACAATCCATGTAGGTGGGGGGGAAACAAAATAAATTTTGCAGGATGGTAGTCTGTTGTGGTTCAAAACAAAGCAAAAAACCACCCAGAATCTTGCAAGGGCTCACATTTATTGCAACATGAGCTTTTATAACCTAATACTCACTTTGCTTGACGCTCCAATTAGAAAATATAGTCATTTGGGAGGAAAGCAAACAAAATACTAGCTCACAAATCTCCCATGAATAGCACAGTAAGCCACAGATGCAGTTCTGCAAACACGGATATCTGTAGTAGGTAAATGCACACCCCAATGATGCAAACCTGCCAATAGGAAGTATCACGTCAATGAAGTCTGTTTCCTCTTGTGCTTCTGTTGGCCTGCCACAATTGCTGAACTCAGTGATATCTGAGGATCCTGGATTATCTGCCTCCATTCAATTGCTTGTCTGTCTCAGCAAGAACTGATTCCCAAAAAGCCACCCCTATGACTGAGGAGCATCTGTTGGCTCCCTTCCAGTACCTAGGCAGTGCTCCATGCCTTGCTCTTTCTCAGGCTTTAAAAGCCATCTCCACTGTAACCTGAACTGTCCTTTAGCTTTTACTGGCATCAGCATCCGACAACACAGCAAAAAGACAACCCTGACCCTGCATGCAGGAGGGAAAGGCTGTTATTTTGCCTTCTGCTCATCAAAACAAATTGTCTTTAGGCACATGCTGGTATTGTCAAATAAAAAATTTCACTTGTCAGCAAAGATGCGACCCTTGCTAGAAAGCCCTCTTGCAATTGCCTGAGGCTTCGCCGTATAACTCCAGTTCTCATGCTCCAGAAAACAATCATTTGTTGATTGTTTCTACAGAGCAAATGCTGTCCAGGAGGTATTTAATGTCTCCCTATGTAGCCTGCATGTTGCATTGGATGCAAAAGTGCTGGACTCTGTGCATCCTTCCTTACATCATAAGCAGCATTGGCTTTTCTGGCATTTAATATTATGAGGGTGCACCATTGGTGCCTCTATCCTAGCAACACCTACTCTGATTTGCAGGGGCTCTCCAGGGGCTCTTGACAGCCTATACGTTTTTTAAAAATTATATTTATTGGTATAGACTCAAGACAACAACAAAAACAAACACATTTCCTAGCACTTCTAATACATACACATAGCTACATTTTAACTAAAAAAAATTACGATTACATCTTTCCTGATCTCTTCACTTCTTCTATTTCCATTGAATCTTTTTTTTCTACTTCAAAAGAATACATATGATTTACTTTGATACAGCCTATACCTTTTAATGTAGAGAGATTGAATCTTGAGGCAGGCCTAAATACTCTAAAGGCACCAGATCCCATCTGATCTTGCTTAGTACTTGGATGGAAGACCACCAAGGAATACCAGGTGCTGTAGGCTATTATTTGAGAGGAAGGAACTGGGAAAACCACATCTGAGTATTCATAGGGACACCATAATTCAACAGGTGACTTGAAGGCACATACACACAAACACATTGAACCTTGATACTGCTTGCATGCAAAGCATGTGCTCTGCAATTGAAGTGTGGCTCCTCTTTTAAGAAATGGTAAGGTAGCCTGCACATATGCTCTTGGGCTTACACACTACAGTGGCTTGAGCTTGACTCACTTGTGCATGCCCATTGCTCAGTTACTTTATATCTAGATATTTACAGTTGATGTTGTGAAGTTAAATGTGCAAAGTTATTTTGCTGAAGGAGAAAACATAGGTCACCGTTCCTTATATCTACTTAGCTACGTAGCCAGCTTAGGGCCTCTGCAGACTGCCCCAAAGGGCCAGCCAGGGGGTACAGTTGGGGTGGGGCAGACACATGCCAGCCACCCCAACCCCACACCGATGCCGTCCTGATGCAGCATGCCACTACACATGGCACATGGCATCAGGATGCCCTCCCGGCACAGCATTTAAACATGCTGCGCCGAAAGGACACTGAAGAGCCACAGCGCTGGCTCTTAGGGCAGCCTTTTGCCGCCCCTAAAAAGAGCGGCATTTTGCCACTCTTTTTGGGGTGGCAAAAGGCAGGATCAGGGCCGTGGCATGGGGTTGCCACGGCCCCGATCCGCTGCTTCCCAGGGCGGCTCTGTGCCACCCATCTGCAGAGGCCCTTAATTATATAGTTATGTGGTGTCTCCTATCCCAACCTTCCTGCCCCCATTTACTAAACACCAGCCACAGTGAGCAACAGGAGTCTGTTCCCCTGGTGATCAAAAAGCAGCTGACTGACATTTCCACCCCCTTCTATGAGCAATCTCTGGTGTGACAGTCAGAATCAAGGCCCCCATTGCAGTCCACCCTTGTGCAGAGATTTCTTGCAGAGGGGAAGAGAAATTTTAGTCATCTGCTTCTCAATTGACAGGGAAATACACCCCCATTTGTTGCTGCAGCTGCTGCCCAGTAAATAGGTCTGGGAGATTTTCATGGTCCCTAAGTATTCCCTAAACTAGTGGATGCATAGGGATTGTGAATATGAAACAAATGTATAATTCTAGGTGAATTCTGACCATTGTGAATTCTAGGCATTGTAGAGAGTATTTGTATTGATTAATTTTTTTTATCTGAAGTGGTTTGTTAGTAATGGCTTATTCATAAATGCATAACAAAATTCAGAGATGCAAAAATGATCAAGTGATGATCATGTATAGATGGACCAGCCCAAATATGAGTGACATAAGATAGGACCTCTTGCCTTCCAGATGCTGTTGGATTTATACTCCCTAACTATTCACCATCCCTAACTACTCACCTCACAAAGCAAGGCTGATATAGAAGTTAGAATTCTACAGCATCTGGAGAGTCATATCAGGAATTAATTTACTTTAAACAGCCACCATACTGATTTCTTGTGGGGAAAATATGTGTGTTTTATCTTGGGTGAAGTCAGTCACCCAAGGCAGACAAGGGATGAGATGGGAATGAACTGGTCAGAAATCCCAAACATGCTGGTCAAAAGTTTTGAGAAAGACACTGATCAACATGGTGTTAACATACTGTCACAAGAAAGTCCAGACCTGATGGTGCCTTGTTTCCCTCTCCAGACAGTTATCTGAAGAAAATGCTAATCTTCAGGAGTATGTTGAAAAGGAAACCAAGGAAAAGAAGAGGCTGAGTAGGACCAACGAAGAGCTGCTGTGGAAATTGCAGACATCAGAACCCATAAGTCCTGTTAAACTATCTCCAACCTCTCCGACCCACATTTATCGCTCTTCATCAGGACCTCCTACCCCTGCAAAAGTGAGCATGGTGCCAAGATGACCAGGTCAAGACAGCTGGTTCAGATTACTTATCCCTGACAATTTCCCCATCTGCTGAATGTTATCAACCAAGAAAGTATTAACCACAGTAGAAATAGATACCTGGAAACTTTTACTGTATCAACCTACTCTCTAGCTGCATATGGCTAGGTGGTCTACTCTTATAGTTCTGGCATCAGAAGCTCCTAGGGATGGCATACTGATGCCATAGAATATCGTAATCCAATGTCGTCCAATGAACTAGAGCCAAAAGTAAAGGGAAACTCATGACTACTTACTGTTCACTCTGAATGAACCTCTTTTTGCTGCAGTATTTCAGGTTAGTTGCCAAGTTCATATTTTGAATAGCTGTGTATATGTGTCTTTGGCTCTAGTAGGTATGGATGGTGCATCCATGCACCTAAGGTGGAGTACATGTAAGGCAGGAATACCCACCTCTGTATATGTAGCAGAATCTCTTCTGAATTGAATTTTTATATGAATTGATTCTACAAGAAGTGCTGATATATTTTCATGACAGTCAGCAATTTTCTAACACGTGCCTAAGAATTATACTGAAATGAAATGTTTTTTTTGTTAATGCTTCCCAGGAATATTTCTACCCTTACTAGAAGTTACACAAAAGTAGAAGCACCTTCCAAATGACCACCACGTGGTACATTTTCTAAAGCAAAATACCAGCGACTTTTAAATTCTTAACTTGTTACTGCCTTCAAAAACGATTGCTTTTCTAATCAATGCTAGACAGACATAGTCACTCATCCTATAGGACAGTTTTAGAACTTTTAGCATTGTTCTGAGTACAGAAGAGACACAGAGGACACCTCATTTCAGTTTGTCATGGTATCTCTATTTTTAGCCCATTCATGGGTATTTTAAAGTGACAGTTTTGAAGCTTTCTGGATTGATAACAAGGCAATATGTGTGTAAGTGTAAATTTATAGGATAGAGTCCTCCTGTCACAAGATACTTCTTTTGACACCCTGAACCCTAAGATGAAAGGGTGAACCTACCATTAACATACTTGTTAGGTTTAATTCCAAATTTAAGGTATTTTTGATGTTTTTATCAACATATTGCCCTCTTTTACATAACACAAGGCCCAATTCTATGGAAAGATTATTATTTTTCTCATCTGCCAGGAGGGCTCAACTGTACAATCAGCCCAAGCAGTAAGGGGGCACTAATGATACAATCCAATACATGTTCTCTAGATTCTCTTATGATGTTCCCAAGGATCTGGGATTGCATGTACTATCAGCATGCTCCTCAATGCTGCCCAGGTTTGTGGGGAGCAGCTGTCAGATCAAGAATTAAGATTATCTTGGGCTGTTCATGCTCATAGAGTAGCAATCATGTGAACCTAATCAGCCTCACAGAAAACTTTTGAGGAGTTTTACTACTGCTCAAAACACTGGATTTAACAACTCTGGGGGGTTGCAGACTGCCAGAAATAGTGCAAATTGAGTCCACTTTAAGGGTTAGGGTTAATGCTAGGGAATCATGGGAATTGTAGTGTGTTTTTTTCTGAGACATTGAGCCTTCTCTGTCAGAGAGCTCTGGTACCACAATAAAATATAGTTCCCATGATTCCCTAACCCTAACAGTGGGCTCAATTTGCACTATTTCTGGCAGTCTGCAACCCCTATCTGTCTTCTTTATAACCACCTCAAGACTGCTACCCAGTGTCTATTTAGTACCAGCACTGCATAGGACATTAGGGCTGCTAGAATATAGGCTGGTTTCCTAGAGAGTAGTGTAGCAGTCAGTTTAGTGTTAGACCTTGAGAAGGTTCTTAAACATAAGCTAGACAGATGAAGAGGATAGAGCCCATGTCCCTTATTGTCTTTGATGTGATAGAAGGTGGGTTCCAGCGTGTGTGTCTGACATTTTAGACTTAGCTTGTGAAAGCGTTGAATGTAGCATTGGACAGTTGTGAAGCACGAATCATAAGCAAATGAAAAGTTGTTTTTAGATAGCCATGTGATACTTCGATGCTTGGTTGGTGGCAAGGGCTCCACCCGTTTGCAGAGTGTAGTTTTGCACAGCCACCTCTGCAGTTAGAGCAGCTCAAAGTGCCAAAGCCACACCATGGAAAGGAGAAGGAATCAGTCATAGTCCTCTCAGTGAGATGTGTACAGATGTTTTTCTGGGGCCACATAGACACTTAGTTAAGTGAATCTACTTGGTATCTGGTTATTTGACTTGCCAATGATGTAGGTCTAGGGCACACACTGCAATTCAAAAGATAGCCAGTGCTGGTTCCAGTTCCATGATGTACAAAGTAACAAGGTTAATTTTCTTTTTTTTTTAGGGACATTTATTTTTATAGTTGCCTTGCATGATACTGTGATACTGAGTACATCATTTTAGATTAGCTCATGCCATGTTTGTAACTATCACAAACAACAGGACTGGATTTTGCATAAGGGCCAATAAAAAGCAAGAGTAAGATAATTGTGGCAACGATCCACTGGTATAATTTTAGCCACTTTCCATACTGCAGTTGTCAAAGATCCAAGTGACATCACAATACACTTGTTTTGTAGTTCTGTTACAATTTTGTACAATGTTAGTTCATGTACGCAACGTTACCACGATGTTGATATATTTGGATTACCTTATGTTGCTTTGCAAGTTCTGTATCACTCATCACTTAGAGGCTAGTGAAGGAAAGTGGGTGGGAAGGTGGGTGGGTCCAGGTTGTCCATTAGCTTTTCTGTTTTTGCTGCTTCTTCCACCTGTCATCTACCACTTCCGTGTGCAATAAACTGATTCCAGCCATAATTGGGGATGTTGGTTGTAGGGAACTGCTTGTAACAAGTAAGTCAAATGTGTGACTTTCTAGAGCTTGGATTGCAACTCCTTCCCCCCTCCCCAAAACACATACACTATTGGGCATATTGGCTAAAATTTATGAAACCTGGGAGGGGGGGGAGGAATTGGAGGGCCCTGTTCTCCATCCTTGGACTTTTAAGTTCTCCCTCATCTATTGTCATCTCAAGGACAATGGCAGACTGCTATATACCCTCTCACTCATTTATTTTGTACTGCTTCAGTATCTCTGCTTCCAAAATGGTGAGTCTTGGGTTCAGGTTTTGTTGTTTGTTTGTTTTTAATAGCACACTATAGAAGCTACTCACTTATTCAGCTCTTAAAATTTGTAAGCTATAGTGGACAAAATGTACTTTGTGTCCCATTTGGCTGTGTACATAAAGGTACGGTCTACCATCACTGATATTCAAAGAATAACTAGCTCTATAGTTTGGTCTGGTATGTCTCAAGCAGTGGCCCTACTCTCCAATACCACATAACAAGCCATTATTGAAACTCAGGCAACTTTATAAAGCTGCTGCTGTTTATTATGTCACAGAGATCTGCTGTTCAAAAGAGGAAGGGAGGAACAAACACTCTCAGTGGGCATGCCCAAGCCCTTTGGCTTCCCAAAGCAACACTTTTAATTTCTGTTCATATAACTACTGGTACTTCTGTCATGCTAAAGATGGTGAAGATACAACATGTAAGATCACGATCAATCAGGAATTTCAGCATTGTATTGCAGAGAAGCAGGGCTGGGTTTTTTGGGGGGGGGGTGGATTATTTTTTTAAGCCAGGACATCATTTCTCTTGCTTCAATTTCCTGTTGACAAAAGTAGGAAACTGAACTGTGTGATGCCAGGGGAACTATGATATGCTCCTAAGGTCCAGGCAGCCACCATCATCTTAATAAGGCTTCCTGACTTAAAAGGGATGTTGATTTTGCATGCCATAATGCTGTCTCCCATTGAGTAGAATATTACTGTGGAATTGTGAGAAACAACATTCATAAGTGATAATCAACTCAATCGACAGAATTAGAGCTGGCTTCTCAGGGAAGCTATTGGAAACTGTATTGTTAATGGCATACAGCCCAAAAGGTCAACAGCAGAGACATTATTAAAATCTAAACACAGTAGTAGCAGCACACTATGACTGCTGTGCAAATCCATGATCTGGAAAAATAAATCCTTAATTCTGTTAGGCATCATGTTGCTCATCCACATTTTAGATGTGCATCCTGTTTGGCTATACCAGCTGAAGAGTTTCAATGGCTGGAGCACAAAGAGGAAGAAGGCAGTTCAGGGAAGTCCAGTCCAGTCCAGTCTCAATCTACTGTTGGACTAGCTATGGTGGCTGTAAGGTATTCTTTTGGAAACTTGCTCCATGGGAACTACAGTGTTAGTAAGAGAGAGGGGAGAAAATCCCACTTGTCCCCTTCCATCAGCTGCAGTTGAATAGTAAGTACTACTCTGGACCTAACCTTTTGCTCCAAAGAGTTGTTAACATAGGAAAGCCCCTGAAATCAAATTTTTTACTCTATCTTAGGGTGCTAGAGTTGGAAGCATGATTCACTACCAGTTCCTCACTACTTTCAGCTCTTGTCCGTAGACCAATGTTGCATTCTTATCTCTGTCCTCAAACCTCTCCAAGACACGTATACTACAATCTTGGACTTCAGAAAGATATGAGAAATGATCGGGAATTCCTGCATGGTAGGGGGTTGGAATGGATGGTTCTTGTGGTCTCTTCCAGCTCTATGATTCGATGGGTGAATTGTGTTTCCAAACTCTGTGATATCTGCTCTCTCCAAATTTACCTCAGATGTCCTGAAAATTATTTCCAAGTGATTTCTGTTGTCAAGGTCCTGCTGCCTTAGGGAATCTAAGTAGATGCTAAACCACTCCCTACTGGAGGAAAAGCTAGAAAATAGCATACTTCCTGTTTGCTACATTTGAAATATGTTGGATGCATCACATTTCCTACTAATAAACAACAGGGACTGAATGGCAAAGATCTCTTTGGCATTAAATACAAATAACCCAAATCAGGTATTTTGATTTTTATTTTATCTCTGCACTAATTACAATTGTGTCCTATGGACACCTGGTGGATCCTTATGTAAAGTTTCCCCCATCCCATATGCAGTAAGAGTTTGTGGTCTGACTTGATACATGGCTATTTGAATTACAGCAAAAAAAAAAAAAAATGTTTGTATTATTTTAGTTGCTGTGTACAGGTGTGTGTAATATATATTCATGATAATAAATACATGCTCTAGCATTAGTATCTCTAGCATGTGTCAGTTTTCTTGGTGGTTCGAGAAGTAGCTGGATTCCAACAAAATGGGCCAGGGAAGGATGGGGTTTTTCTTTCCTTTTTATGAAATAAACATTTAAAAACGTAAGTTGCTTGGTATCTTCTTTGCTATAAACTATATGGATTTTGTTCAGTACCTTTCATTTCAAGGCAATGGCCTGAATCATTCTGTGTCCATGGGTGCCCCTGCTCTGTAAGCTGTGATTTTGATACCCGACTCCCCCTTCTGAATAGTATGGTTCAAGCACTGGCTGAAATCTGTGCACCACATCTCAACCTCTACTGGGTTTTTGCTGGCTAAAGACACAGGAGTACACAGCCACAGCAGTCATAAAGCCTGGAAAAAGGATATAGTGGCTAACTTCCCAGACTTCTAGCAATACCAAAGGTCCATAATGGCAACATTTCCTTTCTTTAGGCTGCAGCTGGATGGTACAAAGAAGCCCTCTAAGTCAGGGGTAGGCAACCTTTCCCCTTTAAGGGCCGAGGGACTTCAGCTCCCAGAAGCCTCAGCCATGTTGGCCAATAGTCCCATGTTGGCCAATAGCTCCTGGGATTCTGGGAGCTGAAGTCCTTCGGCCCTTAAAGGGGAAAGGTTGCCTACCCCTGCTCTAAGTGAACCAAGGCACACACCACAGCCATACTGGGTTTGCATATGGTAAGTGGAATTACTGAATAAAGCAGTACTGGCTCCCTCCATCTGCAGTCACCAGTATATTCACCAACTGGATTTCAGCCAGTTTCCCCATCCTGCTAGATTATGAAAGCTACCTGTCTGCATCTGGCTCCTAACTGAATTGGTGTGAGGGGAAGGGCATAATTTTCCATACTAAATTTGTATCTGTGTGCAATTTATTTGCATCTTTGGTAGAGTACACCCCCTATCTCACCAATTCTTCTCTTAGTGGTTTCTTCTTTCTCACCAGTTAAAAATTTCCTTTTAAGTTCTCATGATGTAACATCTAGAACTTAGTATATGAAGAAACAACATCACCACACACATGCATCTCCACTTCCTTCCTTCCTCTCTTCACCCCATGTAACATAACTTGTCTATGCTATGAAATCTGTAACATCCTACATTTTAATGCACTATTCCCACATTGTTTTCCCATCGTTGGACTCACAAGTTTGGGGTCTGGGAAATATGGAACATTGTGATGTCATAAGAAGACATACAAAATGTCTTAGATGATCATGAATGTGGAGATTTTACTCTGTTGAGGACCACATTCATTGGAGGGGGGAGTTAAATCTAACAGGGTCTGAAGCCCCCTTTTTCTTTCTCCACCCAACTGGATACTTGCAAAGGGGCATGCCATTCTTGCCAAGAGGTCTGCATTGACTGCTTGCAATTAGATAAAAAGCTGCATGGAGCCAAAGATTTACTGGTTGCTCAGGCCTGTACAAGACATTGGGAAGTGATGGAAGGATAACTGAGAAGCTATACACAACACGCCTTTTCTGATGGTGATAGCTATGTTTATAGGATGGGGTAGTCAACCCATGACCCTCCAGGGGATGATCAAGGTTGCAGTCTAACATCTTCTAAAATCATCTGTTATCTAGCCCTAGCTCATGGTTGCATCAAATTCTGACCTTAAAGGCTCAGATGCGAATATCAATTCCAAGCCCTTGCATTAGAGTGCAGCAGCACACAATATTCGGTTGTACAAGAAAACTGGGGGGGCAGGGACAAATTAATATTATGAAGGAACACAACCATATGGAAAAACAAAAGCACATTCCCAGATGGTGAATTGTTTCACAGAAGAGAATTGTTTCACATGTACCAGTGTGCTAGAACAAATACATTTTATGAAACCAACCAACTAAAGCAAAATGAAACTAGCATAATTTATTTGAACCATTAAAAGGAACAATTTTAATGAAGTATCACATATTTACAAATTGATTTCTCAAGTCAAAAAACTACATCTGAAAAAAAAGGACATATTTACAGTGTCATTTGCAGAAATAGCTCTATTAAGCAGAGGCTCTAGACAGATTTCACATTTAAAAAACCAAGAACAGACAGAGTTTTATTTAAGCAGGTGGGGAGGCAAATTGCAAGGGGGGG
>JAIPUX010001232.1:147489038-147499684 GCA_020142125.1 Phrynosoma platyrhinos | reverse complement strand
AGAGCTCTGGTGCCACAATAAACTACAATTCCCAAGATTCCCTAGCATGATCCAGGGCAATTAAAGCGGTCTCAAAATGGATTATTTCTGCAGTGTGTTTTGGACCTAAGTGTTTTGGAGATTAAAGTAAATCTATCTGGAAGGAGAGACCAAAGTTTCTCACCCTGGGCTTGGTGCACTGCTAGAACTCACTCTTCATGTCAGAGGAAACTATTTTACACAGCCTAACCCTTGATCCTAAGACACCCTGATTTGTCCATCATTGTCTCTGACTGCAGGGGCTAACTGCTCATAACAACTTGGACTTTTGTTTCTTGATTAATGCATTCTTCGCTGTGCCTGCTTACAGATCACCCTCACTCTCTCTGCATTTGGGTTCACAAGATGGTTACAAAGACAAGTGACAGCTGTGCTTTCACTGAACAGGGATCTGCCTTTTACTGACATCAGACTATTGGGCCACCAAGCTCAATAATGACAACACTGACCAGCTGCAGCTCTACAAGGTTTCAGGAAGAAGGGTTTTGTTTTTCCAACCCTACTTGACTGGCAATGCCAGTGATTAAACCAAGGAACTTCTGCATCCAAAACATGTCCTCTATGACTGAGCCACTGGCCCTTCCCCAACAGCATCTGGAGAAACATTCTTTCCCTCTGAATTCTCATACCAATTAGGAAAATCTCTACAAAATAAAAGATTTCCCTTTCTCCTAAGTATCACTTCTCCCTCCCACCCCCCAAAACACCTGCCTCAATACATGAAGTGGCTAGACATAAATACAAAATAAAAATAAAAATAAATTCTTATCTCCAAGGAGACTGAAAATGCAAGCAAATATTAACAATAAACTATCATATTTACCTTTTATTTTTTACAGCAAGCATTTGTATAAACCCATGGGGGTTTCTTCCCTTGGAAACCCATATTTTTTTATAAAGAGGTGGCTCTAATCTGTGCATAGACAGTTAATAAATGGCTTTAGAATTACAAGCAGCTATCTCAGCAGCTTCTGCTGCTTATTATATCACGGCACTTCAATGTGAGTACGTGCATGTACCAGAAGTGTCTGCAAACAGAACAAAATCCTATTTGGAGTTCAGCACGGCTAAGCTGGACTCTCAAACATTTACCAAATGGGGACAGCACTTTACTGACAGCAGAGAACTGCTACACAAATGTTATTACCATGAACTTCTCCAGAGTGCGTGATAAGTTAGCACACACTCTTATGCTTGGCTGCAGATGTTCACTCCTTTCACATCTAGTATTTCACAACAGATTTACTTCACAGACTATACATACTTGTTTCAAATCCTCAGCTGGATGTTAACTAAAGCTGCTACTCTGTGCCAGAAAAGACAAATCAGCACAACCTTCCCTTCAAATTATGAACTTTAAATAAATTATTTAAAAACATTAACAGTGTTGGCACTGGGTCCAACAGACCTGGATTCAAACCACACCTCTACAAATGGACCAAGTGGATGATTATATACAGTTGCTTTCTCTCACTTCAAGGAACTTCAGTAACCTTCCTCAAAAGATAGTATTAATTCATATGGCATGGCATGACAGCAGCATCCCAAACCAGGCAGTTACTAGAATTGCTCTTCAGTTTACAAACTGGATACATACTTGACCCAATAGGAGATGAACAAAGGACCATGTTTTCTACAAATTATTATGCCATAAGCTGAAAGCTTTCTTTCATAAGCAACAGGATGTGTTATTGGCCTAACCAACCAATTGTATCACAAGAGCAAGAATTCAGCCTTGCAAGCCACTAACTAACCTACAGAAGATAACTGCAGCATTGCATTTCAAAGCACAGGAGTAACCTGCACAAAAATACTTTGAGTACAATTATTAAATAACACCGCCCAACCTTCCATTAAAACCAGATCAACAAGGACATCTTGATTTTTGGTGGTGCAATGTGGGTGACTTTGCAGACAGACAATGCAATTTGCTCCCTTTAATTTCCAAGTACAGTACCCAGGAGGTTAATTTGCAGGTTCTCTGAAAGACCTGGTCTGATAGCAGCACTGGAAGTGAACTGGCATACAGAAAAACTGGATTTTTTCCCACACACTTATGATAAGGGATGGGGCAAGGGGAAGTAGAGAGCTGCCAGCATCAGGTAACAGTATTGTTAGGAGTATGCCAGAGGGATGTCTGTTTCCTTGTGATCCCTTGGAACTGCCCCACCGAGGTAAAAGCACGCTGTGAAGGTCAATGGTGGGACATGGGAGCTCCACTTGATGTTCCACAAAATAAAATATTTCAGGGTCTGAAACAGAAAAGTGCCCTTCTCTGCAGCGGAAGCTCAACTGTCCTTCAGAATAACAAGACATTCAATCATTTACAATTATCCATGTTGTTGTCAGTACTTCGTTCTGCATCTGTTGGTGCTGAGTAAGATGCCTCCACACTATGCCATATGCCATAGGAAAAATAAATAACCATACCTGGAGGAATGGAGGAAAAGATATAGTGTTAGACAGCACAAAGGAATCTGATAGTACACAGCCTTGCCAACCATCTCAAGAGTACAAAACAAAGGTAATCTAATACTGTAATTGTAGTGATTCAAACAACATGGGGGCAAACTAGAAAGCACTGTCCATTGTCCAGAGAAGATTTGTTTATGATAGACAAAAATTCTGGGAATGGCTCCTGGTCCCAGTAATACTACTTGATAAGCAGTTCAGGTTTGTCATTCCAGGTGCTTTTCTCCATCATCAGATGCCACTGAACAATTATGTTTTTCTCATCGGATCAGACCTTGACTTGCTGACCCACATTTCTGTAACTTTCAGATTTAATTACTGTGAAATAATCTACATGGGGTTGCCCTTCAAGATGACACAGAAGCTTAAACTGGCACAGAATGCTGTTGCGAGTTTCCTAATGATTGATAAGACAAGAGCACACATTCACCATTTTCTGTCAGCTTCATGAGCTGCCACTTTGCTTTTGGTTTTAAAGATGCTGGTTTTAAAGCAGGACGCTTTAAAATTTTGCACTGCTCTGGGAACCCCATACCTTAAGAGACACTCTCTGTAAGAGCCAATTTGCCACACTTAGGTTTACCTGGCATGCCTAACTGTCTATGCCTTTTTGTGCTAGCAAGAAATCATCTTTTTACAGTAATCATCTTTTTACAGTAACTGTTCTGAATCTGTGGATACTCATTCTTGAAGAAGTGAGGAAGAGCTACCTCTTCTAAGTTGAAAATAAAAACTAATGATACAGATGGGGTTCCAGTCCTCTAGATATTCTGAAGCATTCAAAATCAGGATCCACTGTAAACCAGTGTGTAAATAAGTCTCCACCTACCTAGAAAGATTCTGGACTTAATCCATATCTCACTTTAGTCACTCAGACAATCAATTTATCTGTACCCCACCTTTTCTCAAAACTGTTACTCAAGGCAAGTTACAAGATTTAAAAAATAAGTAAAATCACATGTATCTAAACACACAGGAAAAAAATTACAACTAAAACAGCATTAAACTGTCTACACAGCATATGGCCCGCAAGCTACTTGCATCAAATAACAGGATTTCTGGTTGCCCACGAGGATGTGGAACTGCTTCTATATGCAGATGGCATAGTACTCCTCTCTTGTACTCAAATTGGACTTAAAGACTCCTGACTAATCTGGATGTATATTGTTCAACCAACAAATTGTCAAATCAATTATGATAAGACCCAAGTTGTAGTCTTCAGAGGTAGAACTAAGAAGCACAATTGGCATATTGAACAAAATAGAACAGAACAAGTGACTTCCTATTGTTACTTAGATATATTATTTGCTGCTTCTAGTAACTGCATGTCAGGGTTGCAAAACTCAAGGCTGAGCAGCCCACAGGACATAGGCAGGTGTCAAACAGAAACTCCAGCTGCAGGTGTTATGCAGATCTGAGGCTTTCAAGTTTCTGAAGACTTAGAAGGCATCTAGAACAGAATTTTAAGAACTATCTTGGGAACTCCAAGATATACGACAGTAACAGTACTTGCAACTGGAAACAGGATCACAATCCTGGCTCATGAAGAACTGTTTGTTTATCTTTAAGTTCTGGGTAATATAGAAAGGAATGTCAGAAAACAGGCTCTTAGCTCCTCAAAAGAAAAATCTTGGTATCAAAATATCACATGTCTCTTTCATATATTTGGCTCTTCAGAAACTTATTTTTCTCAGAAAGATCATTTATCAGCAAAAAATCATTTTAAGTTACATGCTAATGAATATGTTCTTACAAGAAGACTTTGCATCTCTCTTGTCAAAGGAGATTTGAGGAAAATATATTTTGTGGTTATCTATTAAAAAACAACAGGCCTGCCTGCCAAAAATTAGAATGTTTGCTTTTTAATATAGATTCTAGTATCACTAGAAGAGCTGCAACTTTTAAATTGTCATTAGTTAAAGGTCATTCAAGTTTTGTTGTTGTTAACTGCCCTCAGGTCAATCTCGACCCATGGCTACCCTATGGATGAGATTGTGTAGGTTGAACTTGTGAAGGTCCTCAGTGGTCATTATTTTTTTTTAATGTTCAACTTTAAGCTTCTTCTTTGATCTTCCTTAGTAGGTGTTCCAGGTCTGTGAGGTTTTCTGCTAGTATTATAGTGTCATCTGCATATCTTAGATTGTTGATATTCCTCCTATTTTCACTCCTCTTTCTTCTGTGCCCAAGCCTGCTTTTCCTATAATATGTTCTGCATACAATTTGAACAGATAGGGTGAGAAGATGTAGCCTTGTCTGACTCCATTACTAATTGGGAACCATTCTGTTTCTCCGTGTTCTTTTCTGACAGTACCCTCTTATCCTGAGTACTGATTCCTCATCAGAACTATCACATGTGTTGACACTCCCATGTCTTTAATTCTAAAGCCTTTCATGATCTATGTAGTTAAAGGCTTTGCTATAGTCTATAAAGCACATGATGATTTTTTTTTTTAAATTCCCTGGTGCGCTTCATTAGCTATAGTATGCTTACAATGTGGTCCCTAGTGCCTCTTCCTTTCCTGAACCCCACTTGGACCTCTGAGATTTCTCTCTCCATGTATGGTTGGAGTCTATGCTGCAGAATTTAGAGCATAATTTTGCTTGCATGGGAGATCAGTGCTATGGTCCTATAGTTGCTGCGGTCTCTTGTGTCTCCTTTTCTGTGGATGGGGATGTACATTAATAACTATGCAACTTATTATACGACATCCCCCAAACTCTGACTACCTTTATGGCTTCATTTATTTAATGAATATATTTAATTCTCACTGGTAAGCTTAGTAATATTAGAAATGGTATTTAGAATTTTGTTATATTTTATATATTTATATTTTAACTTTTGCTATTCGACATTTGTACCATTTAGTTATATATTTTGATGACCTATCGTTATAGGCAATTAAAATTTGAACTGAACTCAACTGAAATGAACATAGTGAACCTACAAGAGTGGGCATGTGACCCATTCTGGTACATTTGACAAAACTGAGGCCCATTAGAAATGGAGGTTCTTCAGGTCCATGGTAAATACCAGTTCTTGCCAAATCCAATCACATTCAGAAGGAGGTATCATTGCCCAAATATGAGAGAAAGTCACCTTTTGGTCACATGTGGTAGCTTTTTAAGGTCAAAAGTGGACATAATTAATAGACTTTAAGAAACATTGAAGCTAATCAACTAAGTCATAAAATGTCAATTTTAAAACCTACAAGAAATTTATTTCATTTTATCAACTATATTCCCTTAGAGCACATGCTTTCTCTTTTTGCAGCTCCTTACAGCATGGTCTTAGTGGACAGAGGAGAGCCAGAATAGACCAAACTATAGCCATGAGACATGCTGCCTGACCAGTGGGCCAGGCAGCAAGGTGAAACATGTTGTTTCAGGTGGCACTGTGAGTGAGAGAGATATATGAAGACAAGAACTGCTGTTGAATTGATTCTAGTAATGTGTGAGTGAGGGGAGAGCATTTGGGATCTCCTTTGGGTAGCAAAAAAAAAAAAACAAAAAAAAACTCATGCTGCTACAAAGAATATTATGCTTACTAATCAAAAGTCTTAGGCCTGCACTGTTCAGAATTTTCTATAAGCCAATACAATACAATCCATTTAGAATAAATGGGAGTTCCATTATTTTACACCAGGGTGAGCTAGCTCAAAGGGTCCCCTAACCCTAACCCTCTAATGTTTTTCCAGTGTGGGGAGGGTCCAGATGGAAAAACAGAAGGGGCTGCATGTAGCCAGAATGTTTCTCACACATTTTTGTTTTACATGGTGAAAATTCAAATTGCAAACTCACCTATTAACATCCAGATGGCAAAGCGTATCCAAGTGCCACCATCCAGCTGCATCATGAGATACATATTCACAAAGATGCTCAGTATTGGAAGGAGAGGAAGAAATGGAACCTGAAAAAGGAAAGGAGATGTGAATCACATCTAGGGGTAGAGATAAGAATTCATTTACATAGCCATGTTCCCCCATGGGATAAGCAATCTTCTTAAATTATGTTACCCATGGAAGGCCAACAAGGGATATTATGAACTCCCCACTATTAATTTAAAGCTGTTTGTCTAATGGCATATTATGTATTAGCTGCTTGTATATTTCAAGGGAGCAAACTTTATCTGAGAGATTCCCCTGGAAATGTAATACCTCCCCAAAACAGATTTTGCCACGTTTGTTCTTATAAACCTTGCAATGAATTCAGCTCATGCTAGGGTTAGAATAGTTCTGTTGTTGATAGAGCATCTTCCTCATATCTTCCCTCAGTTGCACAACAAAAGTTAAAGTAGACCCTTAAAAACAAAGATTGGTGAACATGCGATTCTACAAATGATGCTGGACTATAACTCTCAACAGCCTTAGCCTGCATAACCAATGGTGAGAGATGATGGGAGTTGCACTATGACAACCTCTGGAGGGCTCTGACAACCTCTGGATTCTCCACCCCTTCTTGAAGCCTTCTACATTCCATGCTTAGGAAAGAAGGGATTGCTTGTCACAAAATCTGCAGTCTGACATATTCAAAACTACATTGCTACCACAAGACCCATTTATCATAATGAAACATCTGTACAGAATACCAAAACACCCTGTTCAAGCCTGGAGACCCAGCAGCCATACATAGTTCAAATTTTCCTTTGTTCATAAACACCCAAGGCTGAAGTGTGGACTGTTTTTGCCAAAGCAGCATTAGAAATTGTGCCTCTCCCTCGCCAGATGTCTTTGGAAGACAATTCCCATCATACTTGACGTTGCCTATGTAGTCTCATGAGAGCTAGAGTTCCAACATTTGGAGGGGCAGAGGTTACACAACTGTGTGTTGCAGGTTACAAAATCAGAGGGTACATTGCATGGGCATTCATTTCTCTGTCTTTACCAAAATCCTCCAGCCCTTACTCTGTAACTTACACATCTCATTCCACACAGTGTTCTGTTCTTATTCCTCTCACTTCTCCTCCAACAATCCAGGGCAAACATACCATACCATATTCACAAAATTAAAATGTATTTCACCTTACAAATCAGAATTAAGGATGAGCATTTACTCTTTCCATGTATTATGAACACTGTTGACACTTTTTATTGGCCCTATTCTTATGCAGCCAACAGCAGCCTGACACACATAAATTTACCAGGTGAACCTTGATCTATCTGATCTCCAGACAAGCAGATAAAGTTATGTCCATCAATTGCCTCGGGGCACCATATTCTCTACCAAAACAGAGAAAGTGGTCACTGAAGGCTCAGTTCTTTCATTCTTTTAACAGTATTGGTTGCTGGCTTGGGAATGCATTCATTTAATTTTTACTACATATATTCTCTTTCCAAGGGATCAGGAGAAGCTTCATAATATACTCAACTCTGCTACAAGTGGGAGGAAGTGATGTCACTCTTTGCACAACCCACCTTAGCAGGGTATTGCAATGATTCATGGGGATGTACTATGTACATGTGTTTCAACTCCCTGGAGGAAAAGGTGGGAAATAAATATAATAGCTAAATCATTATAAAGATCTTAACCATTCATGTTTACTGGACCTACTTGCTGTGGTGAAACACCCCCCCCCCTTATCATCCAGTTCAGGGGAAGGGACTGCCAGGGGTGGGAATGGCAGCAGCCAAAAGGGGTGCACTCATCCTTCTCCTTCACCATGGTGGTGGCCTCCTCCTCAGAAGGAAGCTGCCACCACGGCAAAGCTGGGAAGAGCGTGCTTGCCCTTCTCCTACACAGTGGCAGCAGAGGGGTGCACTCATCCTTCTCCTTTGCTGTGACCACGGCCTCCTCCTAAAGAGGAAGCTCTCACCATGGCAAAGCTGGGAAGAGCGTGCTTGCCCTTTTCCTTCAAAGTGGCAGCAGAGGAGGCCACTACCATGGCAAAGTCAGGAAGGGCACACTAACTCCTTCTCGCCACCCAGGGGGAGGAGGGCCTGACCAGGTGCCATCCCTCTTCTGAGGTGTCACCCAGTGCGGACTGCACACAGCCCTGCACCTGTCTAGTGATGCCACTGCCTGCTTAATCTAGTTACATCCCACAATGTCTGTCAAGTCCCTCAAAAGCAGACTTTTGAGCTGTGGAAAAAACGTTATCCAGCAGGTTGCCTGTCTGCACACAATTTGGACTATACACAGTTATCATCTGGTACTTTTATGGCAGTTCTGGTTCTGCTTTGTCATGCTATGTGGTGTGTTTTTGTTTACAGGACACCTATAGTATTATCCCGTAACACGTCCACTCAGAAGTCGGTCCCACTGAATTCAGTGGAGTTAACGTGGTTTTGGGATTCCAGCCTAAATCATCATTTTTATTTTGCAGTTTTACCATTTTACTGTAGGCTACTTTGAACATTTAAAAGAAAACAGAAAAGGGTGTTGACCAGTTTTAAAATAAACAGGTAGTACCCTTTTGTTTTTTAGGTTACTCTTTGCTTTTTTATTTTTAAAACATAGGATGCAAGACCCCTTCAGGATTAAAAGTGTATAGTAGGCATTGGTGTAGCTTTTTGTGGGGGAGAGGGGTTCACAGTAAGACTGAGAAGAGCAAATGTGTCCAGTTGGTATGGCAGGATAGTTAAAACTGATTGAGAGGGGAAGGGGTTCAACAGTTAAAATTGGAAAAGAATATGGGCTCCTACAGATCCAGTTGGCACACAGGCAATAACCCAATCATAGTGAATTGTTCCTTCATGCTATTCCTTTTTAGAGGGTACAACATGATATGATGAGCTGGTGACATTTGCTCTTCTCAGTCTTACTGTGAACCCCTCTCCCCCACAAAAAGCTACACCAACGCCTACTATACACTTTTTGAAGACTTTATTGAGTGTGAAAAGGGAAAGGCAGCCTTGCACACCCTTTAACTATGTTAAATACAGACAGACTACCAGATAAGAGGCAAGAAAAGGTGTATCCAGGAGTGCTGAAGGTCAGGCTTGAGGTGCATTCAGCCAATCTGTGTGGGAAAGTTTGTCCTGTGTCTTCCCTCTGCCCTTCTGGCAAGAGCAGGCTAAACTCTGATTAATCTCTCCTTCCATACAAGAAGCCAAAAAAGCCTTGGTTCCCCCACTCCTCCACCCTAAATAGTTCCTTGAAACTACTTGCCTTAAATGAGAGCTTGGTTTTGCTTTCAGGTTGTCTCCAAATAACCACTGTGCAAATGAAGCAAAGGAGGAAAACTATAACAAGGAGGGTAATAGCCCACGTGCTGCCACTTATCAGAGCGTCTTTGCCAAGGACAGTCAAGCTACAGAAGGTAACGATAAGAAAACCTGAGAAAAAGATGCAAAAAAATGTTTTACTGAAACAGTGGGGGAGAAACACAAAAACAGGGTTTGGATATCAAAGACTGAGAAGTGCTTGAAGCATCTGATGTTGTTCAAAAAGCAAGAGATATATATTACCAATTCCAATTATCTTTGGGTATTTCACTGGGCACTGTGTTTCTGCTATGATGGTCTCATCCAGAGAGGGTACCTTCTGCTCTATGCTAAAGACAAAGGTTATTTCACAATTACCAACTCCATGAAATCAGCAGGCCAGGCTGCAGCTCTTACCTATGACACAGGAAGAAACATTCACTATAAACCCAGAGAGTTTGGAAGGATCAGTATTTTGGGGAAAAACAACAGCCTTTAGAGAGTATTTCTCCTCTTCCTCAGGTAGAAACCCAGTCTGCGATTCACTGGTGCTCACTGACTCATTGTTATCTACCTCATCATTTGTACTAGCCATCTGGTATGCCAAGTTAGGCTGTTCAGGCTGATACCTAAGAGAAAAAGAAACAGAATACACTGAGTGCCATCATAATACTTGCAACCACAAGGAGGGCACCCCTCTTGCCCCTCCCTGACACTCTGGGCTTTATCAGCTATTAGCCCCAAGCAGACAGGTGCTCAAACATCATCCAGATTTTCTGGGCCAACAGCTATTCAGAATGCTGCTCTTCATTCCCTGCCATACAGGAACTCAAAATCAAAGCATCCCCGACAGATGGCCATCCAGCCTCTGTTTAAAGACCTCCAAAGAAGGAGACTCCACCACACTCCAAGGGGAGTGTGTTCTACTGTCGAATAGCTCTCACTGTCAGGAGTAATTTAATTAATTAATATTTAATTAAAACCTACCGTATTTTT
>JAIPUX010001232.1:147440161-147454317 GCA_020142125.1 Phrynosoma platyrhinos | reverse complement strand
ATTGAGAGGAGAGACGCCATCTGAAGTCTGAGCCGATGATCTGGTCATAGAGAGATATATATGGGTGTCGTCAGCATACTGAAGACACCGCGCTCCATGCCTCCGGATGATCTCACCCAGCGGCTTCATATAAATGTTAAATAACTTTAGAGACTGGACTGCTCCTGGCTGCTCCGTGGAGTGACCAAGTGACAGGCAACATGCAGGTCCAGAAAGCCAGCCAGCCAGCTAGCCACCCTTTGCCTTGGCTCTTATTGCACAACTGCTCTGTTGCAAAATGGAGGTGGGTTGAGCAGACCCCCCATTAAGGACATTGCAAATCTCTAGGTTAAAAACCTGATCTAGATCACTGGAAGAATTTAGGCTAACAATCCTTTGAGAAAGAAGCTAAATACCAGTGGAACGTTCTTAAAAGGAACTTATGACACTCTCCTTAAAAGGTAATGAGCATTTATTTTACAATTGGCCCTTTGTATCCACGGATTCATCCATGGATTCAAATATCCACAACTTGAAAAAAAAATGTTTTTTAATTCCAAAAAAACAAACCTTGATTTTGCCATTTTATACAAGGGACACCATTTTACTACACAGTTGCAATGGGACTTGAGCATCTGGTCTTTTTGGTATCCATGTGGGGTCCTAGAACTAAACACCAGCAGATACCAAGGCCCCACTGTATTTATTTAAGGCATTTATCACCTTTCGACCCATCAAGACCCACAGTAGATCTCACAAACACACCTAACCAAGCTAACAACACAGATCAGCATCAACACCTTGGAAAAGCATTATCCACACAAACACACACACACACATTAAATGGGCCTCAGTAATCTCAGTTTGCATTTTCACCATGGCAAGAGTGGAGGTACACAAAGGAGATGAGTCTGAGGCCTCCCCAGAAAGGACAAATTGTACCCCTCCCCTGCTCACTGACAGAGTTCTTTGACACAGTTGCCTGTAATAGGACTTTTCTTCATAACAAGGACATAACAGTGCTAATTTCCAAACATAAATACCTCAAAAACAAAAAATGAACCCTCACACATAAGAGTAAGGGGTTGTCTTCTGCCTCCTCAACTCATATCTAATGGGCACTCTGCTCAGAAGGGGGAATCCATGCACAATCAAAAAACAGTTGCAACACAGGAGCAACATAAAAACATGCATGTCCAAAGCTTCCAGTATTTCCAGTATCCATGTAAATACTGTCTGTGTCCATATGCTGCCCCACAGTGACATCCACATGCTGCCTCACATAGAAGCAGATGCAAAAGCAGTCAATGAATTCACAATAGGATTGGCCCCAATTTCACTACCATACACATGTCCCAACATACACAAACTGGACAAAAAAGTTGATAGCATCCCTATTCCATCAGTCCCACTGTAGGGGTCCAGTCATCCACTATCCTACACATTATCAATGGCCTCCAAGCATATTTTAAATCAATTAAGCTACTATTATGCTTCTTAAAACCATGGTTTTGAGTACAACACACACAAACAGAAAGACCCATAAGAGAGCATCCACACAGCCCTTTAAGCAACACACTAATAGAGCGTACCTAAACTGATGAAGAATTTTGTGAGCCACCTGAACAGAGAAAACTCTTTAGCAAAGCAGTCAAGGGGAGGCAGCAGAATGCACATTTACAATGAATTGCCAGCATTAGAGGCAAGTTGTATGAATACATCTATAACCAAAGACTAGTATCAATGTTTCTCAGAAACTCAGTTTTGCATATGTTTTCAAAACATGTTCCAAGCATCTGTTGCATTATTCAGCTGAAACTATTCAACAAAAGAAACCATTTTGTATCTGTCTTAGTATGTTACAGAAAAAGAAGAGTCCTTTGATGCCTTAAAAATGTATTTATTACACCATAAATGTTCATGGGCTAATACCCCAAACATCTGACAAATCAGCCTTTACTCTAAAAAAGCTTATGCTATAACACTTGTATCTAAGGAAGTAAACCATGTTTATAAAAGCAAATGCACAACTTCTTTCACAGTTAGCCTCAAAGGTTCTACAAGATCCCTTTGCATACTGATATTCCAGACTAACATGGCTATGCCTCTGAATTCTATAATACGTTTGCTAGTTATCACAGTATCACAAGACTTTTTTATTCACTCATCCTGCCAACAGTACAACCCCCTTACAGAACAACCAGTTTCATTACTGCTTGCAAAACCTCCTACAATGTGCAGAATGCACATTCTCTTCACACATACCAATAATTTTTGTAGAAAGCAGTATGAGTCTATGCCAGACAGTGTATATGGCAGATAAGAGATCAGAATCCCTTCAGGCCTACACCTCCTTTCCCGAACTGCTTGGACTTCTACTAGCACACTGACCATATGACTTCTGGAAAATTCCATGAAATAATGAATGATCCAAGGAAGCAGCCTCATATTAAGCAAACCAATTTTTTCCCTTTAGTTTAATACCGTTCTAATGGTTGGCAGCAGTTCGCAAAGGACAGGGGGCTTGCTTCACCCGACCTGGAGATGACATGGTTAAACCTGGGATGTGTCTTCAAGTCAACTGTCAATGTATGGCAAATCCATGAATTTCATAGGGTTTTCTTAGATAAGGAATACTCAGAGATGGTTTTGCCAGTTCCTTCCTCTGAAATATAGCCAACACCATCTGAAATTCAATAGGGGTCTCCAATCGAAGTACTAAGCCTGACCCTGCTTAGCTTCCAAAATCAGATGGAATATGGTGCCTTTAGGTATACTAGATAATTAAGCACATGCTTACAATTACAACCCTTTTTATTGCATTTTGGTGTTCAGTAACAATATCAGAACTGAGGGCTCCTTGGTTGCCAGCTCTGAAGCAGTTAAACTTACACAGGAAAGAAATTCCTATTAGAATAAGGACCCCAGACCTGCAATTATTTGGAGTGCTTCTGCCTTTCTCAAATTGCATGACCTACTGGTCTTACATTGCAATTGCAGAGATCTATGAGGGGCCTCTGGAAGGCAGTATGAAGCAAACATACCCAAAGTATCTTCAGAGAGCCACAGGATTGACACCTAGCCAGAACTAGATGGTGCAAAGTAAGAAACAGTTGGCCAAGCAGTTTCCATGCATGAGATAACTATCACAGCACGCACAGATGATACACATACCACAAGTAATGGGGGACACTATGCATGCGGATTTTTAAAAAATGTTATGGCTCTACATGCAAATACATGTATAATGTGTCCCTCAAGATTAAACTATGGTGGATGGTAGATGCTGGTATCATTTTCAGGCTGCACATGATGAAAAAGAGTGCATGTACATGCATACCTATATACCGTCTTGACACAAAATAATAAATCAAGTATTTATACAGTGTCTGGGATTGGAGATGTCTGGAATTGAACATGGGACTTTTTGTGTGCAAAGCTGGTAAATCACTACTGAGTGTTGTGTAAAGTGCCATGACTAATTTACATGCTACATTCCTACTGGTAGATATAGCAATTCACTCTTCTTGTGTGCTTTTGGTGGTGGTATGTCTGTGTGTTTTGGAAGTTAGGTAAAACCAGCTTGAGCAAGCTCACTCCCTACTGAAATCAACAGCATAGCTTGAACAGAACCGCTGATATTGGCAAAACGTAATCCAGAAATCATCTAAGAAAGATTCTGAAGGCCACAGGGTAAAATTCAGCAACCAACAGTGTCCCCAAAATGGCTTTAAAAATGAAGAATCTGCATTAAAACAGTAAGAAACAATTATGGATTCAACCTCAAAAACTGATCTTAAGTTGGTTAAGCTTTGGTGAAACCTCATATGGGATTCTGAGTAGAGTTCTGGGCACCACAATTCAAGGATATTGACAAGCTGGACCGTGTTCAGAGGAGGGTAACCAAAATGGTGACAGGTTTGGAAATCATGCCCGATGCCCAGCAGCTTAAGGAGCTGGGTATAGTTAGCCTGGAGAACAGAAGGTTAAGGGGGACATTACAGCCATGTTCAAATATTTGAAAATATGTCATACTGAAGATGGAGCAAGCTTGTTTTCTATACTCCCGAGACTTAGATCCAGAGCAATGGATTCAAGCTACAGGAAAAGAGATTCCACCTAAGAACTTCCTGACAGTGATGAGAGCCTCCTTCTTTGGAGGTCTTTAAATAGAGACTGGATGGCCATCTGTAGGGGGTAGTTTGTGTTCCTGCATGGCAGGGGGTTGAACTAGATGGCCCCTGTGGTCTCTTCCAATTCTGATTCCAATAAACCAGGGGTAGGCAACCTTTTTGAGCTGGGGGCCGGGTTGCTGTCCGTCAGACAATTGGGGGGCCGAAGCACCACAATTAAATAAATAAATAAATAAATAAATAAATAAAAATATTTTTTTTTAAAAAAAATTAAAAATATGCATGCACACTCTCTCAGCCCCAGACAAGCCATGGCAAAACTCCTGTGTGGATATTTTGCCAAGAAAACCCCAAGAACAAGTAATAACAACAATAATCAATATCATCATGGCGGGTGGTGGCGGTGGTGGGCGGCGGCGGCAGCGGCTGCAGGACCGGCTTTGGGCCGGTCCAAAGGTCTCGGTGGGCCGCATCCGGCCCCCGGGCCTTAGGTTGCCTACCCCTGCAATAAACCCTAGTTAAAGGCTAGCAGTAGACATTTAAGTCAAAGGAGAATAGCAACACACAACCTCACAGTTCTCAATATTTTACAGTGTACTCTAATATTTTAAAAGTGTCATTGATCTTTATACTTTTGTTTTGCAGGAGCCTTTTTTCTTATGTTATATTTTTATCCTATTTAGTTTATATTGATTTTATTGAAGCCATCTCACATTGTTTTGAAGAAACTGAGGTATAAATTAATAATTAATTATGTGTCAAATCACAATTTGCATGGCTTGTCATTTGTAGCAAAGGAGCTCAGCTTATGCTTAGTGCATTTTTGAACACTTCAGTACAAAGGCAGAAGATACAACAGCAGCTACCATGTGCAACAATTTAAAACAAGTTCAACATGAACAAAAGAGTTCCTGATATATAGTAGCATTATAAAAGAGTGAAATGTAGCTTCTATGTTTTAAAGCTTTATTTATCATCAAGCTGGCATTAGAGTGGTTTCCATCAGCTCAACTGCTAGAAAGGAAGTAGAAGGAAACAAAAGCATGAAAGGAAATTAAATCAAAGGCAGAATAGACAATAGTTGCAAAGGTAGAATAGGGTAAACATTGCCAACAGACTACAATGACACAGCAGGAGCTCACAAGACAACCAAACCAACTACCAAGAGAATTATTTCCAAGAAAAGCTAAACAAATCATTATGAGAGGGTGTTGAAAAGTTCTCGGCCAACCTAGGGACATGAAACTTACACGCTATTCCACATATTCACCCCAAAGTTCAATGCAGTTGGTACATCATTTCCCAAATTTCTTTAACCCTTCCAAAAAAAAAAAAAAGTCTGATGTCTAGTCACTGCTCTGCTTCTGCTGCTATCACCACTAAATCATTTGAAAACTTCCTTCCTTTCAAACTCTTTAAGGCTTAGAAACAGTAAATAGATGCAGCAAGATCTGATGAGTAGAGTGGATGATTTATCAAACCTCAAATTCTTCAAAACACCCACTGCCTGTGAGCAGGTGTATTGTCCTGCAAAAAGAGAACACCTTTCTGCAGCATCCCTTGCCGTTTTTTCTTTAATGTGTTCTTTAATTGGCACAGCAAGTTAGAGTTGTATTTTGCATTAACTGACTTGCCCTTCTGAAGATAAGTCAGGATATCTTCTTTATCCTGAAAAACTGTGGCTATGACCTTTCCTGCTGACCTTCGAGTTTTGAATTTCCCCAGCGGTGGAGAACCTGAGTGTCGCCACAGCAAGGATTGTTGTTTGGTCTCAAGATCATAGTGATGTAACCATGTTTCATCAAGTGACAAGCCAATCACTACGTCACTCAAAATGGTGCAAAATCAAGAGGTAACCACTCGATTTTTTTTCTGTTCAGCATTCAGATATTTTGGCACCCACTAGTCTGACAGCTTCCACATAGCCAACAGCTCATGAATGAGTTCCTGATATATCTCTAGTATCTCAGCAATTGTTTAGATGAAATTCGCCAATCTGTCAAAATCAGGTCATGAACATGCTCAACAATTTCAGGAGTTGACACTGTTAACTCCCAGACCTTGCTGCATCTTCCACAATTAAAGTTGGCACACCACTTCTTCATAGTTGAGTATTATGGACACTTGTCACTCAATGTTTGCATCATGCACTCATGGATTTCCTTTGGAGTTTTCTTCTATAGGAAGAGTTCAGCATTTGAAAATTCCGGAGTTTTCACTGACAAGGTTCTAACAATAATCTGAAAAAAATCATAAATTAAAGCTACAATCCTGAAAATTGGCAATTTAAAATACAGATTCATTTAAAACCGCTCTTTCAAGCTACAATGATAAAACTACTCAGATTTTGGGACATGGGTCAGGCCAAGAACTTTCCAGCACCCCTTTGTATGAAGGTAGCCAGACTTTACTTTTGATCTACCTCGTCATGGTTAATTCTGTAGAAATAGGAAAATAAATCTAATATTGAAAGACATGGTTAAGCTGACATTGCAACTGCAAGTTATGAGTATATGCTTAAGTGCCTTAGCCAGTTTTTCTGTTTTATCATATCTTCTTGTTTTTTTCTCCCACATCTACAATCTTGGAGCAACCGTATAATCAAAAAACAAAACATTTCAAGCTCCGGGTATTGTTCCATACAGTTCATACAAGTATACAATAGAGCAAGCAGTCCCATTTGTGGTTGGACAACATAAAGTACAAGATGGTAGCTCACAGATAACAGCACCAGCAATTTTCATCTTAGCTAATATTAAAGCCAATGTTGGAGTTACAGAAGCTGCTGTGAGGTCCATAATCTACTTATTCATCTATTACGTTGCTCATCTGAGCTGACTGTTCTCACAAGCATCATTAATTGTTCTTAAGAACACAACTACAGGGAAAATGCCTCAAAGGACGAGTATAAACAAAGCTATGTTCTCTTATAATTACACCATAATTACAAAATAATTATTTTAAAATCTTAATTATAAAAGTAGTAAAACAAAGGCAAGGTTTTCATTACTTCCAACAGGTTCATACATTTATCATAGTTTTACTGTTTTCATGTTTATTTCCACAGCCTCACCCACCTTCTTTCTTCCTTCCTTCTCAACATCAAGTGAAGTTATTCCAAGAATTGCAAAATGTTGATACCAGCTCACTTATAGTTTCCTATTTCACCTTTGGACTGCACAATGGCCAGAATTTAATAGGTGGTGTACAGTACACTAAAAATATTAATTCATATAAATGATTCAAAATAATCACAAATAAAGGCTGTAGTTCTTTAATCTGGAGTGTGTCCCATTGAAAACAGAGGAAAGTATGCACAGGCAGATAGTAAAATCTAGTGTTGTAAAATGAACAATCTTCACAAAATGATTCAGATGGATCATTGACATGATTCAGAAACTGGGCTTGTATAACCACCACAATTTCTTGTTGATACACATTTTTCTGATACAGATTTTCCATTCCCGGATAACAAGGCTGTATTCTGTTTCTGTATGTCCACTTGCCAAATGATAATTTGCTATCAGTGCAGAATCCTGGCTTAGTATCTTCCACGGGTGTTTTGAAAAATGTGCCATTTGCAGAAATTAGACGCAGCAAAACACACACAGAGAGTGCATACAACTCACTGTTAAAAAGAAGATTTAAATATTTTCCTCTGACATGGTACATGGACACAATCAAGCACTCCTGACAAGATAGCAATCCAAGTAGTCTGAAAAACCTGCAAAGGTGATTCCACCACATTCTGAGGAAGCATGTTCCACTATCCAACACCTTTTACCATCAGGATGTTCTTTCGAATGTTTAGGTGGAATCTCATTTCCTGTAGCTTGAATCAACTGCTGCGTCCTAGTCTCTGGAGCATCTCTTAACCTTCTCTTCTGCAGGCTAAACATACCCAGTTCCCTAAGCCGCTACTCACAGGGCATGATCTCCAGACCTTTTACCACTTTAGTCACCCTCCTCTGGACATGTTCCAGCTTGACAAAGTCTCTGCATTTGGTTGTTGTTGTTTTTTTCCTGCCTAAGTGTAACTGCATTTCTCCCTGCTGAAATTCATGTTGCTATCTCTGGCCCAGCTCTCTAATCTGTTCCAAGTCATTTTGAATTCTGATCATGTCCTCTGAGGTATTAGCCATTAATAAAGATGTTGAACAGTCCTGGGCCCAGGGCAGAACCCTGTAGCACCCCACTAGTCTCTTCTCTCCAGAATGAAGAGCAGCTATTGGTAATCACCCTTTGGGTTTGGTCAGTCAACCAAGTACAAATCCACCTAGGAGTCATTGTCTAACCCACAGTTTACTAGCTTTTTTGTAAGGATACCATGAGGAACCTTGTACCCTACTGAAATCAAGATGCACTACATCCACAGCATCTCCCTCATCTACCAAATTTGTAACTCTATAAAAAAAACATAATAGTTGGCATGACTTGTCTTTTTTTAGAAGCCCATGTTGACTTCTCATGATCATGGCCATTCTTTCTAAGTGCTTACAGACTGTCTCTGTTCTAGAATCTTTCTTGGTACTGGTATCAGGGTGACTGGGTAGTAATTATTTGGATTTTTTCCCCCTTTGAAGATAAGGAAAACATTTGCCCTCCTCCATTCTGCTGGGACTTCTCCTGTTCTCCAGAAATTCTCAAAGGTTATATCCAGTAGTTCGTAATTACTTTGGCCAGTTTTTAATACTCTTGGATGAAGTTAATCTGGCTTGAATTCATGTATAGTAGCCAGGTATTCTTGTAGTACCTCTTTACCTATTCTGTGCTAGATTTCCCCTAATGTATCATCTGCCCCATTTTCCCCAGGTTGAACACTGTTCTCCTTTTGGGAAAACACTGAGAGAAAAGTGTTTGAGTAGTTCTGCCTTTTCACCATCCTGTTCTATACATCTGGCCACCAAAAAGGGAATCATAGGAAAAGTAGAGGCTGATAAAAGAAAAAGTCATTCTTTGATGCATTCTGAGAGAAGCCTTCAAATGATCTCTATAAGGTTCAAAATGTTTTTTTTTTATTTATTTACGCACAGCTTACCTAACCTGGTTGTTTTATTTCACATATACATACTGTCAGTTTTGAATTTAAAAAAAGTTTGCTGAAAAATATCGAAATAGCCTTCTTTATTGTTGTATGGAATAATGCCATGTTATTTCTGCCTCTGGTAGCAAATTTAGTGTTAAAGCAATAATGCCCAGAAACACATCCGTTTTCTTAACTGAAGTATTCCTGTAGAGATGGCAATTAGCCTTTTGAAGAGAGTGATGTGTATGTACATCTCAAAATAAAATAAAACTAACGGGGCACTGGATAGCAAAAAATGCACACATGTCACTGTTTCTACTGTTACCATAATACACAAACATGGATCCAACACACAGCTCTTTATGGAGCCTCCTAATTTTTTTACATTGTTTTACAAAGGATTCCCTCCAAAACCTGAAAAGAAATGTTGTGACTTGATAATAGTTTGACAGCATCTCATGGAAAAAAACACGTACACCCCATGCAAAAAAAATTAGAAAGAGCCATAACTTTGAATCAATATTGTTTCTCTATAGCAATGTTAGCAAGCAAAGGTTCTGTGGGTTTTACCTGTGCTGTCTATAAATGTAAACAATAATTTATATGGAGGGGATGCTGTATATGTATACATTAATGCAGATCTATTATCATTTTGAAAACGTGCTACAGATTGAGTCTCCCTTATCCAGAATTCCAAAATTTGAAATATTCCAAAATCCAAAATTGTCCACATGGGTGGCTGAGATAGTGACACCTTTGCTTTCTGATGCTTCAATGTGCACAAATTTTGTTTTATTCACAAAATTATTTAAAATACTGTGTATAAAATTACCTTCAGGCTACATGTATAAAGTGCATAAATACACTTTCAAATACAGCCTCAGCTAAGGATAGCATGTCTCCTCTAAATGAATGCCTGGAAGAGGTAATGGGCTGGATGAAGAAAAACATATTGAATCTGAATCCAGACAAGACAGAGGTGCTTACTATGAAGGTCTTAATTTGGGTTTGAAGGTGTGTCAGCCACTTCTGGATGAGGTTACACTCCTCCTGAAAGACTAAGTTCACAGTTTGGGGGTCCTTCTAGATCCACTGCTCCAAATGACAGCTCAAATAAGCTCGTCAAACAGGAGCGCTTACTATCAGCTTCATCTGATACGCCAACTGTACAGGTTTATCCAGATGATTTTTTAAATTATGAATTTTAAATGTGGATTGTTTTAGAATGTGTATGTCTTATTTGTCCTTTTAAACTGTTGCATGTTTTAATTAATGTTTTTTAATTGATGTTGTGCATTGTTTATTTGTTGTTGTTCCCTGCCTCGATGCTTAGGAAGAGGTGGGTAAGAAATAAATATTGTTGCTGTTGTTGTTAGAAACATACATGAATTTCATATTCAGACTTGGGTCACATCCCCAAGATATCTCATTATGTACTTGCAAATATTCCAAAATCCAAAAAACAAAATCCCAAACACTTCTGGTCCCAAGCATTTTGGAAAAGGGAGACACTTACTCTGCACTGTTTCAAAATTCCAAATATGCCACAAAACCAAAAAGGTTGAATTAAACTACAGTTAACTAAAAGCAGGAGTGGCCATGTTGGAGAAGACTGAATTGAATCTTCTTCACTAGTCACTTAAACAGCAATTTAAAAAAATAAAATTGAGTCCTTAGAAAAGCATTTTAAATCACATTTAAATAAAATCAACCCTTGCTGCCTAAGATTCAAAAGAGCCACTGGTCATGTTGGATGAAGCGACTTTTGGAGATGTAATTCAAAAGTTAACTTTCCCCAGGCTCTGTATATAATCCTGAGACAGATGGTTCACTAGTTCTATCTGACAGAAACAAAATGCTTTTACCCTTCCGACCTAGTTCCCACAATCCAAGAACGTCATCCAGTAGTAAATAGCCAGTGTATTTAATGTCACTGTAAAGTAAATAGGGTCAATGCTCCTCTCAAGATCAGTTGTTCAGCTGCTCTTCTGATATCACAGGTGGACTAAACCAGCCTTTGGCCTGGCAATAGAATACTGAGGATATTGACAAAATTTTAGAATCTAGATCCCCCAAAATAAATAAAAGTACATTTATTACAAAATTAACATTTCGTAAGTACTGCATGTCTTCATAAACACAAGTTTTCACACTACTCTCTCAGAACAGCCCTGTGGTTTTAAAGGAAATCAATAAAACTTGCTGCTTGTATCTCATGGTATCTGATATTTTTGTGCTATCTGATAATAATATCATCCAGGAACTGGGTTGTTGAAGAAGCAGTATACAAATTCCTTAAAGAATGGCATGAGGTCGTATCTTCTGATTATTATTAGCTGTGGGTACTATTGCTGACAACAGGCACTTAAAAGGCAATCAGACTCGGGAGTGATTAACTATCTTTTGATACCAACCTAGCGTGACTTCCTGCCCTAAACAGTTTCCTTTATAAACTTAAAGCAACCAGTTGGATTCATGCATCCAATCACACTCAGAATTTCCACTAAAGTTTTGAGGGGAAGTCGTGGGGAAAGTCAATGAAACCAACTTCATGACTTTTAATGCTAGGCAAGCACAGGCTATCTGTCTTTGGTTACCAGAAGCTTCATAGCAACTGCTTGTCTTCTGGGTTTCACTGCTTTTTATTAGAACAGGGAAATTAAGGAGGAAGTCAAAAACCAAAACAATACAAACAAACAAACAAAACAGCTGGGTCCGCCCCCCCACCACGTGAGAAAAGCATGAAACTTTTTACAGTGGACCCTCAGTATCTGCTGGAGTTTGATTCCAGGACCTCCCATGGATACCAAAATCTGTAGGTGCGTAAGTCCCATTAAATACAGTGATATAGTAAAATGCTGTCCCTTACATAAAATGGCAAAATCAAGGTTTGCTTATCTGAATTTTTATATATATTTCTGCAGGTACTATTGTTGACAACAAGCACTTAAAAGGCAATCAGAGTGATTAACTATCATTTGACACACACAGACACCATATAAATTCAACTATAAGTCAACCTCATGTATAAGTCAATGGCACGTTTTAGGGGCAAAATTATGGATTTTTATATGACCCGTGGATAAGTTGAGGTAAAATTTAGGGGGATGTAATGAAGGATCTAAAGGACAAAGCACAGGAAAATAATGCCAACGCATGTACAAAATTACAGCAAGCATAACTGTTTGTGCTCATATTAAAGGTTGGATGGAAGGGGGGGGGTCAGTTCTTCCAGGACAGATTACACTCTTGTCTTTTAGCAGGGGATGATTCCTTTTTTAATAAAGGTTAAAGCACAGTACTTACATTGACCCATGAATAAGTCAACTCAGGTTTTTGGGGAATCAATTTTTTGATGAAAATTTCTAGACTTATACAGGAGTCTATACAGTATATAATATTTTCAAGCTGTGAGTGGTTGCATTTATGGATAAAAAAATCCATGGACATGGAGGGTCGGCTGTACAAGAGTTTCTAACAGTCAATTGCCAGACACCTTCCTCCAACAGACACCCTTCCCCCCTCCCTTGCTAGAAAGTCCTGCCATGAGCAGTTTCTTTACCATAAATAGCTCATAGCTTCTGATTTAATCCGCAGGTTAATTGCATCAGAAACCCAAGCCTCCTAAGAAAAAGCAAACTATAAGAGATACTAGTTGATCCTGGGACAATCTCTGTCAAAAGGGAGAGAAAGAAGGAGAGGCTGCAGGGCTTAATGATGACTCATTACATGGAATCAGCTCTCCCCCCCCCCCCCCCCCCCCCCCCCCCCCCCCCCGCACGAGTCGAAAAAGCACCATTTAAGGCAGGACTTCTTTCATCCTTAAATCGAATTAGACCTGCCGATCACTACTAATGGAGAGTCTGCAACTGGAGAGGCATTCATCTGCCCCCTACGAAGGTGGGGAAGGGGGGAGAAATGGGACAGGCAATCAAACTAACTTTCTCCGCTCCCAAGTATTACCTTAGGCTGCATCCATATGGCAGAAACAATCCGGTTTGGCACCACTTTAACAACCCTGCCTCCTGCTGTAGAATTCTGGGAATTTAAGATTTGTACTAAAACAAATGACAGTACTTGCCCATAGGGAAACACTGTAGAATACTTGGATTTCCCTATGGGCAGGTATTCCCCAATGTTTCCCTCTGGGCAAGTATTCCCCTATGATTCCCTATGGGCAAGTATTCCCTTATGATTCCCTATGGGCAAGTATTCCCTTATGATTCCCTATGGGCAAGTATTCCCCAATGTTTCCCTGTGGGCAAGTATTCCCCAATGTTTCCCTGTGGGCAAGTATGTTCCCCTATGAGCAAATATGATTTTCCTAGGGGCAAGTACTGTCATTTGTCTTAGTACGTCCTGATTTGTATATGGTCTTTAATAAACTTTAATATTTTAATGCCTAATGTTTTAGGTTTATAAATTGTTTAATGAATTGTTTTTAAAACCTTATATTTATACTTTGTTAAGTTTTTTGTATAGTTTTTAATGTGTATTGTTTTAAATATGTTGTTATAGTTGCTTTGAGTTCCATTATTAGGGGAAAGGTGGGATATAAATAAATAAATAAATGACAGGAGAGGAGAGACAAACTCAGTATGATTTCAGTAAGGAACTAAAACAACTAAAATTGAAAAGTCTGATTTAAAAGAAATAACTAAAATCAAATATTTCAAGATTATGCTTTTTGGTATGAACTGTGGCAGAATGAGCCAATACTTCTCACTGTAAATATAGCGCCACCAAAACCCAGAATTTCCACTTAATCCACAAGACCAGGGTTGATCAAGTGAGATTTTTATTTTTTAAAAAAAAAAACAACCTTATTTTTCCTTATTGAAATGTATTTCTTTCTTGAAACTGGCTTGTTTTGAGTTAAACTGGGTCTTTCTGAAGGCCTCGTTCAGATATTAACATTTTCTTAATGCAATCAGTTAAAAAAGGAGTCTATGGTCCAAAACACACTGCAGAAAAATAATCCAGTTTGAGACTGCTTTAACTGCTCTGGCTCAATGCTA
>JAIPUX010001232.1:147405918-147430453 GCA_020142125.1 Phrynosoma platyrhinos | reverse complement strand
CACTTTATTATCGCTTTCTGGCCCACGTGTGATAACGTCCTAAGACAATACCTATTCACTCATTCATCTTTAATTTCTATTCTGAGCAGGAATTAATTTAAGACACCTGGTCAGAAGGAGGAGGAATACAGAACATTCTTTCAAAAATGTTCATTTCCTACTTATCCATGTCACCAGTGAAAGACCTCCTCTGCCTGTTTCTCAGTTCACCACACCATAAAGGGCAGCTCTCTTGCTGTTAAAAGGGATATCAATTGGATTTCATCAAGCAATTTCACTTATCACGATTCCTTTCATTTCACTGAGTAGAAATCAGTGCCAGATATACTCACAAATCATGTAAAGAGCTCAGACTCTGTGGGATCCCTCTAAATACAAACAAATAAAGTCTGTTGGAACAATACACTGTCTTTTGGTAGTTAGAGGCACCTTAAAATTGTCATGATTTAGAGTCTCCATATGTTTACATCCATCCCTGATGGAATTTTACTCCTATAGATTCTCCTCTAAATAAGACAGAGAAGTTAAATACACAGTCCAGCTATTTCATCTTAACGAATGCAATTTGAAACTCATTTCTGTTGAAAAGTACTTTCCTGTAGCAAGAAATTTTGGTATTTAATTGTCTTCAATAATGCTGTTGAAACACATTTTTGCCAAAATAAAATCTACTGTTAATCATAACCACAACATTTTGTTTGAGCAAGTTCTGCCTTGAGGTAAACATCTGGGTAAATCACTCTACCTCTGGCTCTTTGCAGATCCAGGCAGGCACCATGGTATCATGGTGCACTCTTACAGTCATCCCTGTCTGAAGCCTTGCTATGATACCATCAAATTCAGTTGTCCAGGATGCTACTGTAAAACTAAAAGAAGGGAAACCAAAATTCTGCATTGTTTAGCAGCAAAATGCACAGACTAAGCAAAGATCCATGACTTGAACTCCATTTGTTTTTAAGTAAATAACAAAATGCTGCAAAAGCAGCATTAATAATGAGCAAGTCATCTTTGGTAGGATATTATCACAATAGACTATGAGATAGTGTTTCTGCTGATAAATCAGAACCCCTATTTTGTAAGATGTAGTGGTGTAAATGGTGTGGTGGTTTGAGTGTTGGACCAGGATTCTCCAAAACCAAGGTTCAAATCCCTCAGTCATGGAAACCCACTGAATTATTTTGGGCAGGTCACTCTCCCTCAGCCTTAGACAATGACAATGACAAACCCCCTCTGAACAAATCTTGCCAGTAAAACATTAGGATGGGGTTACTCTTAGAGTTAACTTGAAGTCATATTTTTAAAAGTGTGGTATTCACATGAACAGAACACTGCAAATCTGGTTGAAAAATAGAATACAGAACAATATAGCAGAATTATATAAGAGAACTGCTTTTCTTTCACATCCTGTCCTTCCTCTCAAAGACCCTAGGGAAACTCAATATAAAGTCACAAAGCAAAACATGTCCATCAAGATAAAGCAGCTTAAGAGTCAATCCCTTTCAACTAATTTTCTGGGGGCTTCACACCAATGGGGGAGTAGGACCAGAGCAAAAAAAAAAAAAAAAAATCCAAGCTCAATTGGGGAGATCAAAGAAAAATGGAGGGGAAGAGAGGGGGGGCAAAAAGTAACAAGTAACTCATACTCAAATGTATGCATTCATTGTTATTTGTCATCAAGTCAATTTTGACTTATGGCAACCCTAAGAATGAGAGACTGCCAAGATTCCTGGTCATTAATTGTCCTCCTCAGGTTATACAAACTCAGGGCTGTGGCTTCCTTGATTGAATCAATCCACTGCAGTCCAGTCTCCCTCTTTTCCTACTGCCTTTCACTTTATCAAGTATTGCGTTCTTTTCCAATGAGCTCTTTTCCAATGAGCAAACATCTCCATTCTCCCATGAGATGTACAAAATATAACAGCCTTAGTTTAGTCATTTTCACTTCCAATGAGAGTTCAGGCTTGATTTGTTCCAGGACCTATTCATTTTGTCATTTTAGCAGTCCACAGTATCTGCAAAACTCTTCTCCAGTACCCTATTTCAAATGAGTTGATTTTCTTCCTGTAAGCTTTCTTCACTGTCCAGTTTTCTCAACCATACATAGAAATTGGAAATACAGTGAAGATCCACTGGAAATTGGTTTCAGGACCCCCCATGGATACCAAAATCCATGGATGCTCAAGTCTCATTAAATACAATGGTATAGACGAGGAATGGTATCTGTTGTATAGAAGAGTGCTGATGATACTGTGAACATCCGAAAAGACAAACAAATGGGTCCTTGAAGAGATCAGGCCTGAATTCTTCCTGGAAGCCAAGATGATCAAATTGAGGCTGTCATACTTTGTCTACATTATGAGAAGGCACAACTCATTAGAAAAGACAATAATGCTGGGAAAGGCAGAAGGTAGTAGAAAGAGAGGAGGACAGCATGTCAGATGAATAGACTCCATCAGGGAGGTCATGGGCCTGAATTTACAGAACCTCAGCACAGCAGTGGAGAATAGGGGGTCTTGGAGATATCTCATCCACAGGGTCACCATGAGTCAGGGGTGACTTAAGGGCAATGTGTGTGTCTGTGTCTGTGTGATATGTGATCTCCATATATATATGGAGGGATGCAGTGGCTCAAGTGGTTAAGATGGCAGTTCTGATGACTGGAAGATCGGAAGGTTGGCAGTTCAAGTTCCGGGTGTTGCATGATGGGGTGAGCTCCCATCACTAGTCCCAGCTTCTGCCAACCTAGCAGTTTGAAAGCATGCAAATGCAAGTAGATAAATAGATACCACTTTGGTGGGAAGGTAAACAGCGTTCTGTGCAATCCTGCTGGTCACATGATCACAGAGTAGTCTCTGACAACGCTGGCTCTTTGGCCTAGTAACGGAGATGAACACTGCCTCCTATGGTCGGACACAACTTGACAACCTTGTCAACAAGGAATACCTTTACCTTTACCTTTAAGCAGAGCACTGAAGAATAGGGGGTCTTGGAGATATCTCATCCACAGGGTCACCATGAATCAGGGCCGACTTGAGGGCAGTATATATATTGGAATTCATATATTTTTTTGAATATTTTGACTCCATGGACAAAGAATCTGTGAATTTGTAGGGCCAGCTGTATTATGGCCTTTCCAGTGTATTCTTACATATTTGTATATAACACAGATTTATTCATACACACACTTACCCAGATTCATAACGCAGACAAGCTAGGGGAAAGCTGCCTACTGGAAACAAAGCAAGACTTTAAAAGTGCAGTTGCCCCATGGGGGAGGGATATTTGGAGTCACAGGGATGAGTTAACCCAGCCCAGCTCAATTCCCCCCCCCCACATCGCTCGTCTGAAATATGCACATACAAAATCTCTCTGATACACATTAACACTGCAATTAGGGTTGAACATGACTTTCATTAAAGCAAAGAATAATATATGAGCTGCCAAATGTTGTCAGACTGCAGTTTCCAGTATCCTTTACCTGACTAGGACTGGTAGGAGTTGTCCAAAATAATCTAGACAGCCACAAGTGGCCCACTTCTACATTAGAGGTACTGGAAAATTCTTTGTGGGTGCTTGTATGTTACAATCCTGGTTGTTCAGGAGAATACAGTCGGCCTTCCCTTTTCATGGGGGATCCATTCTGGACCTCCCTGTGAAAGTGGAGATTCAAAATATTAAAGTCCCATTGATTTAAACAGAGGTCACCCCTCCGTGAATATGCAAAACTGTGGACTTGAAGTTTGCAAGAACAGAGGGATGACTGTAATGTTTAGGACGGGAGAAGGGGAAATAGGGAGGGTCTATGGATTGCATTCCACCCATAATCCACTCTACTGCCACTTCCAGGGGTGCTTGCCTCTTAATGGGTGATGGTTGGCAATCTGACCATCAAGTCCCATGGATGGCTCTGCATTCTGAAATGAAAGAGTAGGCTCCATGTAGCTGATGCAGTCTAAATCAGTAGCCAAAAGTTGTGGGTGGAAATGCTTGGCTTTTCTCAGTTGCTCTCAAGCTTCAAATGAATCAGGCATACAGTAATTTTGCATGTAGCCAGAATGTGGGGGAAAAACAACACCTACAGCACCACATCAAAAGCCTTCCCAATCCTCAAAAATAGAATAATCTTTCCATTACAATCATTATCTTTTAGATGTGAAGCATTACAGAAAGGTAAGAGATTGAGAGCTGTCAACTCTTGCTTTCATATTTGATTCTACCCAACCCCCATATACACACACACCTTTCTTGACTAAAGAAGAACTTGCACAACAGCTGGTTTGATTGTGTCTTTCATTTAAAATAAAACACTTCAGGCTATCTGCCGGCATAATCATTAGTTTTAATTCAGTTTTTGTTGTTGACTTTAGACTTGCACAAATTGTTTCTCTGTCAGTGCTTGCATTCAAGTGTCCTCACCAGTAGATCCAAAGTTCTTATCAAATGCTATTTAACTGTGCTTCCGTTGATACTGTGTTTTGGTTGCACGTAGTGCCCATTTCTAGCTACCACAACTGTTCCATAAGACAAGTGTACAATTTACAATTGGTAACGTTTTATGTCTTTGACCATCTCAGCCATCCTCCTGCATGCGTCAATAGTAACCTTGACCCTGCCTGTAACAAGCATGAGTCTGCAGCCAGGCTGTCACTGTGCAAGATATTTAGAGTGTTCAAATCCATTGGAAAGGGATTTAAGAATGGAATGCAGAGGAGAGTATGAGGGAGGAGCAAACTCTAAGGTATGCAATCTGCCCATTGCATTTCAAACCTTGGAAAAGTTACTTTTTTTTTACTCTTAAGACCCCTCAGACAGCATGATCAATGGCTGTTTTAGCTAGGTATTCTGGTGTTGTCCACAAAAGTAAATTTTCCAAGCTCTCTTATAGCCAATTAATAAAACATCAAGGCCAGAATTAGGTAGACTTGGACAGTGGCTATGGCCACTACATCTGTTGTAGAATTCAAAAATATAGTTGTTTTAGTCTGTAGAATCAGTATATTGAGAGATCTAGTAGCACCTTTGAGACTAACTGAAAGAAAGAATTTGGCAGCATGAGCTTTTGTAGACTTACATCCAAATGCATCTGAGAAAGTAGACTTAAGTCTATGAAAGCTCATGCTGCCAACTTCTTTCTTTAGTTGGTCTCAAAGGTGCTACAAGATCTCTCTGCTCACATCTGTTGTTTTTAAGTGTGTGAGAGAAAGAGAAAGAGAGTAAAATATCCTAGTTTTCTACTAAAGAAATAGCATGCAGAGAAGCTAATAAGCATCACTAAAAGAATTAAACAATAGAACAATTAAAAGTGATTGTTATGAACTTTTATTAAACTTTTTATATTAAAGAAGTTTGGAAAGATGTTTGCAAAAGGGGTCAGACTGAGAACTGACTGCAACTCCAAAGTCCTTAGCTTTGTAAAGTAAAACTTTGGATAAGGTGCCACATGTTATTTGTGCAGACAAGCTGGTAAAGTGTGGGCTAAACACTATTAAGTGAATTTACAGATGGTTGATTAACCAAAGAGTATGTCATCATGACTAGTGGAGTATCACAGGATTCTGTTGTTGTTGGCCTGATGTGATTCAACATCTTTACACATGACCTAGATCAGGGGTCGGCAACCTACGGCCCATGGGCTGGTTCCGGCCCATGGAGCCCCGCTTACCTACCCCCGCTGACCCCTGCCGCTGCCGCCTGCCACCACCGCCATGCATTTTGGTCGCCGCGCAGCTGCTCGCATCGCGACTGCCATTTTGGAGAACAAAATGGCAGCCACGACGTGCCTGGACATGCTCAGGTGTACTGCGCATGTGCAAACGCGTTGCAGCCGCCATTTTGGAGAACAAAATGGCAGCCGTGACATGTGCGGCGGCGGCGGTGGCGGTGGCAGCACGCGCGGGGGGTTGCGCACGACAGCGGGGGGTCGCACGCACGCGCATAAGCGAGCACGCTGCCATCCCCCCCCCCGGCCCACTGGAAGGGATGACTTCGAGGGACCGGCCCCCGGCTCAAAAAGGTTGCCTACCCCTGACCTAGATGAAAGAGTTGAGGGGATGCTCATCATATTTGCAGAGAACACCAAATTGAGAGGGTAGTTAATTCAACTTCACAGATTGGAGAACTGGGCCAAAACAAGCAAAAAGAATTTTGACAGGGATAACTATAAGATTCCTGATTTAGGCAGGAAAGAAATCATATGAATAAATATAAGATATCTAATACCTTGGCTGACAACAGTACATGTGACATGGGTCTTAGGGCCTTTGCAGACTGCTAGAAATAGTGCAAATTGAGTCCACTTTAACTGCCCTGGCTCACTGCTAGGGAATCATAGGAACTGTATTTTTTTTCTGAGACATTGAGCCTTCTCTGTCAGAGAGCTCTGGTTCCACAATAAACTACAGTTCCCATGATTCCCTAGCACTGAGTCAAGGCAGTTAAATTGGACTCAATTTGCACTATTTTTGGCAGTCTGCAAAGGTCCTTAGTAATTTGTGAACCACCAGTGTGATGTTGCCACTCCACTATCTCTCAGCTGCTCAGCACACCTCCTCCCTGGACTGGAGCAGCCATGTAACGGTAGCCAAGGGGCTGGCTGGCTGGCTGGATGTGTGTGTTGCTGTTCAATCTGCTGGGAGGCTGGAGTAGATATAACTCTGTTCCCCAGGAGCTTGGGATCACAATGCACTGTCCAAAAAGGGACTTGCGCACATGGAAATCAACAACTCTGCTCCCCTTGCAGTCTCTTCCAGCTCTAAGATTTTATGATTCTAAGATTCTGTCCTACCTTTCAGAATGCTTTTTTTGGGATGTAAAATAAACTGGAAAGCAAAAAAAGAGGCAGAGAGGGGAGGGTTTGACGTCTGATGGAGGCAGCCTGGGGAAAAAGAAAGAAGTATCAAGGCAGTAAAGGAAGATATGGGGGCTATTGGTGGAAAAGGAGAGCAAAGGGCATGCAAAGTGGGCAGGCAGTGGCAGAGAGATGTGTCATGTGTAAATGTCCCAAATCACTCTGTATAGTGTTAGGATCAGATCTACTTAGGGGAATTTATAATTAGCTCAAATATGCGAGAGTGAGGTCCCAACAAAGCCTCTCGGGATCATGTACTATTATGTATACCAGAGGACTAATAGATCTCTCAAGGGAGGATGCAGAGATGGGCTTATCCATTAAAGTCTAAATATTGATTAATTAACAAATAGGGAAAAACTGCACACACTCAAATATGGCACACACACACCAGAAGGAAAGATGGGTGAAAGTGGGGATAGCTTGAGAGGAGCTAGGCTGAGGGGAAATACTTACTTCCGAAGGCTTCTCTGGACTTGGCTGCGAAGGTCGATGATGATGGTGATGAAGCACAGCCGCTGAAATGAGGGGAAGGAGATGGCCACAGGAGCTAAATCAGAATACAGACCGACATGGAGTCTGCATGCACTCTGAAGATAGCACATGGAGCCTAGAAATCCAAGGGTTCTTATAGGGAATCCTGCCTTCTAATTATAAGCCTAATGGCTGTCGGACAAAGGTGTTGATGGGTTTAGTATTGTCAACCTAGGTGTGAGCATAGTCTAAACCAAGGGTAGGCAACCTAAGGCCCCGGGGCCGGATGCGGCCCCCGAGGCCTTTGGACCACCGCCACCACCCGCCATGCAACCCGACCCCCAGCTCAAAAAGGTTGCCTACCCCTGGTCTAAACAATACATTTGGTTTCAAAACTATCAAGGAAGGGAGGCTAGAGAAAGGGGTGCAGTCAAATCTGATCACTGCCCCATTAAGTGTGAGACTCAAGACAAATAAACGCTATTAGGTGTCCTTTCCAATACAATGGTCTTTTCCTTTTGGCAACTCCCAAACCTGTCTGTTAGGGAATTTTCCAGTGGTCTTGGGCAGGTCTCTCAGTGCCTACATGACCTGCCATCTAGGGAATTATGGCTGACATCCTTCAGAGGTCAGTCTGGGATCATGGAGGGAACTCCACATGTGTCCAAAATTTTATGAAAATGCACATATGCTAACAATCGGTTAGTGTTAGTTGATATCAGTGCTGATGACCCTTTGCTTGCTTGCTAGTCCACCCACTCTTTCTTTCCCTCCTTCCCTGCTTCTCCTGTCTTGATCACTTCCCCTCCTGATGAAGAAAGCAAAAAATGGGAGTCTGGAGCATTTCTGATAAGAGACTGGACTGCTCCTGGCTGGAGAGGATGGGAGGGAGAGAAGGAGTAAAAGGCAAAGGCTGGCTGGCTGACTGCTCATGTGCAATGTACAAGCCCAGCCAGCCAGCCTTTGCCTTGGCTCCTATCATGTGGCCACTCTACTACAGGGAGGAGGTGGGCTGAGCAGCCTTCAAGCCTTTGTAGACCCCTATGAGGACGTTGTGGCCCCTGGGGGGGTCCATGGACAATAAGTTAAGAACCACTGTTCCATGGTGTCCCAGCAACAAATATAATGAGGCAAACCTCTTCATTCATTCCACAAAGAAATTAATGGGTAGCATTAACAGTCTTATTGGTTGTGTGGGTAAGGAAGTAAATTAACTATGTTGTGTCTAAGATATTTTCCCAGGCTCTGATTTTAATTAAAATTGCATTTTAAACATATGATTGTAGAACTGGCCCTTAGGGGAGCCATCAACTAGAAATCTCCAGTCCAAATCAGCAGCCACTCCTAGTGCAAACCAGTAGTGAATTGCCAATGTAAATGAATGGTGGAAAGTCCTATGTCAAATGTCTGACACTCCTTTATGCAGAACTTCATTTTATCTCACCTAGCTCAGTTCCCTGAGGTGTGATTACGAAAGACAGCCGTGTCTCTTGTGAAACAGAGGACACATTCGTACCGATGCTGTCAAATAGTAGTAGTGTACTCCACCAGTTATTTTACCAGTAAAACCTAGTGGTTTATGCCCGCACGTACTACTTGTGTACTCTCTACATTGTCGCTTCAGTGACACACAGCGATGTAATTCTACATGAATCTTATTCTCATGGGTAGGAATGAAAAATCTTAGCATTTTTCTCATTGTTGTAAGAAAATCCTGGAAAATTAGTCAGTTTTCAACTATGCAAAAAATTGACATGTAGGGGATTTCCCCCCCCCCCCGAAAACAGCTTTTGTTTGCTCTTTTTTTATGTTTTCTGCATCTAAAATCATATTTTCTGGGCAGGAAAGTTATCTGTGCACAGATAATTACATTTCTGTGAAGAAAATGCCATTTTCTTCACACACACACCCAAAAAAGTGTGTTTTTGTACTTCATAAGTCCCAAATTAGAGAGCCTGCATGGTGTAGTGCTTTGAGTGTTGGACCATGACTCTGAAAACCAGGGTTCAAATCTTGTTTCAGCCATGGAAATCCACTGGGTGACCCTGGGTAAGTCATACTCTCTCAGCCTCAGGGGAAGGCAGTGGCAAACCACCTCTGAACAAATCTTGTTAAGCAAACCCTGTGAATGGTTCATCTTGAAGTCACCACAAATCAGAAACAACTTGAAGGCAAACACCACCACCACCAACAACAACAAAGTCCCAAACTGCAAAAAAAAAATTTTTTTTAATTGTCCATCCAGGATTCCCTTCATCAGTATTTCCCAATACTCAAGAAACTCATTTTTCATCCGGGAATCAAATATTTATACATATATATGCTTTCCATTCTGGAAGCACATAAAGACAATGCAGACAGTTACAGAAGTGCAACTTCAATGCTGCTGGATTAAATTACTATAATTTTCTTCTAATGCTACTGCTGGAGGAAGCTACTGATGTTAGGGAGCATAAACAGAATTGCATCCTGTGTTTTAAAGAGCTCTTCAGATGCTGATAGACCCAGGGTGCATCTACACTGACTGGAATAGCCAGCTAATCTTCATGTTACACAGACTCCCAGTGACGAAGCCTTGTCTACACACATTGAGGCAAGTTTGGGAGAACTGTCCACACAGTTCTCCCTTTTGAACACACCCTGGTCTGATAAAACACAGTATGTGCAAGATAAATCACAGTATGTACAACTGCACAGCCATGGCCACTCTGGATTTTTTTCTCTCCATGCCCCCCATGGATGTGAATGTGCATATTTACATATCTCTGAACTCCTTTCCCTGGCCTCACACTGACATCACATGGAGCACAGTCCACATACACACACAAATATCTGCAGGCCTTCCCGGAATAACCACCCAGCAAAAATTGGAGGTGATCTACCACTTATTCCTCCCGTTATTTCCATCACCAGGCCGATAGGACTGTATTGTGTTTGGTTTTAATCTGTGAATCTGTTTTTAATTCATTAATAGTTTAATCCTGTTTTAAGGGGTGGGTGGTTGGGGAGGGGAAAATGGAATGTTTTAATCTGATGTATTTTTAATCTGTTGTACGCCACCCCGATTGCTGAGCAGAGGGGCGGGTTATAAATAAATTTATTATTATTATTATTATTATTATTATTATTATTATTATTATTATTATTATTATTATTTTCTGCTCAAAACCAAAATAAATCCTTACTTTTTTTTAAAGCCCTAGGGGATGAAAAGGCCTGGATTCAGCCCCAGTTATTCTGTATGCCATTTGGACAGCTTGCTGTGAAAACTAGGTGAGACTGTTTTATTTGGCCCATGTAGACGCACCCCCAGTCTAAGTCCACATATAATGGGCTAGGTTTCAAGAGTCAAGAATGTGCACACCCTTCACTACATATAGGGTGGTTCTTCAATTCTTCTCACTCTTGAGTACTGGTATAATTTCCACCTCTTTCAGGTATCAGAATTCTCAGGGCTCAGTCTCTGAATAATGTTTCAAAAGAAAGTTAAATGAAACATACCGGATTAAATGAAAGGTCTATGTAGATCAACACTGTGTTTCCACAGTAGTCATCCACTTGACTACGGGAAGTCCACAAGTAGCAGCAACCACTGGTGTTGAAAGGCAAACTAATCTGACATCCAGTGTTACAGCCATTATGACTCATAGCCATTGATAACCTTATTGTCAATGGGTTTGTTTGATCCCCTTCTAAATGCCTTTAAGTTGATGGCACCTCATGTGTTTGTGAGTTAAGCAACACATTGGCCCACATCCTATATTGGAATGCATTGTGTAGATCTCCACATGGAGAGTTGCATGTTGATTTCTGCTACTACAACCTTTGCATTGAATGATAACATTGCACATCCAAATGCACAACTGAATGCACACTCTCTGCAGAAAAAGGTGTATGTGCATTGTCCAAAAATGCACCCCCACATATACACCAGCACTACATGAGCCACTCGATTTCTGCGACCTTGAATTGAATGTGGACACTTACATTTGAAACAAAAATGTACAACCACCTCTGCTGGGCAATTTTCCACATGTGTAAGATACCAATGAGATACAAAGTACTTAAATTTATCTTTTCTGAACCTCCTGTGATTTGGCTTAGTTTGATGGCCCTGGCAAGAAAGAGAGACAAAGATGTTCCCTGTCCACTTTTTCAACAGCATGCATAATTTTATAGATTGCTAACATGTCAGCAGCTGGTTGTCATGCCACTAAGGTCAGAGGCAAGTAATGTGGTCCATGGAGAAGCAGATCACTTTCCACAAGCATCAAGCAAAGAATGGAAAGGTCAGCAGCATCAAGTAGCATAATCTGAGTTCCATAAGTAGCACCATGTGTGAAGGAAGCAGATTGGTATGGTAAATTATCCTCACAGCAAGATATTCTGTTCAGAATGAGCAGCAAACCAAGGCTGAAAGGGGTCCTTGGCATCCAAGGCCATCACAAGGTATTTTTCTGTATGAAATGAAGAAAAAGATGGTGCCCTCTCTTTCCATGAAAAAAAAAAGCTGTCTAGGTTGGCATTTGAATCTTCCTTCAACATTGGTGATGGGACAAGGGACATCCTGAAGGGAACAGACTAGGTTAAGAGACAGAGGCCAGGCCATGGGACACAACAGTCTTCTCCAAAACCTTGCTGGTACCTCCCACCTTCTTTTACCTGGATGTTGCAAAATGCAAATCCCATAATCATTCACCACTGGCTATGAAGAATTGGCCTGATGGGAGTTGCAATTCAACAACGTTTTAGAAAGCCACAATCTGTCGATCCCTTACTTGAACCAAAGTGCCTATCACTATTCAATTGTGTTTCTTTGTATTTTCTAAATGATTGTTTTCCTCTGGCAATTCTAGGCTTCATCAAGAGTAAGAGTATAGTGTCTATTTTAATGCAATTCATAATATCTATTCTGCTTTGGTTAGACCTCAGCTAGAATATTTTGTTCTTCTTTGGAGGTCTTCAAACAGGTTGGATGAGCATCTCTCAGGAGTGCTTTAGTCATAATTTCCTACATGACCAGATGGTCCTTGTAGGTCCTTCCAATTGTGATTCTATGATCTCCACTGAACTAATAGCAGCTTGTTTACCGGCAAAATTGCACAGTAGTACAGATGAGTAGTTTTAGGGCCGTTACAGACTGCCAGAAATAATGCAGCTTGAGACCACTTTAACTGTCCTGGCTCAATGCTAGGGAATCATGGGAATTGTAGTTTTTTCTGAGACATTGAGCCTTCTCTGCCAGAGAGCCCTGATGCCACAATAAACTACAGTTCCCATGATTTCTAGCACTGTGCCAAGGCAGTTAAAGTGGTCTCAAGCTGCATTATTTCTGGCAGTCTGTAAAGGCCCTTAGACTTACCAGTTTTATAGGCTGGTGGGTTTAAATGGCTACATGTATTATTTCAATATTTTTCACGTCTCTCCACCATTTCACATTTCACAGCAGTTTCTACATTTCTAATAAAGCAAACCCCACTTTGAACAAACAAACCTGTTTTCTACTCTTGGTTAAAAAAAGCTCAGAGTATATTCAGTTGAACAGTTTATACTTACTGAAATTATAGTACCATCATGACTGCAAGAATAAAAAGGAGTTTGCACTGCCCACCTTCATGATAAAAACATTTACAGTACTTTAAATCATCACCATTTGCTTGTAGAAAAAGGAAAATACATTTGAAGTAACAATTATTAAATGAACTATTATAACCATATGCATGTCCAACCAGCCCATTGCTGAGAATAAAATGAATTCTTTGTTTAATAAGAAAGGAAGCTGCAAGGAACAGTCTAAACTCTGATGGATTCTGAACGTATGTATACTGGCCTTGTTTGGAATTGTCTCCATCCCCACTCTCTGGGGGTACTTCTATGGGGCCCTGGGTTTCAGAGCCCTGGGCTTTGGTCACAAGGTTTATTGCTGTTCAGCTCACAAAAAACAGAGGGAGGGAAATAAAGTAGAGAGGTTCTCATAGAACTGGAGTAGGAGTGGGCAACATGAGACCTGCAGCACATACACATGCCCTGTTTGGCTGATTTTTGCAGCCCTTGGAGGCCCCATTGTTGATTGCAGCATCATGCTACTCAAATTTGATGTGCTACGGCTAAAACAAGACATGCATGAAAGATGGACCTTGTTTTAAAAATAAATGGTATTTTCTGGAGGATTACCATGGGCCCTGTTTTAGCATTAAATATCATTTTTCACAACCAGAACAAAAACTACTTCCAGTTGCCACACCACCCAATTTTAGAGACACATGTGTATCCCAGGATGGAATCCAGGGGGCTATAAAATAAAATAAAATAAATCAGCTTCCAGACCCTCGGAATTTCCTCACCATAGCATTAAAACAATTTCTCACATTTGTTAGGAAGGGCTTATTCTCTGAGCCTTGAAAAAGATTTCAGACACATATAGATACATGGGTCTTCCAAGCAAGTGTGTTAGCACGATTGTGGCTTCATCCCACAGTGTTACAAAGGATTTGCCAGTGTCCAGTGTTATGGATTTTTTGGATGTTGCACTAAACCTTGGGTTAGGATTTTTTGTCTTCCTAAAGACACATCTAGAGTAGCTGCAAAAAAAAAAAATGGTTAAAGCTCTAAAATGTTGCAAGAGGCATCAGTTGTGCATCTTCTCCTTGACTTAGATATTTTCCTGAGACCAGTATAATAGGAATACAGGAACTATTGTTGTGTGCCTTCAAGTCATTTCCAACTGGTGGCAACCTTAAAGGGACCCTATCACAGGGGCAAGATTTGTTCAGATGGGGGTTACCATTGCTTTCCTTTGAAGCAGAGATAATATGACTTGTCCAAGATCACCCAATAGGATTCCATGGCAGAATGGGAATGTGACACCTGGTTTCTAGAGGACTAGTCCAAGACCATACTACCACATCATGCTACCTCTCTCCAAACTATGGAAACTACCTAATGGAATGGAGACATATTGGATTGCAAAAGAGGGGTCCTTGTTGAGATGCAAATGGATTTTAAATTTCCTGGACTTTGAGAATCCCCTATATCTACATGGCCAGAAGGAGGAGGAACCCACTTGCAAAAGATATCCTTCCCACCATATACCAACTTAACTAAAGACTGAAACAACATGTTGGCATCTGATTAACATCTCCAATTGTTTTCTACTGTTTGGTTTGTAGCATCTTGCTACAAGCCCATGGAGCTCTGAAAGCTTGCAACAAGTATATTGTGCATTTTGGTTGGTCAATAAAGATATCACTGATGTATTTTTGTTTGAATTTGCTAAATGGCCAACACTGCTACCCCTGAATGTTACCTAATGGCCATGTTCCCATCAAGCTGACTAACCTAAATAACTGTCAATAGGGCAATCAAAAGCCCCAATGGGGTAAAGGTTCCACTCATGAAGCATCTCTGCCTTTCTACCAACTGAGTAGTCAAGTACTAACCCAGCAAATCAAGCACCTGTAACTATCCTCTTTCATCTTGAATATGGTGCCATAGTCTTTTGAATAGCTAACTGTATGAAGAAGTTGTCAAAAGACAAACAACCACCTGCATCAGGGATGTGGGGAAGGGGATGAGGACATTGCCCTCCCTGCGTAAGAATGATATACACACCATGGATTGTTTCTTTACTCCCCAAATTTCTAGCATTTCAGAGTAAGAAATTGAACCTTGTTCACAACTCAAATGCATCTGAAGAAATAATAATAATAATAATAATAATAATAATAATAATAATAATAATAATAATAATATGTTTATATCCTGCCCCTCTGCAGAGCAATCAGAGCGGCTTACAACATTAAAATTTCCATACAGATATATTAATACAATCATCACCTTCCTCATACAGAGGGCAACTTCATGAAGAGAAGAGAGTCTGCTGTCCATGGAGGCTTTCCTAATTGTTTGAAACCTCAGAAAATCACAGGTAGAGCCTGTATGGACAGAAGAAGCACTCCTCTTCAGGATTACTGTCCATGTGAAGTCTATGAAAACTCATGCTGCCAATTTCTTTCTTTCAGTGATAGTCTCAAAGGTGCTACAAGATCTCTTTACATACTTGTTTACAACTGGAATTCTTATATTTGTTATGTTCCCATTCCCCTGGGAGCTTTGCCTGCCCCTTTTCTTTGGATGCTAAAACTGAATTTATAAATGGTCAATAGACGTTTTAAGTTACTGTGATGTAAAAAATTTGGGACTGAAGTAAAATTTCATTGGGAGCCAGAATTCTGATTTGGTGAATTCCCCACCTTCACCCATAGCTGCACCTTTTGTTCAAAAGTCAGAGATGCCTTTATGCCCTTTGTGTAGATCAGGAGTAGGCAGCTGCTAGGAGTTGGGGGATCCCACTGTCCCTCCAAGTGACTTCAGAGGGTCACATCTCAACCCCTGACTCCCTGGTTTATTTTATCTTTCACTGTAAAACTATAAAACTCGAAATGATAGAATGAGTGAAGAAAAGTCATGAAATAGCTTATGCATCCCCAACTGGGTGTGGGGAATATAGTAAAATTTTGAAACAGGGTGCTGACAGGTTTTTTTGGGGGGGGGGCTCAAAAATTGGGGCTGTACGGAGTCTGCAGTTCATTCTTAGAACACTTCTAGGTTCACCACATTCAGGGTCCAGCCTGTGAGTAAAAAAAAAAAAAATCTTTCTGTGCTTTGTTTAAAACCCTAGAACTATCTGAGAATCCAGTGAATCAACACACATCTGTTTTTCTGCCTTTTGACAACTTGGTACCCAGAATGTCTCCAATGGCTTGAGGCTAATGCCACATTAGAATTTGGAATTTGAGACTGAAGTTGAGAACTCAAAGGTTTTCTACATGCATGACGTTTTCCTTCATTTTTGGCAAACCCTTCCTGTTGTTGTGTGTCTTCAAGTCATTTCCAACCTATGGTGACCTTAAAGTAATCCTATCACAGGGTTTTCTTGGCAAGATTTGTTCAGAAGGAGGTTGCTGTTGCCTTACTCTGAGGCTGAGAGAATGTAACTTGTCCATGGTAAGCCAGTGGGTTTCCATGGCTGAGCAGAGATTTGAACCCTGGTCTCCTAGAGTCCTAGTCCAAATTTCAAACCATTGCACCTTGCTGGCCTCCAAATCTTCACATTCACATCAATGTAGCCAATGTCATTCCTGTTTCATTTCTTTTCCTTTCATCCTAAATCTATGGTATATCCTTTTCTGCATGGTAGTTTTAATTTCATCAGCTTGTGAATCATACAACTTTGCAATCGGCTCTTTTGGCTACTGTTTGACAAATACTGATTTCCACACTCTGGGTGTGTGCATTTAGGGGAGAGGGGTCCTGTCAAGTCATTATGTATTTTTAAGTGGTGTTATATGTTTTTAACTGTCATCTTGCGTCCATCTGTTGTTATATTTTAATCTGTTGTTCTCCACCTTGATCAGCAAGGGGAGGCACATTGTTGCTGTTGTTGTTATCCAAATTAGAATTATTAGATTGACCCATCTCCTAAGGATGCATAGGGATGCATCTGAAGAGGTAGGCCCAAGTCTACAAAAGCTCATGCTACCAGCTTCTGACGTTTTCACACAGGCGGCTCTAAAGCCGCCTGGAAGCCCCCTGGAAGCCATCAGGAGTCATTCCGGCGGCGAAAACAGCAGCCGCCGGAATGACTCCTGATTGCCTCCGGCAGAAGCGCCTGTAATTCCTTTTTAAAAAAGGAATTAAAAAGATGGGGCTAAAGCCGGCTAGTGGCAGGGATGGCGCAGGGATTGCGCAAGATGGGGCGGGGCTTGCTGCGACGTCGTATGAACACGACAAGCAAGACCCCGGAGTGAGGCAGGGATGGCGCAGGGATGGCGAAGGATGAGGAGGGGCTTGCTGCGACGTCGTGTGAACTTTTCCTGCACAGAGCCGGAGTGGGGCCGGATGGAGGTAGGAATGACTCCCTTTTTTGCCCCGTGTGAAAACGTCCTTAGTCTCAAAGGTGCCACAAGATCCTAATAATAATAATAATAATAATAATAATAATAATAATAATTGTTTATACCCCACCCCTCTGAGATCAAGGTGGCTAACAAAGTTAAAAGGTACAGTACATTCCAACCCTATCCCTACCCCCCCTTAAAAAGTTATTAAATCAAAGAAAAGTTAAAAAACCGAACACTATAAAACTGCAGCAATTAGCTGCAACAATAATAACAGTATAAATGATAATAAATTAAAAAGAAAGAAGACAAGAAAAAAACAAAAAAGGAAAACGACGGTATTATATCACATTAGGGGAGTTTCTAGGAAAATTCTTCCAGAAGAGTTCCTGAGGCCGGGATTAACTATCCTGGAAAGGCCTGCCGGAAGAGGTCTGTCTTGACAGCTTTTTTAAAGCTGTCTAAAGATGTCAATTGGTGGATCTCGTCCAGCAGGCCGTTCCATAATCTGGGGGCGACAACAGAAAAAGCCCTCTGGGAGGTGGCTGAAAGCCTAGATCTTTGTGGCTGCAACAAATTCCTCCCAGAGGACCGGAGTGTGTGGGGAGGATTGTAAGAGAGAAGGCGGTCCCGGAGATAGTTTGGACCCAAGACATTTAGGGCTTTAAAGGTGATAACCAACACCTTGTACTGTACTGTACTGTACTTTGCATCCCAACTAAATCCCTTTGCATACTGATTTTCCAGACTATGGCTATGTCTTTGAATTCTACAGAAGGGAATGGCAACTGTGCAGCAGGTAATTTTTGCTCTGCATTACCTCCTACCACCACCCCATCTCTTTATTGATAAGATTGGAGCAGCACATCAGAAATGAAAAATCTTCACCTACAGTCATCACATTTGGAAAATTTTCAGCCACATGATGGATTTGGGGTTGTGGGGGAAGCCAAACTACCACAGCTGTGTGCAGTTTTGCTGTTTTTTGTGTGGTTTGGGACCAAACATAAACTGGAACTCTCACAGAAAAAAAAATGGGGAGGGAGTTTCCAGAGGACTTTGGCAGGAAACTTTGGAAGCCACCTTTCTCCCTTACCTGTCCTAAACCATGATTACATTAACTAGCCTTGTTTTCCTCATCTGTAACTTATATTCACGTGTGTGTGTGTGTGTGTGTGTGAACAAAAATTTATAATAAATAAAGGTCCATATTTGGAGATTTTCAGCAAGTATGTCCAAGCCAGGTATTTCCCTGTCCACAAGTAGAAGGTCCCCTGAATTTAGTACAGAAATCATCTGTGTGCAAGTAGAGTTAAAATCTCCAGGAGTCTGCATGGCTTGTTATATGTATCTACATGGAGCATAGATGTTTGTGTGAATGAAGATATGCAGCAGTAACACATCCACACAGCATCAAATACATGACAGCATCAAGTATATGAACATTTCATTCATATAATACAAGGCAGATTCTAGCTCTTTTGTTTTTGTTTTTTTGCATTGCACACATTGAGGATTTGCATTTGTTGTCTTTCAAATTCTCTTTGATGCCCAAAGCACTCTTCACATCTGGATGTCCTGCAGGAACTGAACCCATGGAGAAATAATAAATTCTACATAAAGCAGAGACATTCCAACAGAAACATTCCAATATCTTGGCTCAGCTGGCAAGCCATTAAGACGCTGTGGAAATCAGATGGAGTGCTTGGTGCAAGAGTTCGGATCCCATGGCTAACAGAAACAGCTTGGTGGGAGACAATTGTGCATACCGTGCCTGGTGAGACAACAAAGAACAATGAGATTGGATCTGAGGATAATTCCTCTCTTAAGTTAATAAATAAAGTCTTGGTTATTATTCATCCCCTTCATATCCCTCGTGCACATCACATGGTGCCTTTCATTTGTCCTTTGTTTTTTCCTGCTTTAATTGCTCCCTTCCTCCTGTAATTCTGGGAAGTTATGAATAGTTCAAATGTTATTTGACAAGATTAAACCTAAATCAGCATGCTCTGTTGATGAGTATGTTTACATCATTTGTTTATTCAAATGTTGACTGGTTTAGAAGCTGGGTTGGAAACAAGTGTCAAACATACGGATAATGATGCCCTCATGTGCCCCTTGCCTTTTTAAGAGGAACTTTATTTGGTTAATTAATCCCACTTAACCATCTTATTCATTCAGATGGGCTGTACAATTACATAATAATAATAATAATAATAATAATAATAATAATAATAATAATAATAAATTTTATTTATACCTCACCTTTAGCCGAAGCTATCAAGGTGGCTTACATTAAAAGTACATACATTACATGCAGATGTTCAAAATGTCAATGTTTTCTGCCCTCCTCATTCCTATGTAAGTTGCTGTTGTTGCTGTTCCAGTGATTATTAGCTGGAGGTGAGATTTCTTAGTCTACCCAATGTACATCTGCAACAGAACTTCAATTTTGCACACACCATGTGCCTGAATCCTATTGGTAGTCCCAACTAAAATGGGCCGATTGAATGACAGGTCAACACTTTTATAAATTCAATTGATTTAATGGAATCTGAGTGTAGGTCAGGGTTGGGCAATGTGGTCTGTTTGTGTGATCCCTGCAATCCTCTCCCTAGGGTCAAATCTTTAAAGAAAATTATAAAATTGTCCCCCAAATATCCTCTAGGGGCATGGGGGTTGTGAAGGGAGGAAATGGGAAAACCTAGTTGGTGCCAATCAATCAAAGCTCACAGAATGAATCATAGAATCATATTGGAAGAGACTTCAAGGGTCATCCAGTCCAACCCCTGTCATGCATGAACTCAAAATCAAACATACCCGATAGATGGCCATCCAGCCTCTGTTTAAAAACCTCCAAAGAAGGAGACTCCACCATGCTTTGAGGGAGTGTATTCCACTGTCAAACAGCTCTTACTGTCATGAAATTCTTCCTAATGTTGAAGTGGAATCTCTTTTCCTGTAGTTTGCATCCATTGCTCCATGTCCTATTCTCTGGAACAACAGGAAACAAGCTTGCTCCATCCTCAATGTGACATCCCTTCAAATATTTAAACAAGGCTATCATAGCACCCCTTAACCTTCTCTTCTCCAAGCTAGAATAATGAAAATGCCCCCACACTCCCTAGAGGCTGCTTGAGGAGCAACATTTTCTGATTTATTTTGCACGGGGACCTCTAAGGTCTCATGGGGGGCACTAATGTGGCACCCTACTTTCCAATGGTTGTGTTCCCTTGCTCTAGTTGAAACTACTGACAGGATTCAGTCCCATGATTCTATGAAATATGCTCCTGATTTACAAAATCAAATGTAATATATAGTTAAATTATGCACATGTGTTAGAAAATAAGAGTTTAGGCACACCGCACACTTAAATCCAAGCAAACTACAGCTAGTAGGGTTTATATTTGTTTGTTTATTCATTCCCTGTATTTCCCTCAAAACTAGGATTCAAGGTCGCTTAATGTGTATAATTAAACAGGCAAATCATTTCAATTCTGAGATTCTCAACCAAAGCTCATTAACACCATTTGAGCCTCATTGCAAGAGAAAACACATCTCACCCAAAGAGTCTGTACATTTACAAGGCCTGTGAGGTATTTCAAAGAAATAATGTAAATGTCTACAAATGCATATAATGGGGAGGATATGCATTAGCCAATGGGGAAAAAAGTTTTCATTAAGTAACATATACATAAATAAAGTTGGACATTCATGGAGGAAATGTGCACAAATTTCAATGCAGGAAGAAATACAAGGGCTTATAAACTAGTTCAAATAAAAGGTGAAACAAAAATACATACACTTGTTCCTCCACATTGTCTGGGGTTAGGGCCACAATACCCCTGGGAATGTGGAAAAACTGCAAATAACAAGAACGCTATGTTTTTACCTGAGAGAACACCTTTGTAGGAATTCTATATGTCCTCCAGTGCAACTCTGTGGTCAACATCTTCCAGACTTTGACCATAGAATTGCACTGGAGGAGCTACAAATGCCTAATGGAGTGTTCTCTTTAGGAATCTCTAGGTCCTTCATTGTGACTTTTGGTTAGGGTTGCAATGGAGGACCTAGATATTCCTAGAGAGAGCATGGGGGGATGCAGATGGGCGACTCTAAGCCACCCCGGGAAACAGAGGATCGAGGCCAAAGCTGCCAGACGCGTCGGCCCCGATTCTCCCATTTGCCTCCTCGGAAAGGAGTGCCAAAAGGATGCTCCTTTCAGAGGTGGTAAATAGGCTGCCCCAAGAGCCACCACATGGCTCTTCTGTGTCCCTTCCAGTGCAGATTGTCAAGACACTGCGGTGGGAGGACGTTTTGATGGCTAGTGCTGGGCGTAACAGCATACGCCATCAGAATGCCTTCGGGGAGGGGTTAGGGTGACCGTCGTGCGGCTGCCCTTCCCCTTCCCCCCCTCCAAGATGGCGCAAAGTGCTATCTGTAGAGACCCCATATTAATAAAATCTGTGAATAATCAAATCCGCAAAAGTCAAAGCCACAAATGTATAGGGATGAGTGTATGTGAATCACAGAATTACAGCCAAGTTTGAAAGGAGTTTTTCATATCCCTAGTATGAAAGGCTCAATGGTTGATACTTCCGGGGCAGAGATGGAAGCATCTTTTTTTCAAGTGAAGGACAAAAGGGATCTGGGCAAACTCATCAGGAAACACATGCCAGCATTTGTAGAGACACAGCCACACTGCTGGATACATTCTGTTTTCCCAGACTCCTTATCTTCCATATACACACACTCAACTTGGTCCCAAATGTGTGGTACCCCAAAGCTTTCAAATTTTAATGTTTGTAATAGAATAGCATATAGCAGAGGTTGAAATCATGTGGTCCTCCAGATGTTGGTCTGCAAGTCCCAGCATTGCTAACCAGCATAGTCAATAGAAAAGAATTCTGGGAGCTGCAGTGCAACAACATCTGGAGGTCTGCATGGTTCTTACCCTTGGCAAACAAAGAGAAAAATAACTAAGCAGAGTCTGGATAATACAACAATAGCCATTATCTTTTTCTTTTGTAGGGTTCCTTTGGCTGTTAGCAATTTCAAATGTAATTGTTCTTTGAAAGATCATTTGCATTTTTAATTAAGCTAGAGGTTGCATTTCAGCATCTGAAGATCTTTTGTTTAATTGTATTTTAACAAAGAAGGGCCTTTACAGACTGCTAGAAACAATGCAACTTGAGTCCACTTTTAACTGCCCTGGCTCAGTGCTAGGGAGTCATGGGAATTGTAGTTTTTTTCTGAGACATTGAGCCTTCTCTATCAGAGAGCTCTGGTACCACAATAAACTACAGTTCCCATGATTCCCTAGCACTGAGCCAGAGTAGTTAAAGTGGACTCAAGTTGCATTATTTCTAGCAGTCTGGAAAGGCCCTAAGTTTCATTGAGTTCAATGCAGCTCACCCCTAAGTAATTGTGCACAGGATTACAAACTTACATCTAAGCTTAATTGTGAGTTCAGTGTCTATTTTAATTGTTTAGGGGTGTGTGTATTTCCTGATAAAGTTTTGAACCAAAGATTTAGCTCCTTTGCCTATAAATAATATAAAAAATTGCATGCTCACTTTCTGTGCATCTATTGAAGTTCAGAAGAAAATCATGTTTGTTTCTACTCCCCGAGGAGAATCCATACCCAAGAGAATCTATACCCAAGAGATTATACATACACACATGCACAATTCAAAACAGACAGCCTGAAGAAAGAGAGATTGCTGGGGATGTAGGGTGTTTCTATAATATTTGAGAATGTTCACAAATATGCAAAGAGAAGATCAGTGGAAACAGTTGAATATGCTAACAAAAATCGTATCTTAGGCAGAGGCACCCATTCTTGTTTGCCAACAGGTGGGCTTCAACTAGTCTCATCATAGGGTTATTGGGACAAAGCTCACCATAAGTCAAAGCTGACTTGATAGAAAATAATAACAAGGCATCAAGTTATGGTGACCCAACAAACAAAAGATTTCCATTAACCCTGATCATCAATAGCTCTGGTTAAGTCTTGCAAATCAAAGTTGTGCCTTCCATTATTGAATCAATTCATGTGTAATGTGGTCTTCCTCTTTTCCTATTGCCTTCTGCTTTACCAAATATTAGCATATTTTCTAATGAGTCATGTTGTTTCACAAAGCATCCAAAGTATGATAGCCTCAGTCCAGTCATTTTGACTTCCAGTGACAGGTCAGGTTTAATTTGCTGTAGGACTCAATTACTGGAGGGAATCATACATCCCCAAATAGTAAAACTCAGCACTTGTTTTCCCCCATTCCACCTCTCCCTTTCTAGTCTGTCCTCAAACACAGAGATATACTCCAAATTTCTTACCTTCTCCCCTAACAGGAACAGGTCCTTTCATCCAGAGTCTGGAATTACAGTTACAGTTATAGTTCTGCAACTATACCCCCACATTGATAGGGACAAAAAAATATTAAAGTAACATTTTGCTTTCCCCCATCTCTAAAGAAAGTGAAATAGATAATTTTATTTAACATTTTAAAAACTAGTTGAATGCTACAAGCAGACCTCTGGTATGAAACACACTCTTCTTTCCACAGTGTTATCACCTCAACACCCACAACAGAGCAAAGGACAACATCACAAGGCCACAGCCCTGGGCCTATATAAGTAAATATGAAGTTATTACATTACAAAAGGAGTGACATTGCTGTTCATTGAGTTCGATCAGGTTCCAGCCCAGGGCCCCATGCTTACCAGCCCAGGCAGACCCCTGCTGCCACCGCCACCGCCACCGCATGTTTTGGTCACCGCGCAGCCCAGCGCACCGTGACCACCATTTTGTTCTCCAAAATGGCTGCCGCAACACGTTTGCACATGCGCAGAAGTACTGCGCATGCGCAAACGTGTCGCGGCTGCCATTTTTGAGAACAAAATGGCGGCCGTGACATGCGTGGAGGTGGCTGCAGCAGCGTGTACAGCAGTGGTGGCAGCGGCAGCGGCAGTGCACGTGGGGGTTGCGCGTGCATGCATGAGTGCGCGCACCACCATTCCTTCCTGACCCACCGGAAGGTATGACTCAGGCTGCCTACCCCTGAGTTAGATCATTATGTAATTATGTTACAACTTTATTGTTGAAAAGACAAATTAATTACAAGTAATAGGCAAATCAGACAGGCAGCATGATACAGAGGTTTGTTTGAATATCATAATAGTATCTGGAAGACCAGGGTTTGAATCCCAATTCTGCCATGCAAATCAGTTTGGTGACTGAACATTTCACTTTCCCTCATTCTTAGAAGAAGACTGTGATGTCCAGCCTGGACTGTTTAAATTCTCCCCTGCATTT
>JAIPUX010001232.1:147369565-147384938 GCA_020142125.1 Phrynosoma platyrhinos | reverse complement strand
GGGCGAGGTTTAACAGTTGTATAATCTATTAAAGTCCCAGCCAGTACATGTGCTGACAATCACAAGTTCAGTTAATTTTGGAAGGAGATTGGACAAATTTTCACAAACAGGGTTACCTGTGACTTCTACTCCTAATGGTTACAGATTACCTCCAGGGCCAGAGACACTGTGCTTCCTAATGTGAGCAGCTGGTGAACTATAGCAGGAGAGGGCCCTTGACTCATGACCAACTTGTTGCCTTTCCAAAGGCACTGGGTTGCCCATTGTGTGGAAAAGGATGGACTAAAATAGGTCTCTAGCCTGATCACATCTTAAAGTTAAGTGCTGTGGAATAAGATCTGCATTACCAGGCAACTGTAGCCCCAGTGGGGACAATCCGGGATGTCATTATCTTCCAGCCTCAATTCCCATCTGTAATAAGGAGCACATGCACCACCTACCAGACAAAATACTTGTAATTGTAATATGTTGTGTATGTGTTGTGTGCTTTCAAGTTGTTTCCAACTTATGGCGACCCTAACATGAGATTTTCTTGGTACGATTTGTTCAGAAGAGGTTTGCCTTTGCCTTCCCTTGAGGCAGTGACAATCAAACCCTGGTCTCCAGAGTTTTGTAGTCCAACACTCAAACTACTACGCTATGCTGGCCCCTTCTCATTGTAGCACACATTGCAAAATCCAAAGCACATTACTTGCAGGTTCTCAACAGAGGCCACCTGGTGTTGATTAACCAGTCACAGCCCTACATCAGTCCCTGCTGCAGAAAAAATAAGCAAACACAATGTACATACCCATCTTTTATTGCTTTATGTTGGCTTCCTTCACTGCTTTGCCTGAATCTCATTTCCTGACAGCCAGCCAAATATTACAAATCTAGAGTTGGTACATTCCCAGTTCACACTTCACAGTGCTATTCAACCTATCCAAGATTAGCTACTGCTGACCCACTTTGCCAAGTGAATGATTGCCCATCCTTGTCCTTGGTTCCAGCTTGTCTGGGAATACAGCATTATTTCCTCCTACTCTGAGATGCTGGGTACTTTTTAAACCACCAGCAATTTCAAGCTTTTCTCCATTTCAAACTTCAAGTGTCATTTGTTTTTCTTTTAATAATTTCTATGAATTAGCAGAGTACTGGGGCTGTGGCCAGTGGCAGGGCACATGCTTTCTACGTAGAAGGTACCAGGTTTTGTCTCTAGATATGGCTGGGAAAGACCCATCTTAAATCTTGAGAACTATCCTAAATAAAGCTGAGTACCACAGACCAAAGATATGACTCAGTAAAAAGGCAGCTACATATGCATGCTTTTATCCAAGGATAAGTCACTCTTCTTAAGTCAGCTTCTTCCAGCCCTTAAAAGCCCAGATATGAATTTTTAACCAATTCCAACTACTACCTGCAATTTATGCCAGTGGAGCAGTGGGGAGATGATGAAGAGGAAAACCTGGGAGTGGGGGGGGGGGTTTCCCCACCAACTACAAGTTGCCAAATTGCCAGTTCTAGTAACTGTAGTCCAAGAATTCTATGCAAGAGGAAGTAGGGATGAGTTCTGCATGCCTACTATACTCCAGATCCCAACCATCAGTACACTTGGTTGCAGGAAATCAGAGGCCATTTCCCCTCACACATATTAAAATAACAAGGAAATATGGCTTAGTAAGAACTGCAACATATACATAGCATGAACACTAGTTACCTCTACCCACTACTCAAATCCAGGTGTGCAGACCTTGTATTCACACTATAATGCAAGTCCTTTACATCACAATAGATGTAGCAGGACTGCAATATCAGGTGTCGTAGCATGGCCCATAGGTCTGCAAAAGGTCTTTCAAAACTACATAGAGAACTCCAGTTGCATATAATTTCCAGGAGCAGAAGACTGGCAGCTGTAAGGGTTCATACTGACCACAGCCATGCTGATCAGTGTGATTTGATAGGCAGCAACTATATCCTATTAGCAGGAACGGTGGATAGAGGTGGGGTGTGGGGAAAACCAGAAGATTTAACTTGGTCTTCCATAGCAGCTTCAAGTTACTCAGTGTTTCCTTCTCTTAGCACTATCAATTCAAACTTCAACTTACTGCTTATTCAAATGAATTTTTGGTTAAGCAGCAAGGGTAAGCTGAGCCAAGCCAAGGGCTTATTGAGTATTTTTGAAGCTACTTTGTGATGAAGTACATAATGGATTCCACCCTCCCTTCTAACAAGGTGCTAACCTTTTATTAAATGCTCTCATGTTTCAGATTTCTGAAAAAGGCATCCATATCAAAGCTACACTATACAACAGGGATAGGCAACCTTTTTGAGCTGGGGGCCGGGTTGCTGTCCCTCAGACAATTGGGGGGCCGAAACAAAAATAAATAAATTAATAAATAAATAAAGTTAAATTTTTTTTTAAAAAAAATATGCATGCACACTCTCTCAGCCCCAGAAAAGCCATGATGGCAAAACCCATGTGGAGATTTTGCCAAGAAAACCTCAAGAACAAGTAATAACAATAATCAATATCATCATGGCGGGCAGCTATGGGCAGCAGGGGTTGTCGGTGGCGACGGCGGCAGGACCAGACTGGGGCCGGTCCAAAGACCTCGGTGGGCCGCATCCGGCCCCCGGGCCGCAGGTTGCCTACCCCTGCTATACAAGTTTAACTAATTAAAGAGATGATCATTCTGTTATATGTTACTTTCCCATTTCTTCTTCTCCTGAGATCTTTGTACAGACTGAGCTGCATTTCAATCTCAGATCTGACGTTTTCATTTGAAAAAAACAAAGGAGTAAGCAAACACTAGATCCTGTTAAACCCATTTAAAAAACAGGAATTTCACTCTCAAAGGCAAGTGTAACATCCATACCCACCACCCTTCAGTATTTTTAGATAACTTATTTCTGAGAGATTGGTGGACAACGGTAGGTATCACAAAGTAACCAGACTTTGATATTACTAGTCATCAAAAGTTTGAAGGAATAAGACAATGCAACTGTGGATTTGTATTTGGCTGACTGACCAAACCCAAAGGCTGCTCACCAAACACTCATCTTCACTGTGTAGAGAAGCAACTAATGGGGTGCCACAGGATTGTTCTGATCCCTGTGCTATTCAACGTCTTTAGCAATGCCTTGGATGATGGAATGCTTTCATATTTGCAGATGACACTACATTAGGAGGAGTATTATCTCAGAGGAGAGGATCAGAATTCAAAATGACCTGAACAGATTAGAAAGCTGGGCCCAGACTAACAAAACACATTTCAACAGAGAGAAATGTAAAGTACTACATTTAGGCAAAAAATTGAAATGTACAGATAAAGGATGGATGACATTTGGCTTGACAACAGTACATGTGAAAGGGATCTAGAAGTCTTAGTAGACCACAAGCTGAATATATGTCAGCAGTGTGATGTGGCAGTTTAAAAAACTATTATGAGTCTAAGGTGCATCAACAGTAGTGTCTAGATCAGGGGTAGGCAATCTTTCCCCTTTAAGGGCCGAGGGACTTCAGCTCCCAGAAGCCTCAGCCATGTTGGCCAGTAGTCCCATGTTGGCCAATAGCTCCTGGGATTCTGGGAGCTGAAGTCCCTCGGCCCTTAAAGGGGAAAGGTTGCCTACCCCTGGTCTAGATTGATAGAACTGTACCACCCTATTCTGCTTTGGTCAGACAGTGGTCCATTTCAGGGCACCACAATTCAAGAAGGACATTAGGCATGTCCAGAGGAGGGCAACCAAAATGGTAAAGTCTGGAAACCATGCCCTTAGACTTAGGGAGTATGTTTAGTATGAGTATATCTAGCCTTGAGAAGAAAAGGTTAAGAGGGGACATGGTAATCATGTTTAAATATGTGAAGGGATGTCATACTGAAGATGGAACAAGCTTGCTTTCAGCTGCTCCAGAGACCAGGACATGGAGCAATGCATTCGAACTATAGGAAAAGAGATTTCACCTAAAAATTAGGAAGAACTTCCTGACAGTAAGAGCTCTTTGACAGTGGAACACTCTGAACGTGGTGGTGTCTCCTTTGAAGATTTTTAAACAGATGTCAGATGGCCATCTTGTTGTGAATGGTTTGATGCATATTCCTGCCCGGCACAGAATTGGGCTGGATGGCCCTTGTGGTCTCTTCCAACTCTATGATTCTAAGATTGTCCTCAAAGTATTTGGTTAAATTCGAAATCGCATAAAAATTAATGTTATTTGCTGACCTTGAGCCTCCTAGAAATGCTGCCATATTTTCATGCTCACTATTACAGCTGAAAATTACCTATATGAAATACAGCCAGCCCTCCTTATCCAAGGATTTTTTATCCAAAGATTCAAGCATCCATGGCTTGAAAATACTTTAAAAATATACAAATTCTCATAGGCAAACCTTGATTTTGCATTTTATATAAGGGACACTGTTTTACTATGCTATTGTATTCAATGGGATTTGACCATCCATGGATTTTGGTATCCACCGGGGGGGGGGGGGGGGGGTTGGTCCTGGAACTAAACCCCAGGGGATACCAAGGATCCATTGTAATCCAGAAACTACATTTAGATTCCTTGTAACTAACTTACCACAAGCATTTGCCACAAATTACCTTTAAATATGGGAACTGTGGGGTTGCATCCTAGTGTCTAGTGTAGTAGAATGAACAGGACTGGTGGATTTAATAATCTCTACCACCCTTTGCAACCTTCTGCACTCCATGAGAATTTGTTCTAGACAGAGCAGATTTGGGAGGCATGCAAGGGAGGAAAAGAAAACTCTCTATTCATGAGCAGAAACTTACTATTCACGCCATATCTCAGACCATAGCAAAATCATCTAACAGGGCGGAATGCAGAGGACCACAAGTAATTAGTTCTATGTGCCCATAGAAACTCTGGACTTCTATTTTCCATTCAGCACTCTCTTATCACAAGTCAAACTTTTTAAAGTAGAAAGGTTAAAATCAATCAGTAATATGGTTGAGAAGTGTGCTGTTCAAAGAAAAATAGTAAGAACTCTCTGTTTATATATCATGTTAGCACATGGACCCAAACAATGCATTTGATTTGAAAAGAAACAAGGAATGGATATATCCACTATGTCATGTTTTCCGTAACTGAAAAGGACATCATGGCCCTCAAATCACAACCACATGCACTACAATATTCTTCTTTTATTTAGTTTACAGAAGAATTTATCAGTACAGGTTGCAAAGAAAATGTTTAGTGCTATTTACAATTTGTTTTAAAACTCTGCTCTATACAAATTTAATTTTGATCATTATGAACAATACCTTTGTAGGCCTACTGCATATAAAGCATTTTGTCAAAGCAATAACATTGAATAAAATAACCTGATTACATTTAAATGAAGTTGACCATTCAAAAAACACAGAATGTTTGTAAGGACCATGGATTCAATTACAGAACACAATGTCAACCTGCATTTTTTTAAAGCCTAGAGCTATTTATATGGATTATTGTTGTATTATTCTACACGCCAATCTATATTTAAGTTCTATAGTCATGTTTTTATAAGATTTTTATTAAATATATTCTACAGATTTGTAATTTCAACTAGGAAGAATCGCTCCCCAGTGGAAAAAATATAAAATCTTTTATATTTTTTTTACAGGTTTAGATGAAACTAACTCATGCTTTAGTGCTGTGCAATTTTTTAGCATATCAGTTCTTAAATCTATGAAGTAGAAGAATGGCATCCTTTGTAACTATGTACGCTTTTTAAAAAAAAACAAACAAACAGCTTTTGACTTCCAATACATTGCAAGCACTAATACCAAATGCAGATAACATAAACAAACAAAAACTCAGCATATGGCAGAGGTTTCTCTATTTTTTTTTCTCCTTCTTCCATTTAGTTATTTCCGTTGAAGTCACTAATGAGCAAGCATGACTCTGGACACTAAGGTACAGATGGAATAAGAATGATTGAAAAACACTGACTGTTGATATTCAAAGACATAAAATTGAATAGTAAATGAAGTCTTCTAATATTTATGCACATTAATAAAAGCCTATGTACTACAGGAAATTACCCCTCCCATATTAAGGCTAGGAAATGCACTCTCTGCACTTATCTGTGCTGTCTGAACAAGCACTCAACTAATGTACAAGAGAAGAGTGCATATCAATGAAAAAAAAAATCAGTAACAACAGCCCTCTACAGAGTGCTTAAAAATTACAGGCACATTGTTTGTTGCAATGAATATATATATATATATATATATATATATATATATATATATATATATGTCTATAGTCAGACAATTTTAGTTAGTATTTGTGCCAAATTGGCCACCAAGGCTGACTTAGGTAGAATTATTTTAGTAGTTATTTTTCTGCTTTTCAGTTGGCCATTACTGAATTCAAGAAAACAAGACTGCCAATAATATTTTCCAGTGCTGATTCATTTTCTCTGTGTTTCAAATATTCAAGAACTTTTGTTGATGAGGTCTATGTCTTGCCAACCATTTTTAGTGCAAATTGCATCTAGAAATCTTGATTGGTTAAAGTTCAGATTAAGAGTGATTTTATGGCAGCAAAATGATTCCTGTTGAAGAGAATAGTTAACTTTTCCTTAGAGAGAGAATGCATTGGAGAAGTGATGTATTAATAAGCTTGTTCAACAACTAAAAAGTAAAAAGGTAAAAAAGATGTTCATTGTTCTAGGGGGGGAAATGTGACAGTGTTCATGTAATATTTCAGTTCAATGGATTCACAGGTAGACTCTTCCTAATGATGTTTGAAGCAATGTTGGTCTCCTCTAGTCCAGCAGCATGAAAGACAAAAACTATTCTACATCACAAGTAGCATATACAGCAGAGCTTTTACAGAATCACACAGCAGTTGCTCTCTCCAGTTTTTTCACGATTTCTCTGACCTACAGAAAACAGAGAAATTGAAGATAATTAAAGAAAAATGCTGCTTTGTATGTAGTCTAACAAACAATCCTGAATGGCACTATAAGTTTTGGTAACTTGTCTTTAAAATTGCATGTTCTATTTCCATTTCTGAAGTTCAATTCAGTAGTTCCAAAAATGGTTTAAAGACACACACTTAGATATCTCTAGGATTTTCAATCTGATTTATTTTATAAGCTATTACACATATGTAAATAAATCACGGATACTTTGGCTGTGCACCAATCAGCCTACCTTGAGAGTTTGGCTCTGGCAATGTTTCTCTAGCCACCAAATGCATCACTGTGGTCTTTCCAAAAGGAAGTTTTAATGCTACGTGAAAAAGAAAATAATAGTTTGTTAAATACTCCTCATAATCCATACAATGTTGGAAGCCATTACTCTGAATGAATATGGACCCTGTTCAGAGACTGTATCTATAATATCCAAACTGATACTTACTCATGTGTGGATAAAAAAAAATCATCACATTAATTAGATTTAAGTAATTGTCTTCCTGCAGGCAGAAAATGATACAGAGAAGGATTTGATACCTTTAGCATATCACTTCTTTTATTTTCACAAATATAGGCCATCACCTGGCAACCTGTGATAGCATTACCACTGCCATTTTATTAATCTTGCTCCTGTTCTGCACAAGAACACGCTATCAGGAAGTTAAAACATTTTTCCTTTCACTGTTCATGGCACTTGTCCCACGCCTTTCCTTTTCTTCTCATTGCCTACTTTAACCCACCTCATACCATAGCATAAATGCTATCCTACTCTCTTAACCTCTTCTATTTAAATCATCTTGGGAGAAGGCCATATAATTTAATTAATTCTGCATAATGTAACTCATTACCTGAGAGACTATGCAACAATATACACATGGAGTTGTTGAAGGAAAATGTTCTGGACAATTTTAGCTCTTCAATGTCTGCCAGGTTGAACAATTACCATTCTGGGAGGGATATAACAGAAGGAACCAAAGGAAGTAGGGCCACCATAATAAGTTCTGTGGAGGTTATGGGAGGAGGGGTTATGGGAGGAGGGGGGTTAGGGAAGCAGGAATACTCATATCTTGTTTACTGAACAACACTTGGTTCCTCCAGTCCTTGATCAATATTCTGCCTGGACATCAGGGGAAAAAACAACGCAAAACTTTTCTGGCTGGAGGAGCAGGATAAGAAACCAAATAAATAAATGAATATAAAAATGCACTTTGTGCTTACTATAACATGACAACTGGGTCACCAATATTAAATTAACCGGTGTACACTGGCATACTCCCTAGATGGGTTGCTAAGAGAAACAATAAAGATTTAAAGAGAAGTACATGCCTCATCTCTCCTGGTATGGACAGTTCTGTCTAAGCCAGAACGAATGTTCACGGGTCACAGATAAAGAAATTGAAATGCAAACAAATACAACCATTTATATTTGATCTGAGAATTTATTAACATATGTATGAAGATGAGTTCTGATCACAAGTAAAGAAGGAGGTTGACAAACTGAAGCATGTCCAGAGGTGGGTGACCAAAATGGTAAAAGGTCTGGAAGCCAAGCCCTAAGAGGAGCAGCTTAGGGAACTGGGTATGTTTAGCCTGGGAAAGAGAATGTTAAGGGGTAATGTGATAGCTCTGTTTAAATATTTGAGTGGATGCCACAATGAATGTGGTGCAAGATTGTTTTCTGCTGTAGCAAGACTACGACACAAAGCAGCAGATTCAATCTATAGGAAAAGAGATTTCACCTAAACATTAGAACTTCCAAACAAATGCATGTCAGAGAAGGTGGGTGAGAGAGTATGAAAGTGTAGGAAGGAATGTGAAGGTGTATGAAGGGATGAGTGAGAAGGGGATGTGTGGGGAGAGGGTAGGAAAGAGGGAGGAATTGAAGGAAGAGGGGAGAAGGAGGAAGAATGGGAAAGAAAGAGGAAGGAATGAAGATGACAAAGCAAGAAGGGTGGAGAGAAGGGATGAGAGGAAATGGAAGGGAAGGAAGAATGAAGAAAGAATAAGGAAGGGAATGAAAAGAGGGGATAGAGAAAGGAGGAAAGGAGGGATTGAGATAGAGGAAGGGGATATGAACGAATATTTGTAAGTTGTTAAATGTGCCTTTACCATGTTAGGGTTATTTAGGATAAGTAAATGTATGTAATTTTTAAAATACTGTATTGATGTGTTAGTTGTTAAGTATTAGATATTAGAAATATTTTGGTTTATGTATGTATGTATGTTTTTTCCTTTTTTGTTAGGAATATTATAGTTGATTGATTGATGTGCTTTTTTAAATGTTTAATAAACTTTTTAATTAAAAAAAGAGCATCAACAGCACTGTTCAGCAGCACATTGCCTCAAGAGTGGTGGCATCTCCTTCTTTTGAGGTTTTTAAACAGAGACTAGATGGCCATCTGTCAGGGGTGCTTTGATTGTGACTTCCTGCATGGCAGGGAGATGGCCCTTGTGGTCTCTTCCAACTCTGATTTTATGATTCTACAGAGAACAACTTTATGAAATACCAGAGTAAAATGACAAGAAATGGGAATACATATCATGATGCTGTTGAGATAAAAAGCACAACTCACAGAAAAATAGGCCACAAGAGGGCACAATTGAATTGCTTTTCTACTCCAAGCAGACTATTAAATCTAAGTATAATTAATGATATGTGTCCTGAAGGCTTTGCTCTATTCCTGTTCTGTATCTCCCCATTCACAATGGGATTTAGGGCACTGCTATGCAATTCCTATAATATTCAGAATATAGATTCTAAAAATGGTATGCAATACAGATAGTATTTGAAAATTGATAAAAATACTATACAACATTATTCTCCAATTAAAACAGAGCTACCTATTACTATTAATACTTCAGTTTATGAATGAATATATATGTAATATGCCAGGGACTACTGTGGATGAAACCTCTTCCAATTCTTTGAACATTAACATTTATTTTCAACATCATGATTACAGTATATAACTTAACTGTCTGTATGAAGAAATGTATCACTGACGCTTTACTTAAAAACAGTAAATGGATCAAACACAAAGCTGAGAACATTTAAGTTTCTGCAATTTCAACAAGAGCAATTCTGAAATCTCCAAGAAAAAAATCAACAAGACCCAAAGTACTTTGGTTCTGGATTATGCCCAGTATGTTTTTACGATGATATTTCATTTTATTTTTGAACCTAACATTGCCTATAGAACAAGGGTCTTTGTAACTTGATTTCATTTATTACCTCCTAGTGTCACGTTGCCATGAAGAAACCGTCCTTGATAAATAAGTCTCAAAATATTTGGACTGCTCACTTGCTCTTCTTCCCAGTCTGAAAAAAAAAGTGAAAAGATTGTCAAGCAACCTGACACATTTTAAACAAGTACATCCATAAGCAATAATGATCTGCATGTGAGTCTGATTCCTTGTCATACAGCAGACAAGGATATGCTTCTAAAAAGGGGCAGTGCAGCCAGCTGTCAAGGAGGAGAAATAGTAAGAATGTCAGCAATTATCAGCTGACAATAGTAATTCCATTTACATGAAATTACAAGACAAACATAATGTTCCTGTTGGATTTTCTGGTTGCACAGGGAGTACACAAGCATGTGCAAATGGATCATATTAAATTTCTGTATAAGACAAGTGCACCAGCTGTCTGTCTGTCCTCAGCATCCCTATCTGCAACAATATTTCAGAATATTTTTATGTTTGCATATATTTGTTCCAACAAAGACAACAGAAATATATGTAATATGGTGCAAATGAAAACTGCACTGGATCCCCTTCCCCTTATGAAGAGGTTCAAGCATGGCTTCTGTTTAATGTATGTGTTCTACTGGAACAATACCATTTGATACAGGCCACTGATTTTTAATAGTGGCAAGCTATAAGCCAGTTATATTATGGAAGCTGTGTTTTAAAGTTCACGACTAAGTTACTGGGTTTAGGTATGAGACCAAACCATCAAGCCACAATGCTTGTGCATTCCTTCCTCTCATCTAGCTAGGGCCAGAAACAGACAGGTCAAAGAGAGCGGCTTTCAGCCACTTCAGTGGCATGGCATTTAGACGACACATGCCCCAGAAGTGGCCGGAAGGTGAACCGAGCCCAAAGCTGCCAGCAAAAGGAGCAGATTTAATCCACTCCTGCCAGTGGCCTGTTCGGGACCATGGCAGCAGCCTGTTTTGGGAGTGAGCCATCCAGTTTCCGCGACCCCAGAGCAATTGCTCCTTCCAGGGCATCTGCTTCAGCCCTTGGTTACAGACTAGAGGGGTTTGCCTCTATTTTCAACTAACCCATTACATGTTGATCTAGAGTTATGGTTCATGAAACTATGGTTTAGGGAAATAAGACAGGATCAGAAGTTGGCCTGCTTCCTAAATACTAAATGAATACTAACCAAAATTTCTTAAGGTACAGACTTAACAAGAAACCTGTCGAAAACAGAGACTTTCCGATATCCACAAGAGCACAGGGTTTAGTATTGCTCCTTTTGCTGATCCATTCTCAAGTGGCTGAGCCACGTACTGTACTTGCAATCATCAATCCATACATGGAAGATTATCAAGTAAAGTCAAAGAGCTTAGTGTTTGCCAGATCTAGAAACAAACTAATTTTTGCAAATTTGAAGACTACTGGGCTAAATCAAATGAACATACCATACATTTTTTGGAAAGCCCAAACAGCTTTCTACAGATACCAAATTTTCATATGGATTCTGAACTAATTAAATATACAGAATACAGTAACACTGAAATGTGGGTTTTAAAATACTAATAAATACCATTGTACACTTTGTTTTTGTGTGCCTTCAAGTCATTTCCAACTTATGGTGAGCCTATGACAAACCTATCATGACATTTTCTTGGCAAGATTTGTTTAGAGGAAGTTTGTCTCTGCCTTCCTCAGGTCACATTCTCTCATCCTCTGCCTGGTTGAGAGAATGTGACCTGCCCAAGGATAGCCAGTGGGTTTCCATCACTGAGTGGGAATTCAAACTCTGGTCTCTAGAATCATAGACCAACACTCAAACCATTACACCACACTGGCTGTATACTTACATATGTTTATTATAAATTTTATAAAGAATTTAATTATATGATAATTAACTCAGCAAGGAGAATTCTTAAATCAAAGAACTCTCTCCTCATTCAAACAAACCAATGCTTCACTCTTACTCAGTAACTACAGACCAAAAAAAGATACTGTCTTGTTAAGAAATATGCTTTTTTGTGTGTATCTATTCAGCATGTCGACTTGAACCACTATTTCATCTCCTGAATCATATTTCAATTGGTCCTGAATACTCTGATTGATTAGCATTCCCTGCTTAAACTAATTCGAACATTCAATGTTAGATGCTCCTCTTGGTGAAAACTGAGTCCTCCATGAAAGATATGAAGTATCCCAAACGTCCTGTGCAAGCTTCATAGAAGAAAACAACACTTAGGCACATATCACAAATGTAAGACATGTGATGGTTGGGTGAGCTGATGAGCAGATATACTGTTGGAGATATTGGAAATGTATATTGATTTAGAGCAAGGTAGAAGCCTTAAGAGTTATAAAGAAACCTTTTTAGTACATTAGGATTGTTACATGTCTCATAAAGTGTCTGTATATATTGCAGTCTGCAGAAACATGTGCAAGTTCATAGGCTGTAAATATGTACATAAAAACCAATTCAAAGCAGCATAGCTCCAAGCATGCAGAGTACTCTCAGGCCTGTCTACAAAACAGGAAAGAATCTCCATCTATTTATTAAATCTCATCCACAACAGAGGATGAGGCTTGGAATTGCAACCACTGTGGGGTTTTCCTCTATGTCACAGAAAAGCCTGTCTATACTCAGCAGAAGTTTTTACATTTTCACATATTAATGGCAACACACAGAATGATATCCTTACATGCTCCTTCACTTAACAGAATAAAGAAGGCCGTGTTCCACAAAAACATGTGTAAAATCATACGTTAGTTTTAAAATACAAGATTCTTCATTACAAATGCAAACTGATGCAAGACTCAATAAAATCCACTTCTTAAGGTCAAGAATGGGTTATACTATTATGGGCTTTCTTTCCCTCCTACGTTGCACAATGGTCCATGCTTTTGAAACCAGATTAAGTTTAGGGATCTGATTAGCATAAATCAGCTTCTGACCTGGGTTTGGCACTGAAATTGCCTTAAGTAATGAGTTAGATTACTTAAACTAAGAGAATGCAACACTGCCACTTCTCCAGTATCTCTCAGTCTGTCTACAGTTATCATTCTTGGTAGTCAGTCTAGTCCAGTGATTATTTGGAAGAGCTGTTCCAGAAGTTGAGGGGTTGTGAGTAAGGCAGGTGGGACAGTGATTCTTCCCTCAGCTTGTGAGGAATGGAGTTTTCCACAGCACTGTTTGTCTATCAAGCTGTATAAATTTTTCATGGAAATAACAAGCAATGTTATCTAAGGAGTTAGGCGGTCACTAATGCTCTCTCCTATCTAATTCAGATGATATAAACATGCAGATGTGTCTCAGGTGAGCATCAAAGCAAACAAACTGAGAAAGAGATGCACTATTGTGGTTTCATCTGAACAAGATGCCAGTAGTTCAATTTGGTTTGGATGGGCTTGAACTCCCTCTGAAGGATTAAGGTTGAAGAATGGGCAAAGACATTTGCTTAAGTGACATGTGGTTCCTCCACATTTTCTGGGGTTAGGGGTGAAGGACCCCAGTGAATGTGAAGAAGCCACAAATAAAAAAAACAGTATTCTTTACACCTAAGAGAACACCTCTCTAGGAATCTCCAGGTCCTCCAGCGCAACTCTATGGTCAATGTCTGCCAGAAGCTGTTCATAGACTCATGCTGGAGGACCTACAAATGTCTAGAGAAGTGTTTTCTCCAGGAAATTTCTAGAGTCTCCAGCACAATTCTATGGTCAACTTCCAGCAGAATTGCACTGGAGAACGTGGAAATTCCTAGAGAAAACATATTAATAAAAAATGCAAATAATCAAATGTCAAAGCCACAATTGTGAAGGGCCAACTGTCCTGAGCTGTAGCACCACTTGCTTTCCTTCTGAACATGATTACTGTTGCTTTTGCTGTTGTTGTTGTGTGCCTTCAAGTAGTTTCCAACTTATGACAATCCTATCACAGGGTCTTTTGTGGCTGAGAGTACATGAGTCGCCCAATGGGTTTCCATGGCCCAGCAGGGAATCAAACCCTGATCTTAAGAGTCACAGTCCAGTGATCAAACCACCACACCATGCTGGCTCTCTACATGATTACTGATGTCCTGGTAATACTAAGGTTAGATGACTCCAACATGCTATACAGGGGACTTCTTTTTATGACCACACATAAACAAGAGTTAGTTCAAAATATGGAAACTAGAGTCTGCCCTCATTATCCTCGGACTTGCCATCCGTGGATTCAACAACTGAAGTGGCAGCAGCAGAGGAGGAGGAAACAGCAGCGGCCGAGGAGGTGAGAGGAAAAGGAGGAGGAAGAGGAAGTGGCAAAGGAGGCAGGAGGAGGAAAAGAAGGCTCCCTACCACCAACCAACCATCTGCCGCAGGTGAAAGCCAGGAGGGAGGGAGGGAGGGAGGGAGGATGGATGGATGGATGCACAAGGGCCAGTAAAGTCCCATTGTCCCCAGTGGTGGTGCGGCCATGTGACCGCACCACCACTGGGGACAATGGGACTTGAGCATCTGCAAGTTTTGGTATCTGCAGGATGTGTGTGCCCAGAACGGATCTCCCACGGAAACTGAGGGCCAACTGTATTCTACTGACAGGATTGATTGGCTGGGACATGCCACTAATTCTGACATAAGTTCCTAGCTATATCCCATCAAAATAGTGGCAACACTAGGGGCTGCATGGGATGAATATGCATCAGGTGACACCATCAGAAGAGGCGATACCAGGCAGCAGTGAAGCCTCACCTCTGGAAAAAAGAGGAGACACTTCTTGGAGTGCCACCCTCATTTAGGAAGTGAAGCTGCTGACCTTTATTTCTGGTCCCCCTCCCGCAGCCTCCCCCTCCTGATCTGTTTGGCTTCCTTCTGCCATTGTCCTGGGGAGGGTGGTTGTGGTTTGCTGTGCCTTTCTCTTTCACTGAGACTGGAGATCTTTCATAATTAAAATACTGCTCTTGCTCAAGGAAGCATCCTGTCTTTGCTGGCAGCAGCAGAATGCTGGATTACCAGCATCCCATTTGGGATTACCGATCCCCAACCTCATCTGCACACCCACCCCAGGAGGTCCTGGGGGTGACACAAAACCTAGCGATACCAGTGCACCAAAATAATGTGCTGGATCTTGCTAATTGTTGCATTGGAGTGTGCTTATGTTTGATGATATATGTTTTAATTTGGTCTTAATGTTTTGTTTAATGTAGTTTTAATTGTTGAATCTTGTGGATTTTTAACAATATTTTTAATACCGTATTTTCCGGCGTATAAGACGACTGGGCGTATAAGATGAC
>JAIPUX010001232.1:147316245-147353943 GCA_020142125.1 Phrynosoma platyrhinos | reverse complement strand
CATCTCAAATGCATTGATTTTCCTCCTATCTTCTTTCTTCACTGTCCAACCCCTACCCACATCCATACATGTTAATAGGGAATATTATGGCTTGTACGATTCTCACTTTTCTGTTTAATTGTATAACTTTGCATTTTAGGATCTTTTCTAGTTCTCTCATAGCTGATCTTCCTATTCTTCTTCTTCTGATTTCCTGGCTGCAGTCCCCATTTCTATCAATGATCCCAGGTATGCGAATTCTTTTACCACTTCTATTTCTTCACTATCTAGGTTGAATTTGTCAAGATTCTCCATTATTTTTATTTTCTTTATGTTCAGCAACAGGCCTGCCTTTGCACTTTCTTCCTTGATCTTTCTTAGTAGTTGTTCCAGGTCTGGGAGGTTTTCTGCTAGTATTATGGTGTCATCTGCATATTAGCTTGTTGATATTCCTTCCTCCTATTTTCATTCCTCCTCCTTCGGTGTCCAAGACTGTTGTTCTTACAATATGTTCTGCATACAAATTGAAAAGATAGGGTGAAAGGATACAGCCTTGTCTGACCCCTCTGCCACTTGGGAACCATTCTGTTTCTCCATGTTCTGTCCTGACAGTAGCCTCTTGTCCTGAGTACAGATTTGTCATCAGGACTATCAGATATGTTGGCACTCCCATGTCTTAAAGGCATTCCATAGCCTTTCATGATCTATGTCAGGGATCGGCAACCTACGGCCCACGGGCCGGGTCCCACCCCCGAGGCCTTTGAACCAGCCCCCACCACGTGCGCTACTGCCACGCGCATCGCGGCCGTCATTTTGTTTTCCAAAATGGCCGCCTCGACTCGTTTGCGCATGTACAGTACTCCTGTGCATGAGAGCCGTGGCCACTTTGGAAAACAAAATGGCAGCTGTGACTGGTTTGCGCATGCGCCGAGTATTGAGCATGAGGAAACGAGTCGTGGCCGCCATTTTGTTTTCCAAAATGGTGGCCACGACTCGCTCACGCATGCATGCAGTACTTGCGGTGTACTGCGCATGTGCACGTGCACGAGTGCGCACACCGCCATTCCCCCCCACACACACAGTATCGGCCCACGAAAGACCAGGGGATCCCTGGACCGGCCCCAGGTAAGGGGAACTTGCTGACCCCTGATCTATGCAGTCAAAGGCTTTGCTATAGTCTATAAAGCACATGCTGATTTTCTTTTGGAATTCCCTGGTATGGTCATTAGCCATCGTATATTTGCAATGTGATCCCTGGTGCCTCTTCCTTCCCTGAACCCTGCTTGGACCTCTGGGATTTCTCTCTCCATGTATGGTTGGAGTCTGTATTGAATAATTTTGAGCATAATTTTGCTTGCATGGGAGATTAGTGGTATGGTCCTATAGTTACTGCAGTTTCTTGTGTCTCCTTTTGTGGATGGGGATGTATATTGATCATTTCCAATCTGTTGGCCACCGTTTTGTTTTCCATAACTGTAGACATATGTTGGCTAAAATCTGAGTTGACTCTATCAATGTGGATTGCAGCAGTTCAATTGGAACATCACATGTTCCTTTGTTTTTGTTTTTTTGTTGTTTTTTTTTGCCATTTCTATATTGCAGTTTCCATTTCACTTTTTAGAATTTAGGTTTATCTTCATATGACTCTTCATACCATATATCCTTCGTTTTGTCATCTCTTTTATATAGGCCTTTTCTGTACTGCATCCAACATCTTTTTAATTCCTTCCTGGTCTTGAATTCTCTTATTTTTATTGTCATAGAGCATCCCAGTCCTTTGTTTGAATTTTCCTTTGATTTCCCGGATCTTGTGGAATAGGTCTCTTGTTCTGCACTGGTTATTGTAGTAGTTTTATCTTTTTGCACTAGGACATGTTGCATTCATGTTTCTTAGTTTGTTCCTATCCCCTTTTTGTTTTTCTTCACTTCTTTCCTTTATTGCTTGTAGAGTTTTAGCTGTCATCCATGGTTTCTTATCTTTTTCAATGTGGATTAAGGATTAAGAGCCTTTACAGACTGCCAGAAATAATCTAGTTTGAGGCCACTTTAACTGCCCTGGCTCAATGTTAGGGAATCATGGGAATTATAGTTTTTTCTGCGACAATGAGCCTTCTCTGTCAGAGAGCTCTGGTGCCAAAATAAACTACAGTTCCCATGATTCCCTAGCACTGAGCCAGGGCAGTTAAAGTGGCCTCAAGCTGCATTATTTCTGTCAGTCTGTAAAGGCCCTAAATCTTTCTCAATCTGGACTAAACTAGAAACTATAGCTATCCAGAGATACTTACTGAGGGGCAAGTGAAGAAACCAATGAAGGGGCTACATAATTTTGGCAAAAAGACATAACTATCTCTTGACTTAACCTGAGATATGATCATCTAAATATTGTAGAATTTTACAATATTTCTAACACATTTGCTAATGCAGGGGTAGGCAACCTTTTTGAGCCGGGGGCTGGTCCTCCGAAGTCCTCCCCTCCGCCGGGCCGCCATTTTGATTTCCAAAATGTCGCATGTCGCGCACCGCCATTTTGATTTCCAAAATGGCGGCTGCGACATGTTTGCGCATGCGCAGGAGGGGTCCGCCTGGGCTGGTAAGTGCGGGGACCTGGGCCGGAACCGGCCCGCGGGCCATAGGTTGCCAGCCCCTGGGCTAATGGAATAACAATACTGTACTGAGGGTAAAAGTTCCGAAATGAAATTATGACCAGTAAATAAAATTTCATCTCATTTCTTTGGGCTTTCTATTTCTGAATGTTCCAAAGATAGCTCTGAACATATGAAAGAAAGATTGCTTTTTTCTAAATTTCCCATCTACTTTATCCCAAATAAAAGAATACCTGAACTGTTTACATATTTCATATTCTACTCTGTAAGAGCAGGTGATTCTGTAGGAAATATATACTTTCTGCATCTAACCAAAGTAATGATGTAGCTTGGTTAAGGCAGAAACAATTTTTTAACAAAATCAATGTGCAGTGAACTTCAGGGTATTCTCAACTCTAGGTAAATAAATTTAAATGACCCCCCACACATACCAATTTCTGAAGCTCTTCTAGCACCAATGAAACATCTCCCAATACTTTTCACTGCCAAATCAAGAGTAAGTTCTCTTCTAATATGACAGCCAAAATTCTCATAGATCTTATCTAGCTCATTACATACCAAAGTCTCTGCTTACATAATACATCCCTATTCTAATAGAAACAGCAGACACAGATGCATCAGATTCTTTCAGTTTGGTGACCAAAAGAAATTCTGCCCTCCTGTAACAAGTTGCCTTAAGGAACAATCCAGGCTTGGCTCCTTTTTATTGATTTTTTTCAAGTATCTGAAGAATGTGAGACATGTTTTGTAGAAAACTTTACTTCCTAAAATCATGTTTCAAGGCTAGTAAAAAAGCAATGTTAAAAACCACACTATACTGAGCATTTATCCTTTTGTCTTGCTCAAGTAATTCCATTGCATTTATTTTCTGAAACTTTAGTTTAAAAGCTATCCCCACTCTAACGAGTTTTGCAAAACAGCTTTTTAAAAATAAGAGTAGAAAAGTATAGCAATGTACTGTGGAAAATACATAATTTGGAGCCAGAGCATAAGTTCCAGGTTTACCTCTCCTTGTCCAGTTAAAAGGAATTTAGGATTCACAGCCAGGAAAGATTTCTGCTTGGAGCCTCGATGAGCCAGAGTAGACAACATTTGGTTAAAATAACCATTGGTCTGACTCAATACGGCAATTTCAAATGTTAAATTGATTTTATTAGAAGAACAGTAAAGTGTTATGGAATAATAATATCCTTTTAAAGTTAAGATTTGAACAATTTACAAGACATTTAATAATAAAGGATGACAGGATTAAGCCAAGCTCATTCACACATTCAAGACTGAAGGATTTATTTCATTTTTATACAAAGTAGCTACTGGGCAACTGGTTTTAAGACCAAAATGGTCAGTGGAAGTTTTAACAACTGATCTCCCAACTGCTATGACTCTGTACTTTCTTGTATCGCTTATTTATCTACTGGGGGGAGGGGGGGGAGAAGAGTTCTTAAGTTGTGAAGTCGTAGGCTTTCTTAAGTTGTTCTTAAGTTCTTAAGTTGTTTCAACACAACAACCAGAAACTCAAGATTTACCTCTTTATTTATCGCCTTGAATAAAATCTTTCAGGCTGCATTTAAAACAACAACATAAGAGCACCTCAAAATTGGGACTGCTGCTTCTGCCACTGTCCTGATGTTGGAATAACACTGTGCATCTTCCACAAATGCTAGCTGTTGATTCTCTCTCAGAAAATAATCAGCCTTTCAGAAGGTCCTAAATCCCACAGGACTTCTTAAGTGAAACCTAAACTTCAGGTTTGGTAAACCAGAGATAGCCAAAAGGAAAACCTTTATCAATTGGTAGACCCTTGGGTGTTTTGCAATAGACTGGCAAAGATTTCCGATTTTCAGCTCTTTAAACAAGTTGTACTACTGAAATTAATTTTATCAATTGTGTCCCCATCAAGCGATGTGATGATGGCAGGACCAAGAGAAAGCCTTCCCTTAGTGTCCAGGTTTGTATGGGAAGAGGGCCAGCGTGGTGTAGTGGTTTGGCATTGGACTAGGACACTGGGAGACTAGGGTTTGAATCTTGACTAGGCCATGAGAGCCCACTGGATGACCTTGGGCAAGTCACACCCTCTCAGCCTCAGAGGATGGCCATGGCAAAAAACCCTCTGAAGAAACTTGCCAAGAAAACTCTATGATATGGTCGCTGTGGGGTTGCCATAAGTCAGAAATGACTTAAAGGCACACAATAACAAATGGGATGAAATAGTCTTTCAGATAGTCTGGAAGCAAGCCATATAGGGATAGGTCATGACCAGCACTTTGAACTGTGCCTAGAAACTAACCAGTAGCCCCTTCATTTCCAGTGTCAGTGGGAGAAAGGGGAGATATAAATACAGTTAAAGGATGAAGAAACCTTTTATTGCTAAAACGAGGAATGTCTGGGTATACAGGAGTGGATCTATGGGTGGAAGGAGTATGAGCTGCATATAATTCTGGTCCTCAAAACAATTTGATGGCTTCAGAATTATTTGATTTTAAGTGCATGTCTTTTGCAACAGATTCAAGATAGTGAATATTACAGTTCTAAACTACTAAGCATATTCTGCAAGCATAAAGAATACTATGGGGTGTACACCATTGTTAGAAAGGTAACACGTAAGATAAACAACGGATACAATATCTAAAAACCATGCTTACAATATTCTGTGTCAGCAGTAACATTCTCAATTTAATTAGCGTTTCATGTATGCACTCAGTCAGCCAAGTGTCTTCATCTACCTCCCAAAATGTGTCAGTAAAATCACTCAGGGGCTATTTACAATGCAAAGGAAGAGACTATTATAATTACCTGCTGCAATCTCTTCCAGAAACCACAGCATCCTTGAGGTAATGTAAAAGGCATATTAGCATCAGCATGTAAAACTACCTAGGATTGCAGCTGAATCAGACCAAACTCCACTTAGAATTCACAGATCAAAGATGGTATCAATTTACTTTCAATTACCCTGTTATTTATAGATTAAAAACTGATCTAATTACGGATACATTTCCAATTGTTCTTACAAGGATAACACTATAGAATTTTCTCAGTGGAACATACAAGCGAAACAAAAGAACACACATTTAAAGTACTCTTGGGGGGAAATGCCATTACAAACACTGAACTAATTGTGTCTTGTGTATATGTACGTGTCTTCAAGTCACCCGTTGACTTATGGCAATCCCATGAATTTCATAGGGTTTTCTTAGACAAGGAACACTAAGACGTGGTTTTGCCATTTCTTTTCTCTGAAATATAGCCTACAGCACCTGATATTCGTTGTCAGTCTCCCATCCAAGTACTAACCAGGGCTGACACTGCTTACCTTCCAAAATTAGACAGGATCTGCTGCCTTTAGAGCAGGGATAGGCAACCTTTTTGAGCAGGGGGCCGGGTTGCTGTCCCTCAGACAATTGTGGGGCCAAAGCAAAAATAAATAAAATTTTAAAATTATTTTTTTAAAATATATATATATGCATGCACACTTTCTCAGCCCCAGAAAAGCCATGATGGCAAAACCCCTGTGGAGATTTTGCCAAGAAAACCCCAAGAACAAGTAATAACAACAATAATCAATATCATCATGGCGGGCAGCTGTGGCAGCAGGGGTTGGCGGCGGCGGCAGCAGGACCAGCCTGGGGCCGGTCCAAAGGCCTCGGTGGGCCGCATCCGGCCCCCGGGCCACGGGTTGCCTACCCCTGCTTTAGAGTATTTAGGCCATTATAATTCCAAACAATTCTGGAAGTTACTGGAAAGTTTATAGGCAAGCAAACATAACGGGGAATGAAAATAATTTTAAACTAGAAGGGTGGCTATGAAAGAACTAGAAAAGATTCTAAAATGCAAAGATATACAGCTCAGCACAAAAGTTAGAATCATACAAGCCATTGCATTCCCTATTACCATGTATGGATGTGAGAGTTGGATAGTTAAGAAAGATGACAGGAAGAAAATCAACGCATCTGAGTTATGGTGCTGGAGAAGAGTGCTGAGGATCCCATGGACAGAAAAGGACAAACAAATGGGTCCTAGAGCAGATCAAGCCGGAAACGTCTCTGGAAGCCAAGATGACCAAACTGAGGCTCTCGTACTTTGGACACATCATGAAAAGAGAGGACTCTTTGGAAAAGACAATAATGCTGGGGAAAGTGGAGGGAAGTAGGAAGAGAGGAAGGCCACATGCCAGATGGATGGACTCTATTAAGGAGGTCATGGGTGTTATGGGGTTGCAGGAATTGAGCAGAGAAGTGGAGGACAGAGAGTCTTGGAGATGTCTCATCCATAGGGTCCCCCATAAGTCGAGATTGACTCAAGGGCAGTTAACAACAAAAGGAGGCAAATGGATCCGTAGAAAATCAAGTAAAAAAAGTCTACCACCATGTGTGATTATCATTATATGGAATAAATTCAAGTAGTGGAACGAGCAAAGAAAGATACCAGCTGGGGTGCCCATGTTCAGGGTTTCACTAGTCAACCATGCTCTCTCTCTTCCAGTGTATTCCACTGTATTTCTCCCCTTTCATGGTTTTCTAATCCACTTGTGACTGACCCTCTATATTCAATTACAAGTGAGCACATTCAGTCTTTGCTGGGCTGGGAGAGATCTTCTTCATACCCACACCCCATCCAGGCTATACTTACCAACCTTGCAGAAGATACCAAATTAGGAAGAGGAGCTAATACACCAGAGAACAGAATCATGATTCAAAATGGCCTTAAAATACTGGAGAGCTTGGCCAAAACTAATAAAATGAATTGCAACAAGAATAAATGTAAGGTATGACATTTAGGCAGAAAAAATGAAATTCACAATTATAAATACACAAACCTGGCTTGACAATATTACATGTCAAAAGAATGTAGGGGTCTTAGTAGGCAACCAGCTATGCATGAGTCAATAGTGTGATGCAATGGGTCAAAAAAGCTACTTAATGGAAATATAGCATCCAGGGAAGTACCATATTTTCTGGCGTATAAGACGACCCGCGTATAAGACGACCCCCCATTTTTCCAGTCAAAATATAGAGTTTTAGCACCTCCATCCTCCTTATCCTTATACCCGGCGTATAAGACAACCCCCCCCACTTTAACCACAGATTTTGCAGGTTAAAAGTAGTCTTATACGCAGGAAAATAAGGTAATAGTAACACTCCTATTCTACTTTGTTGGGACCTCATCAGGAATACTGTGTCCAATTCTGGGCATCACAGTTGAAGAAAAAGTATTAACAAGCTGAAACATGTCCAGAAGAGAGCCACCAAAATGGTAAAAAGCATGGAAATGAAGTAGAGCTTAGGGATGTATATATGTTCAGAGAGAGAAGACTCAAAGCTGGGTGTGCTTTAGCTTGGAGAACACTGAAATGTGAAAATGATAGCCATCTTTAAAGGTTTGAAGGGATGTCACATAGAAAATGGTACAAACTTGTTTTCTTCAAAGGCTAGGACATGAGATTCAACAGATTCAATTGAGATGAAAAGAAGAATTCACCTAAGCATTAAAAAGATCTTCCTGTTCAACAATGGAATAGAATGCCTGAAGGAGTGGTGGACTCTCCTTCACTGGAGTCTTTAAACAGTGTTTGGTTGGTTTTCTGAGTTTTTTAGCTGTTACTTTCTGCATGTCAAGGGGTTTGTCTAGAATAGATGGTGCTGGTGGTCCCTTCCAACTTTATGGTTCTATGATACTAAAATTGTTAAGATACACTACATCCCTCAAAATGTGCCAGGCAAAATGTTTGCCATTCAAAAAAAAAAAAAAGGTTCAGTTCAGCTATATCTGGATAGGGCCTAGCCCACAAACAGTGCAGGTGAGTAAGAACACAAAGGAAAGGAAATACACAGTGCAGACCTTCTGAATCTTATATCCATCTTTTCTTTGCTGTCCAATAATAGCTCCCTAATGGATTGGCAGGTGGATAGGCGAAGAGAAGGATGTTGCTTCAGCATAATAAGTCCCCGATAATCAATTCTTACCTTTATCCAAGCAGAATTTTCATATATATGGTGAGCATATGAGCAGCTAAAAATGGCAAGGCACATTCTCTGTAAGATAGACTGCTGAACAAGTCCCAGTACTTAATTTGTAATAATATTCAATGAGCTGCTGCAGTTGAAAAGAGGAATAAAGTATTATCTTACCAAATATAACCCACTACAGGAGAAACAAGGAAAACTAAGTAACCAAGCAAGGGTAGCTACTGTTCAGGAGAATCTTGGGAACAAGAAAAAATCCTAACAAGATTGTGCTGACTACATACCTAAGAATACCTACCACCATCCTTTTTCCAAATAGTACTCAACAGAATAAAGTGCTTGATCTGCACCTTCTAGAGCCAAAGATAAATAGGAACGTGGAATGAGGAACACTGAATGAGGTAGCAGTCTGGCCCATTAAACAGTGCAAATAACTCTTAGAATATGTAAATAGCTGAAATCCTATTCTAAAAACCAGACAGACAGGAATACTGAATTGCTGAGGACAGGGTAGCCATGACTCCATTTTAAAGATGATGAGACAACTAATATATTTTAGCATTTTCACTATAGATATGCCAATGCAATTGCAACTATTAGTATTCATACAAGGGCCCAACAGAATGTTTAAGTGTTGAAACAGCGTTTAATCTTCTGAGCTTATTCATTTGAAGTCAGTTTCCTAGACACCCCAGGCACAAGAAATCTGGGTCAGAAAGCACATGCTGTACATGCTAACAGAAGAAACAGCTACCAGCAAAAATAGTTGTAAGAAAGGAGGTCTTTTTAAAAATGTCCATAATAACCTCATTCAAGTATGTATCTAAAACATTTTAAATCTCTTTTGGTTAAGATGTTATTCAAGTGCATACACGTGGAATAGCATACATGTGGAATAGCTTTCTCTCCCCCCCCCCCCCCCCACGCTATGCAAACACAATGAGTGAGAAATCTATTCTCCCATCCTTGACATGACACTGGTACTTTGAAGATATAGGGCAATTGAGTTTTCTTCCCTCTTCTTACTATAGCTTCACCAGCAGCTACATTCCTGAATGATAAAAATTAAGAAATTAAGGGAAGAAATCCTTTCCCTTTCCTTGTACATAATGTCTATTCAACTGTAAGTGTCTGTAGGCAGGGACTGTCTATCTTTTAATTTCTGCAGAGCACTTAGAAAGCTTTAGGACCTTTAAAAGTGTATCATAAAGATAGGGGAATGGTAGATCTTGTGCTTCCACACATTCAAATGACCTGGGCTTCCATTCTTCTTTTGTGGAGGATAGGACTATCTACTGCTTCTAATCATGATGACTGACTGTATGCTGTCTCCAGAATTAAAGACAATAAGTCTTTAACTATACAGTGGCAAACAGTATTGAGAGGTAGTCCTCAAATCCCAATTTTTGGGTTCCCATAGGCATCTGGCTGGCCACTGCTAGAAAGAGGATGCTGAACAAGCGAGGCTTTTGATCTAATCCAGGTAGACAATCTAAAGCCTCGGGGGGCCGGATGTGAATCCAGGCTGGTCTTGTCGCCGCCGCCGCCACCCACCATGATGATATTGATTATTGTTGTTATTACTTGTTCTTGGGGCTTTCTTGGCAAAATCTCCACAGGGGTTTTGCCATGGCTTTTTCTGGGGCTGAGAGAGTGTGCATGCATATTTTTATTTTATTTTTTAAAAAAATAACATTTATATTTATTTATTTATTATTTAATATTTTTGGTGCTTCGGCCCCCCAATTGTCTGAGGGGCAGCAACCCGGCCCCTGGCTCAAAAAGGTTGCCTACCCCTGATCTAATCCATATGGTACTACTTAGGTATCCCCTCCCCTTTTACGGATTCATGATACAAGTCAATAGCAGATTTCACATATTACAAAAAAGTACTGATCAAAGAAAAATGAATGGAAAGAGAAGTTCAACAGAAAAGTACTAAAGGTGAACTTGTTTTAAGACAGTTTGATCAATAGATACAAAGGATACAAAGAAAAAAACATAAGGAGAAAAATCCAACAAAGAGAAGACAAAAAATAAATTGAGGGGGGGTTGCAGACTGCCAGAAATAGTGCAAATTGAGTCCACTTTTAGGGTTAGGGAATCATGGGAACTTTATTTTATTGTGGCACCACAGCTCTCTGACACAGAAGGCTCAATGTCTCAGAAAACAAACATTTCCCATGATTCTAACCCTAACCCTTAAAGTGGACTCAATTTGCACTATTTCTGGCAGTCTGCAACCCCCCTTAGATAGTCAGACAAGAGAGAAGGAAGGATTGAAATGTTGCTCTGAGTACATGCAGAGACAGAAAAACTGAAGTGAAAACATGGGAAGTTTTCATCCAATTTCAACATAGCATGTGGCCATGGGGCTTGGTTTTCTTTTTTGGTGTTAGTTTTTTTTATCCCCCAGGCCCACCAGATGTCAAAAAATAGCAATTGCCCTCCACAGAAAGCTCCCTCCCCATCAAATGCTCTCTAAGGGGCATGGGGGCCTTTCTGCAATGTTTTTGGGCTCTTAGGGCCTTTGCAGACTGCCAGAAATAGTGCACATTAAATTGAGGCACTGCCCTGGCTCAGTGCTAGGGAATCATGGGAACTGTAATTTATTGTGGCACCAGAGCTCTCTGACAGAGAAGGCTCAATGTCTCAGAAAAAAAAAATACAATTCCCATAACTCCCTAGCACTAAGCCAGGGCAGTGCCTCAATTTAATGTGCACTATTTCAGGCAGTCTGCAAAGGCCCTTAGTCTATTTAGGCCCAGGAGTGGCCTTTTTAATAACAGGATGTTATATCCAGTCACTTCCTGTTTTTGGTTTTTTAAATGCTTCTTCTGGACTTAAAATGACCCAGTGGGCCTATAAACTGGCAAAAATGCCAGGGTATCTGGAGGCACTCTGGGACAAAAATGTTTTGGGATTTTATTTATTTATTTATTTATTTATTTATTTATTGTGGAGGGACATAGGAGAGAGGCAGCCTGGGAGGGGGCTACTGTAGCCCCATAGCTTCTTCCAATTGTCCATCCATTCTATTACAATACATGACTCCTGTCTTGTTCTGGGCAACAGAGGTTATCTACATTGTATGGACTGGTCTTCTGCACAATCCAGAGCATTTAATTTGAATTATTATTTCAGAATATCCTCTGTGCCGCTCTGTTTTATGAAATCCACACTCCTGCTAGTACTTGACCACACATAAAGTACCTAATCAGAACCAAATTCTCATGAAGCATCACACACAGCAAAACAGAAATGGAACATCAAGTAGAATAAAGCAGTGATAATGGAACAGTAAAGAAAAAAGACCATTTAACACTTTCTTGGACACAGAGATAAAGAGACCAAACCAATATTAACTGGAAAGGACTTCCATAACAACAAGAAAACTGTTGAGGTTGATCTATCTATTGTGGTAGACAACCCAGCTCGTTTCTCTAGTGGACAAACAAGAGGATTTATGTTGCAAATACATGCAGTTTCATATGTTTGTAAGACTTGTAGGTGATATTTATAGTAACCTGGTCCAGTTCTTCCATTCATGTCAATTTCTGGTTTTCGTTATGTTTTATGTTATGTTATTTATGTTAGTTCAAGGCTACACTTTAACTAAACATTATCTGATCCGCTCACAATGACAGATGTGCTACGGACGTTAAGTTCCAATGTTCGTGTATGTGCTTGAAGAATGCAGTATATACATTTGATTTAACTTTTTCCACACAGTTATTTTTGCAGGAAGACAGTAGGTAAGCACCTGAGACTTCAAAGAACTGCTGTTCCCTAAGACCTAAGGATGTGATGGCTCAGACAACAGTGGCACGTGATGGAGTAAGCTCCCATCACTAGTCTCAGCTTCCGCCAACCTAGCAGTTCAAAAACATGTAAAAGTGCAAGTAGATAAATAGATACCACTGCGGTGGGAAGGTAACAGCGTTCTGTGCAGTCATGTTGGCCACAGGATGAGAGTGTTGACTTTGATTAACATTGCCCCCTACAGTCGGACACAACTTGACAACCTTGTCAAAGGGGAACACCTTTACCCTTTTTAAAGGCATGGGGTTTTCTCAGTCAAATTTCTTCAGAGGAATTTAGCCATGACCTTCCTCTGAGGCTGAGAGTGTGTGACGTTCCCAACATCATCCAGTGGGTTTCCATGGCTGAGTGGGGATTCAAATCCTGATCTCCTAGAATCCTGGTCCAACACTCAAACCACTCTTATCACACTGGCTTTCTGTTGTCAAAACAGCCTTTTCTAATTGTTCCCACAATTACTTTAACTATATTTTACATATTTAAGTTGCTTTTCCAGGTTTGTTATATATTAAGTTCTGGCTATTGTAAGGATAATAAAAATTTAAGACAGTAGATGTTAAAAAAATCTCAGGACAGAACAAATTGCAAATATAAATTTATGCAAGTTGGGAAAAAGACATTGATACAGCCACCTGCCATCCTACAAAGGAGAGCACTGTATTCACCCTCTTATCCACCAAAGCAGTGAAGCACATAGCTACAGCAACTTAATCTGGGCAGCTCACATTAAAAACACTGCAACAATAAATATTGTGCCACAAGCAAAGCTTCTCTGGATGAGTTTAATTACAGAGATATTTCCCTGTGGTCATATAAATGCAGGGCTAGTGTGGTGACCCTCAGTCGAATTCCAAAACCCATGATATGGTAATGCCTTTATTAGGCCAACCAAACTAAATTCTGTGATAACTTTCAACCACACACTTTCAGGGAAAGATGGTTAAAAAGTCATGATAGAAGAAAGGAGATAATGTTAAGATTTATGTTGTTCTAAGATGCTATAGCAATGGTTCCCAAACTTTGGTCCTCCAACTCACAGAAGTCCCAGCCAACTTGGCTGGCTTCAACTTCAACTCACAGACGCCCCAACCAGCTTGGCCAACAATTTCAGGAATTCTGAGAGATGAAGTCCAAAATATCTGTAGGATCGGGGTTTGGGAATCACTGCTATAGAGGAAGGGCCTGCATACTATTAGAACAGCTGATTACATGTGGCTTGTCCGGCCAACTTGACTTATCTGCAGATATTTTGTCCATGCCATTTCAAAAGTGTATGTTTGGCATTCTGTTGGTTAATCTCAACTAGAGTAAACACATTCAACCAATTGTTGAATGGTAAGTCAACAAGTAAGTCTGATTCATTCAATGGGTCTACTCTAGTCAGGACTAACAACAAATTTAAGCCTATTTGTCTTTCCCTTTAATGCTTTTTTTTTTTTTAAAAATCTTTACTTGATCATGGAACATGTAGCTTCAAAAACATGCACAGAGAATTATAATATTTTAGTTGGCCTAAAAACAATCTAAACATCCCTTTGGCATATTCATTTAGTGTGAAAATCAGCCAATCCTATAAAACTAGTCTGTTCGCAGTCTTAAACTTGACTTGGACATCAACAATGGACTGTGATGATTTCTGAATGTAATCCTTACAGATAATATGCAAACTGTACCTGAAAATCTGGTTAAAGAGTAATATATAATTAAGGTAAAGAAGGTCGGTGTACTATAATTAGGAAGTTCTATGAGTAGAGTAGTACAAACAAAAGATACAGTATTTTGTCTGTTTTTAATGATAGTTTAGAACAAAAGAGTGAAGATCGTGGAGTAATGTAGAGAGTAGAAAATTAGAAAAGGGAAAAAGGATGAAATGAAACAGTTATTCAGCTCAGTACCTGAGCCATTCTCTATTTTTGTCAATGTTTAAAATATCACCATCCTTACTGCAGACCAGACCTACTATTTTCTTTTTCAGAACATACTTTTAAAAGCCCTTCCTGAAAAAGAATATTTTTCCTTGGTGTTCTTCATAAATGCCTCTTTTCAGAAGTGTCTGAAACCATTCATTTCTGAAACAAAAGTCAACAATGCTGTCTTCTTTTGGTTATCTTTGAATAAATTCTGCTCTAATCATTTGACAACATTTTAATGTGTCATGGTTCTTCCTACATGGGTTGACAGAGGTGGACTGAATGCCACTGGCAAATGGCAGAGGAAACACTGTGGTGAAAGTATAATGAGAAAGCTTAGAGAAAATAAGTGGATGTGGGACAGTAAAAGCTATATTGAGAATATGCACTAATATAAAAAGCATATTTATTTTAGAGTCAACAAAACTGCTTCCTTAGGTGTTCACGTAATTTTTCTACCTAGTGATATCCATTTCTTGAGGTAAACACATTCCATAGTACCATAGTTACAAGATATTACAAACAAATTGAAAAAATGAAGCACACTATTTCTTAGTTTGTTTTAAATTTTAGAAACAGCCTTCCAGTTCAACTACTGTAATTCAAATAATAACACTGGACCTTTGGTAACTTTCATATTATATATAAATAGAAGAGCATTCATGTTGACCATAAGCCAGGGATCGGCAACCTAAGGCCTCCACGGGCCAGTGCAGCCTGCAGAGGACTTCAGACCGGCCCCTGCCGCCGCTCCTCCTCCTTTTGTGGCCACGGGGGTCCTCCAGGGCACCATTTTGGATTCCAAAATGGCACCCCGGAGGACCCCCACGGCCAAGGGAGCCCTCCTGGTAGTGCACACGCACCACCATGGCCCGGGGGGCATCGGGGGACAGGGCCCCACCCCCAAAAAGGTTGCTGACCCCTGCCATAAGCTATATTCCAAAGGCCGTATTGTGATGATACCTTTAATTTGTTGTGCCTTCAAACCATTTCTGACTTATGGTAACCCTAAGGTGACCCTATCATGAGTTTTTCTGATGCTGAGAGTGTGCGACTTGCCCAAGGTCATGGAGTGGGTTTCCCTGGCTGAAGAGCAATTAGAACACTGGTCTCCAGTCACAGTCCAATGTTGAAACCTTTATTAGCCAACCCAAAAGGAGCATTTACTTTATGCTAGTTTGCAAAGCTTTACAAGCTTCCTCATCTAGCAAAGACATTAAGAAGCATGCAAGCAAAGTAGGGAGGAGAAAGAGAATGAAGGTGATACAGTCACCAACTCCAAACATTGTTTTGAGATGGTACAGAAGCAAGGTTTCTGAAGACTATAAAATGAAGGCCACTCCAACTATGACCATGAAGTCACCAAGAAGCCATTAAAAATATGCAATTAAGTTCCTCCATCTGAAAACACAAACAACAAATTAAGATCTCCTCTTATCAGAATTTGTCTCTTTTCACCTGATAAAAATACCATGGACTTCCATATTTCAATCCGCTTCAACCAGCACAAGATTAATTACTTCACATTAGCTCATTTCTCTGAAAGCATTTTTCCCGTCACTATTCTGCTACTATTTTTCCCTGTCACCATCATGCAAAACAAGAGCCTCTCTGCTGTGTCAGTTTAATTTTGATAGTTTTAAGATCGCTCTCTTTTCTACTAATTATCTTCCAGACTGCAATAGTCTAACCGGGCTAGGGTGTGTGTGTATATGCCTTGAAGTCACCTGTCAACTCATGGTTACCCCATGAATATCATAGTTTTCTTAGGAGTTTATCACATGGGAGGCAATCTGGTGAATAAAGCACATTTAAAGCACATTTAATTCAGGCAATATCCCACAAGAGCAGGATGATTTTCAGATGTCCCCAACATCACCATTATCCCACCATTAACCCATGAATAAAGTGGGAAAATCACATCGCTTTTTATTTTAGGAATTTTCCTGTGAATAAAAAGCAGCACAATTTTGCCACTTTATTCACAGGTTAATTGTGGGATAATGGCAATGTTGGGGGACATTGTCTGAAAATCATCCTACTCTTGCAGGATATTGCTGTGATTAAATATGCTTTAATCATGGGATGACGCTTCTCTTCCATGTGATAAACTCCATAGTCAAGGAATACTCAGAGGTGGTTCTGTCAGTTCCTTCCTCTGACATATAGACTACAATGCCAGTATTCATTCGCAATCTCCAATCCAAATACTAACCAGAGCTGACCCTGCTTAGATCTAAGAGCCTGCTAAGATCAGATAGGATCTGTTGCCATTATGGTATTTAGGCCAACTAGTAATTCAAATCTGTAGTCAGACTACTCTTGCTTTACACAGTTTGTGGTGAAATAAAGCACATGTTTTATATGGTTAGTTATAAGAGCTCAAAGCTTGCTGTAAAACTATTAACTACTTTAACTTCCATCTACACATCCAAGTCCTGGTCACTAGAAAACTGAACAAATGAGAAAAATTCTGAATTAATTAAAGGTGATTTCTGTATTATTAAAGCAGTTTTATCTTCCAACACTGAATTTTTCCGTTCATCCTCTAATACTTCATTCAATAGTGACAACTTCCAAAATAAAGGCATATGAGCAAGGCATATGAAAAAAAACAAAAACTGAAAACTGAAAGTCCCACACAAATACAATGCAGCCAAAATTTGTCTAATTTCTGTTATACCATTCTCTATAATAAACAGTTAAAACAAGTTTAATGAGCTCTCAAACGTTATTAGTCTTCATAAAGAGACAACTAGCCTGATTGGGAAGGGAATGTTAGAAAAGGGACAGAAAAATTGAAATATATACAATACATTTTTTTATCCCATTTAAATGTATTTCCCTGCTTTAGCAGCATATATGCTTAATTATCAATTTAGCCTATAAATTCCAATTTGGCATATTTATACATCTGAAAAGTAAAAATGCCAGTGTGGCATAGTGGTTTGAGCATTGGACTACGACTCTGGAGACCAGGGTTTGAATTCCAGCTTGGCCAGATAAATCCACTAGCTTACCTTGAGCAAGTCACAGTCTCTTAGACTCAGAGGATGGCCATGGCAAACCCTCTCTGAAGAAATTTGCCAAGAAAACTCTGTGATAGGTTTGTCTTAAAGTTGTCATAAGTAGACTTGAAAGCACACAACAAAAACTCTTACATATATACAGTACAAGCAAATGTATGAATATAGTCTACACTAAAGAAAGAGCTAGTTTTTAACCATCTGGAAAGCAGAAGGGAAATGACATAAGTAACAAATTTTGGAGTAAACAAAGGTTTCTATTCAGACAGAAATAATCTCATGCTGCCATAATCTTGAGGACTAGTTTAGCAGCAACTCCACTAATGTACAAGCAACTTCAATTTTCACTGAATATACTAGCTCTACACAGATGATTTTTAAATTATGAATTTTAAAATATCTATCAATTGTTTTCAATATGCATTGGTTTTACATTATCTTTTAACTTTGTTATGTGTGTTCCCTACCTCAATCAATAGGGAGAGGTGGGCAAGAAATGAATATTCTTGTATTTATATGTTCTTTTAACTGTCTTGTGTGTTTAATTATTATTAATAATAATAATAACTAATAATAATTGTTGTGGGTTGTGATGTTGCTCTAAGCAACAGGAGTCACAAAATTTACTCCATGTCTTTCAAAACATTTTAGCAGAAGAAATGAAATGACTGGAAAACAATTCTTTTTAAATCAGCATTTTTTCGCTAAAATTATGGAGTCATTCACACATTCCTAGAAGTATACTGTTTTAGTATCCAGTAACAAATCAATGAAATGCTGTGTTTTGGATTTCTCTCTCTTTTTGGATTTTGGAATACTTCCATACAGCAGGCCCTGTGTATCTGCGGATCCCAGCATCTGCAGACGGCAAGCCCAGGGGCATAGAAGAGGAAGAGACAGAGGAGGTGACGATGAGGAGGAGGAGGAAGGAGGAGGAGGGAGGTAGTGGTGGCAGGAGAAAAAAGAGGAAGGAGAAGGAGGAAAGAGGAGGGGGAAGGAGGAGGAAGAGGAGGCATCGCCCTGCCACCTGCCATGGTCACTGCAGCAAGGTGGGCTTTGGGTGGCCAGGGCCACCAAGTTCCATTGTTCCCAATGGTGGAGCGGCCGCATTACTGCACCACCATTGAGGACAATGGGACTTAAGCATCCACAGATTTTGGTATTTGTGGGGGGATCCCCATGGATACCGAGGGCCTACTGTATATAGTCAGCCCTCCATATTTGCGACTTTCACTTTTGCGGATTTGATTATTCATAAATTTGATTAATATATTCTCTCTAGGTCCTCCAGCATGACCTGCCAAAAGTCATGCTGAAGGACTTGATTCATAGAAAGAACATCTGCCTAAGCATTTTAGGTCCTCCAGTGCAATTCCATGGTCATCTTCTGGCTGATGTTGACCACAGAGTTGCCCTGGAGGACCTAGAGATTCCTAGAGAAGTGTTTTCTCAGGTACGTGAATTAGTCTTTTATATTTTCATTTCCTCCACTTTTACAAGGGTCCTGTGTCCCTAACAACTGTAGGGACAACTGTAGATGTCAAGTCAGCAGTTTCAAAATGAATTCCTTTGATGCCAAGTAATGTCAAATTACAGCAACAATTTAATAAAAGCAAACTGACAGCAGAATATTCTTTCATATCAACAGCTACAAGAATCTTCCCTTATCACCTTTTGCCCCCAACTCAGAAATATTCTGAAACTTTCTTGAGGGTCAGCTTTGGAAAGGTGAACTGTTTGCCACAAACATTGGAATAGATAAGAGACAGGTTTATTTTTAAAATTAGTAAAACTATCTTTAAACCTTGACTTATAAACAAAATCTACAAGTTTAAACACACAAAACTAATTACAGCAATCTGTGACTGAGGAAGTGTCTCTGCAGATAAAAGAAGCTTGTCTGCAGCAACCCATGAAGAATAATTGTTTTAGCTGAGAACTACCAAACATAAATATGATCAATTTTCTTATTTTAAAGCAAGATTTAAACATAAACATGTGACCCTAACCATCTGAATCATGGTACATTTATTTATGAATATGCAAAGGGATCTTTTAGTAGGCTGCTTATATAAGTCTGTCTCTGGACCATCCACTTCATGCATCTGAGGAAGTAGACTCAAGCCTACAAAAGCTCATGTTACCATCTTCTTTGAGTTAGTCTCAAAGGTGCCACAAGATCCTTTTGCACACTGGTTTTCCAGACTAATGTGGCTATGTCTTTGAATTTATTAATGAAGTTACAGGAATTCAGCAATACCACAAGCTTAATCAGTTTAACAATAAGATGCTTGCAGATGTGGGGGGGACAGGGACAAAAACAAACAGGGCAGAAGAAAGGTGGAACTGAGTACTTTTACTGCTAACAAAAGGAGAAGTGAATAATTGAGGTTTCTCTATTGTTGTATTATACACAAAAAAAGCATGACTGACATCGATCTCATCCATTTTGTACCTAGCCAAGTAAGGAATGGAAGACCTTTCCTAGGAAGACATGATTAAAGCAACTGAAGCATATATTATCACATGTAACACACCATAGTGGTTTGATCAGTAGTCTATAATTCTGGAGACCAGAGTTCAATTCTCTGTTCAGCCATGGAAAGCCACTGGGTGCCCTTGGGCAAGTCATACAAGCTCAGCCACAGAAAATCCCATGATAGTGTCGCTGTACATCTGAAACAACTTGAAAGCACATAACAATGGAACACATAAGACAAGTTAAGTTTATTTGCACATAGCATAGGAGAACACAGAAATTTTGTTCTATACTCTATGGGGGGGTGTCACCCAATGAAACGTATGGAAAGGTGAATCAGGATAGGAAATCATGCATTAATTAAACATACTATGTTGATGGAATTCACTGCCGTAAGATGTAACTAGCTCACAGTTTAAAGGTTGGTGAGAAATTTGTGAAGGACTGGTCTGCCAACAGCTATTAATCATGGCATCTGCACATTCTGGGGCAGTGTACCAATAAATGTCAGTTCCTAAAGGGCAACAATAGGTGAGGTCTATTGACTCCATGCCCTAATTCTGGACTTCCCAGAAACCTATGTTTGACCTCTGTGGGAAAACTGGATACTGAACTAGATAGTCCTTCGGTATAATCTAGCTGGGTTCTTCTTATTTCCAAATAAGAAAAATAGTTCCAAAAAGATCTCCTATCGTTACACTTACATAATATAGACACTTGTTAATAAATCATTACATGTTCAGGAACATTTAAGAATATAAAAATGTGCCAGATCTAATGACATGACTTTGTGAGCTCCACAAAGCATTAGTATACAACTGGAGTAAAAAAGACAACCTTATATTCGTGACAGCATTAGACTCTGTTTTGACAATGTATTTAACAAAGCTGAACATTACAGCATTTCTTGGAGTAATCCAACTCGTGAAAAAAAAAATCAAAGGTCTAAGCTTATATGATCAGAGATATTTTTATCTCCCTAGGCAAACTTGGAAGATCTCTTAAAGAGAAACAGTGGTATGAAGGCTTTGGATTCTTAAACCCCTTTTCAGTCTCATTTCTTACTTAAGCAGTTACTGTTAAATAATTTCAGTTCACCATTATAACATCCTTCTTCATAACAAATATGCAAATCCATGAGGTATCATGAAAATGCAAAACTGCAAGTGTATTAATGCTGTATAACTTGGTGAAATTAACAACAAAAGATACAATGTATGTATCTAATTGTGTTTATACTAAATTGCTCTGAATTTCACAACTGCAGGCATTTGACAATACCTCTCCCTCAAACAACCTTTTAAAAGGCAACCATATAATCACCCCTTCTCATTTTTGCATCATTTTCAAGAGAGCAGCCCAGACATTAAGTACTTAGCCCTGCCTCAAAAGTGCAAAAGGGTATACACTCATTCTCCTTTTCTGCTTCCAACTATATCATTGGTTATGGGAGAAAAAGCACCAACTTAGCAGCTGACCATTTCTGACCCACTCTTGTTCAGGTGCGGGAGGCATGTTAGGACTTGTACCAAAGAACCGAACAGTACAATATGAAGCTAGTGTTACACCACAATCAGGATCCTAAAGGGCAGGAGTGATGTTCTGTGTGCTCGTATGAATCTGAGGGGTGATGAAAATATTAAACAAAATAATGTAAATACTTTATACGTCTCTGGATTACATATTTTAAAATTATGTATCTACATCAAGTATAAGAGCCAGCATGGCACAGTGGTTTGAGTGTTGAACTATGATTTTGGAGAACAGGGTTCAAATTCCCGTTGAGCCATGAAACCCATTGGGCGATCTTGGGCAAGTCACACACTCTCAGCCTCAGAGGATGGCAATGGTAAAGCCCCTCTGAAGAAACAAGCGAAGAAAACCCGATGATAGGTTTGTCTTAGGGTCACCATAGGTCTGAAACAACCTGAAGGTACACAACACAAAACATCAAGTATCAAAAAGGTATGGTACCTATATTAAGATAATGGAAAGAACAATTTCTTATTAGCTATTTCCCTACCTTTATACATTAGAGATGATCAAGTATTTTACCTCTGGATACATTTCTACTTCAAAACATATTTTTTATAGAGTTATCATAAGTCAGAAACAACTTGAAGGCACACAACAAACAAGGTAAAGGTGCTAGAGCAAGTTTCTTTAACAAGTGGGGCATGCACACACTGGGGAAATTTAGCTGTCAGTGTGTGTGTGTGTGTGTGCGTGCATACATGGTAATTTAGTTCAAAACTGAATAAACTCTGAAAGATTTGTTAGGCCTCAGTGTTTAGCAAAATCCTTTGCTATCTCAACAATACAAACACAAACTTACCATGCAGAATTCAATTAGCAACAATCATGACACAATAATATATCAGAGAATTATTATGTTAATCACTTTAGGGGTAATATTTACAAATATCTATGTGTGCATGCCCATTTAAGTGGCCTGATGACCTATGGTAACCCCATGAACATCACAGGTTATTTCTAAGCAAGGACCGCTCAGAGGTAGTCTTGCCAGTTCCTATTTACTGTAGCTAGAAATATAACTGCAGTTGAAGGAGGAAGTCAGGCATGATTGAAGCCATAAAAGCTTTCAACATACTGAAGGTATACCCCATTTATTTTTAGATAAAACTGTGAAAACATTGCTGTTTCATGCTAAATAGCATAGCTTAATAGAACAGTCAGAGCACTACAAGAACATCTAACACCAACAGCTTGAGAACCAGTCTACCTGAAGGAGAGCTTTCTCCCACATGTGGATGCCCTGTTATCAAGATCTACTTCAGAGACTTTTTAGGGGCCAACCTGCCCCCAGTGCTGTGACACTCATAGAAAGAGCCTTTTCCCTTGTAGTTTGTGTTCTTGAAATGCCCTTCCTAAGGAAAGCCACTTGGTGTCCTGTGTATACACAATGAAATCCAAGCTAAGATTTTCCAAAAGACAGTTTACCTTTATTTCATGTTTTTGTTATCAATTCTACTGTTAACTTTGAATATCTTAATATCTTCACAGTGAATTAATCCTATTATTCTTTGGGTTACTGTTTTATTGATTGCCTGTGGTTTCTGTGACTACAGACTGCTGTAATCAGGGGTAGGCAACCTTTTTGAGCCGGGGGCTGGGTTGCTGTCCCTCAGACAATTGACGGGTCGAAGCACCAAAAATAAATAAATAAATAAATAAATAAATTACAATTAAAATTAAAAAAGAATTAAAAAATTAAAAAAATGCATGCACACTCTCTCAGCCCCAGAAAAGCCATGGCAAAACCCCTGTGAAGATTTTGCCAAGAAAACCCCAAGAACAAGTAATAACAATAATAATCAATATCATCATGGGGGGGCGGCGGCGGTGGGGGCGGCGCCGGCGGCAGGACCGGTTTGGGGCCCCAAAGGCCTTGCTGGGCCGCATACGGCCCCCAGGCCTTAGGTTGCCTACCCCTGGCTGTAAGGGCACTTTCCGGCTAGGTCCTTTGTACACTTAAGAATAATGACAATGTCAAAATGATCACTTGTTCATGTACGCACACATGTGCATGTCCATTATCAGATGCACTCTGCATACAGGAAGAATGATTCAGAGCCCAAAAACTCAGAAAGGTTAGGTAAGATTACCCTTCTGTTCTATTCATTGAGGCAGCAATGAAATGGTATGTTTTTAGCAAGCTTTAAGCACCTGTATAAATTTTAAAATTATATTAACTGTGGCTTTGTAAAATGTATCATCTTATCACGCTTTCTTTGATAAAGGAAAAAATATACTCTAAAAGAGTACCCATTTAAAGATGATGAAGCATTTTATGACACTCCTTAAGTAAGTCAAGAAAGAATGCAGCCTGTGTTTCAACCATTTATAAAGTGAAGGGATGGAAACACAAACTACAGCCTATGAAATAACACTCACAGGTCCAAAACACACCTCAGAAATAATCCAGTTTGCGACTGCTTTAAATGCCCTGGCTCAATGCTAAGGAATTCTGGGAACTGTAGTTTTGTGAGACATTGAACCTTCTCTGTCAGACACAGAAAACTACAATTCCCAGAGTTCCCTAGCACTGAGCCACTGAGCCAGGGCAGTTAAAGCAATCTCAAAATGGATTATTTCTGCAGTGTGTTTTGGACCTTAGTAAAATCAGTGTAAGAACAAGTAACTGCATTGGCATCTGATTTTCTAGTTTCAATATGATATGAAGCAGGGGTAGGCAACCTTTCCCCTTTAAGGGCCGAGGGACTTCAGCTCCCAGAAGCCTCAGCCATGTTGGTCAATAGTCCCATGTTGGCCAATAGCTCCTGGAATTCTGGGAGCTGAAGTCCCTCGGCCCTTAAAGAGGAAAGGTTGCCTACCCCTGAGGTCTTCTTTTGCACTAATAAAGATATTAATAATTTTGAATGAGAAAGGATTTAGAAGATTTATTGTACACCTTTTCCAAACAACCCTGCCATGTTTTATGCCTGAATTTTCAACTGAGTCCTTAACTCAGTTAAGTGCATATATGTCTCAGTAGTTATACTTAAAGAGTTACAGAAACTAAGCCAAACTGCCTTGAACAGGAAAACATTTCCAGCCCCAGAAGCAGGAAGTTGTACAAATTAATCTGTACATCTCATTTGAATGGCCAAATGAACTAATCATATATACAGTCCCTCCCAAAAGCTCAGAGTAGGTAACAAACAACAACAACAACAACGGAATAAAATTTCTACTATAATTACGTTTTACTGCAATGTGACATTTTACCAAAGGTGACATTCATACAAAGTCAAGTGTTTTAAGTTTCCTGTTTCAATGGAAGTTTTATTTCAGCATGTGCTTAATTTTCCCTTTAAAATCAATTCAATTTTGAATAGAGAACTATCACAACTCTTCAGCCACACCATTAAAAGAATACAGGATCACAGCTCTGACTAAAGGGTACTCTGGCAGGCCATCAAGTAGTTTTTTAGTGACAGTTTAGTACAATCTCCAAGGCATTTTTTTTAAAAAATAATTCTTTCAAGGTTGAGCAGTATAAAATAATACTATCAGATAGGCAACAAACACTATAAAAATAATCAAATTAAATAAAATGGGCATGAACTTATCAGTATACATCCAACTGTGCATCAGCTTTTTTGATGTTTTATGAAAGTCACTTTGAGCAAAAATGTAAAACCTTTAATCATGGATGGTCATCCCTATACTAATGCCATTGTCACAAATTACTGTTTTCCTGTTTTGTAGAGCCATTAAAACATCTTATGCCAAGCTCACCAAGCCTTCAAATCTTAAATGACATACACAAAGCATGAGCAACACCTTAATGCTCAAAAACACAATCATATATCCTTAAACAGAATTAGTAGGAAGAATGCACAACAAAATATAGTCTTGCACATGAAAAACATGACCATTTTTTTCCTTTAAGAATAAAGTTAATTACGTCAGAGAATTCAGACATAATTGGCTGATCTACTCTTATTCAGCTGAGTACCTGTAGGTGGTACTCTTTCAAGTCTATGCTTTTTTCTCTTTTTTGTGTCCAGGCCACTGCTATGCCACTTTACTAGTATGGCACTTTGTCAGCATGTCCAATATCAGCTCAAAGAGAGTCTAGGAAAAGCCCATTATCTTGAAAAAAAGGGCAATTTGTCTAGGGTCCCAAACACACCACAGAAATAATCCAGTTTGAGACCACTAGGGAACCCTGGGAATTGTAGTTTATTGTGACACCAGAGCACTCTGACACAGGCTAAATGCCTCACAAAACCACAGTTCCCAGAATTCCCTGGCACTGAGCCAGGGCAGTTAAAGTGGTCTCAAATTGGATTATTTCTGCAGTGTGTTTTGGACCTATGTTATGTCTAAGCATGACTGGCCCTAGGATATTGTGTAAAATAATGGCCTTATACTTTTAAGGATATTAAGTATAAGAGAAAAGTAGGAAAAGATGAAAGGGAAAGAAAACCAGCAAGATTTAAACAAGTTTCAAACAAAGAACCATCCAACTGAAGCACAGCTGTGTTTCGTTTTTTTATCCATTTAAAATCCACAATGATAAAAAGTTAAACAGTGGAACAAAAATAAATAATTAACTCCAGTAGAGTAATGAAGATGGTTCTCCCTTTCAGATCTATTTGCTACAAGGAAGTGGACTGTAGTCAACTGAAAGCTTATACTCACAAGAGATTAATCTAAAGCATCTAACAACTCTTTTGTTTTTGCTGCAAAGACAACCTAACAAGCCCACATATTTTGAATTACGTTCCTCACTGTATATCTGAAAATAAACACAAATTTAACGTATCTGATGGAACTTCCAAAATATTTTATTTTGTAATAAAATATTCTTCTTACTGTATAACTGAAAATAAACACAAACTTACCATATCAGATGGGACACTGCTGGACATCTTGATATTCCCTTGTTGCTTTCAAAAACCAAAGAACAAGATTTTTTTGTTGTTTGTTTGTTTAAAAGCCAGCCACTTTTACAAGCGAAAGATCTCCCAGCTAACCAATTTTTGGTGTGTGTCTGTGTCTGTTCAGTTGTAAGCTTTGTTTTCCTCCAACAAAACTGTCTGACCTGGAGAAAAACAGTGACTCGGGGAGAGAAAATCCAAAGAGGAGCCGGCGTTAAAAGGTCTGATCAGAAACACCCAGGAAACCAGAGATGGCAGAGATCCTTGTCAGCAGCAACACCAACACTGTGGTGCCAGGTAGACCAGTCAGAAATACACAAGGACATTAATGGTGTAGAGGCTTTTCTTCTTCCTTCCTTCCCCTCCCGCCTCGCTTGTCCTCTCAAGCCTAGACCAATAATGAATGACGAAGATGATTCAGAGGATAGTCCTGCATCCGAGTCACCCCCTCATTAAAAGAAAAAAAAAAGAGGGTTAAAAAGAGGGACAGCGCAGAGAAGCAAAGACACCTTCTTCTTCTTCTTTTCTTTCTCTGGGGGCCGAAGTTGTTTGTGGATGGATGAGAAGATTGTTTGGAGCTAGATGGAAAGGATGGATGGAAAGGTGGTTTGGGGATGGATGGGAAGACTGTTTGGAGTTGAATGGAAAGGATTTCAGGGATGGATGAAAAGGTTGTTTGGGGAGGGATGGAGAGGCTGTTGGGGGGTGGATGGAAAGATTTTGGGGAGATGGATAGAAAGGCTGTTTGGGGATTGATAAGAAAGTTGTTTAGGGATGGATAAGAAAGGTTATTTGGAGATGACAGAAAGGATTTTGGAGCTGGATGGAAAGGCTGTTTGGGGCTGGGTAGAAAAGTGGTTTGGGACTGGATGGAAAGGTGGCTTGGGGCTGAATAGAAAGGTTGTTTAGAGGCTATTTGGGACTAGATGGAAAGGTTGTTTAGGGAGGTATGGAACTGGTGTTTGGGACTGGGTGGGAAGGTTGTTTGGGAAAAGACAGAGAGGCTATTTGGGGATATATGGAAAGGATTTCAGGGATGGATGAAAAGGTTGTTTAGGGAGGTATGGAAAGATTGTTTAGGGAGATATGGAACTGGTGTTTGGCGATAGATAGGAGGGTTGTTTGGGAAGGGACAAAGAGTTTGTTTGGGGATATATGGAAAGGATTTGGGGGATGGATAGAAAGGTTGTTTAGGGAGGTATAGAATTGGTGTTTGGAGATGGATGGGAAGGTTGTTTGGGAAGAGACAGAGAGGCTGTTTGGGGCTGGACAGAGCCTCTTTTCTCCCACTTCTCCAAAGGAGGAGAGGCGCTCTGAGGTGGGCTCCTTCTCCTCCCTTTTCCCGAGTGAGTCCTCTTCAGTTATTGTTTTTATTCCATTTAGCCCAAGCCGAAAGTGAACAGTCCGAACAAAGTAGGGGGAGGGAAGGAAGGAAGGAAAGGGGGCGCAGCCCAAACACTCACAAGAGGGAATGACAGCCTCCTCCTCCTCCTCCTCCTCCCCCCTCAAACTGCGGCGGCGGCGGCAGCAGCTCAAGGGGGGATTTAAACTGCAGTGGTTTCGGGTGGCGGCGGCGCTGGCGCTCTCCGCCCCCTTCTTTCTCCTCAGGTCTCCGTCCTCATCGCCCCCTCAACCGCCACAGGGCTCCCTTCCCTTCCCTTTCCTCGGGGGTCTTCCTCGTCCTCCTCAGGAACACGGCAACTGACGCGGCGCCTTTGGCTGGCCTCCCTCAGAGCCCCTGTGGAAGGAAAGAAGATGGAGGAGGAAGAGGAAGAGGAGACGGCTCTCCCCGCCTTCCCCTCAGTGAGAGCCGGGCTCCCTTCCCCGGCCGCCACCGCCACCGCTCCCTCTCCCGCCTCTTGTCATCTTCCTTCAAGCCAACATGGCGTCTGCGCCGAGCTGAGGAAAGGGGACACGGCAGGGGAAGGACCCATCCCCCAGGCTCCGCCCCTCGGCTCTTCTGCGCCGGCGCGGCAACAGGAGAGGGGGGGGAAAAGAATGGAGGGAAATGGCTCCTCCCACCGTTTCCCCCATTCCCTTTTATGCGCAGGCGCACCGCTCGCGTGGCATGATGGGGATTGTGGTTCCGAGAGGAGGCTGGTTTCTTTTTGAGGAAAACAAAATATGGAAAAAAAAGGGACACGACGTAACCTTTTTTCTTTTTAATTTTGGGTCCGCCCTAGTTGCTGGTTGAAAAGGCAATTGTGGCCTGTGACTGGGGGGGGGGGGGGGGGGGGGGGGGGGGGGGGAGGAGTGTGAGGAAGTTTCTGTCACAGAGATATCATAGAATCAGGGTTGAAAGGGGGCCTCCAAAGGCCATCCAGTCTAACCCCGTTCTGCCATGCAGGAACTCACAGTCAAAGCACACACACACACACATACACAGAGATAGCAATAGCAATCCAGCCTCTGTTTAAAGACCTTCAAAGAAGGAGACTCCACCACACTGCCAGGGAATGTGTTGTACTTCTCTCCAGCTTTCCTATCCTAGCATTATTGGGTTTTTTTTTTTCTCCAATGAGTCATGTTTACAGACTGACATAAATAGTGCAGCTTGAGGCCACTTTAACTACCCTGGCTCAGTGCTAGGGAATCATGGGAACTGTAGTTTATTGTGGCACTAGAGCTCTCTGACAGAGAAGGCTCAATGTGTCACAAAAAAATAGAATTCCCATGATTCCCTAGCATTGAGCCAGGACAGTTAAAGTGGCCTCAAGCTGCATTATTTCTGGCAGTCTGTAAAGGCCCTTGTTGTCTCCCGATGTGTCCAAAGTACGACTGCCTCAGTTTTGGAGTTTATCACACCAGGAACAACTGGAATATAAACGATTATTAAAGTAAAGGTATTCCCCATTGACAAGGTTATCAAGTCCAGTCCAACCGTAGGGGACAGTGCTCATCTCCATTACTAAGCCAAAGAGCCAGCATTGTCAGAGTCTACTCTGTGATCGTGTGGCCAGCATGATTGATTGCACCGAATGCTGTTTACCTTCCCACTGAAGTGGTACCTATTTATCTACTTGCATTTGCATGCTTTCAAACTGCTAGGATGGCAGAAGCTGGGACTAGTGACAGGAGCTCACCCCATCATGTAGCATCTGGGCTTTGAACTGCCAACCTGCTGATCTTGAAATTAACAGAGTCAGCGTCTTAACTACTTGAGCAACTGCTTATTACTAACCCATGACAATCCCACAATTGCGTGAATGGTTTTCATACGATGTCAAGATGAAACGTGATTAAAGTGCCATTATCCCGTGAATAACCAGGCAAGAAACAGCAGCAATCATTCACGGGATTTTCCCATCAACGACTTTTTGCTGCTTATTGCCTGGTTATTCATAGGATAATGGCTCTTGTGTTAATCACATTTTAATAATGTTTTAATGTCAATTGCATGCTTTTCACAGGTTAATTATTGTTTAAACTCCTAATTTCCTCCCATGTGATGTCGTCTTGGCCTCTACGGAGGTTTCCGGCTTGATCTGCTCTAGGACCCATTTGTTTGTCCTTTTGACTGTCCATGGGCTTCTCAGTACTCTTCAGATGCATTGATTTTCTTATTATCATCTTTCTTAACTGTCCAGCTCTCACATCCATACATGGTAATAGGGAATACAAGGGCTTGGATGATTCTAACTTTTGTACTCAATTATATGTCTTTGCATTTTAGAATCTTTTCTAGTTCTTTCATAGCCACCCTCCCCATTCTTATTCTTATTCTGATTTCCTGATTACAGTCCTCATTTCTATCAATGTTTGAGCACAGGCATGAGAATTCTTTTACTATTTTTACTCCTCATTGTCTGGGTTGAATTTGTGTAGATTCTCCAAGGTCTGTACATTTTTTATTTTGCTTATTGTAGGGCCTAAATATCCCAAAGACCCCAGATCCTGTCTGATCATGGGATCTAAACAGAGTCAGCCCCAGTTTGTACTTGGATGGGAGACTGCCAATGGATGCCAGGTGCTGTGGGGAAGGGTCTGGCAAAATCACTTTTGAGTACTCCTTGCCTAAGAAAACCCTGTGAAATTCATGGGGTTGCCATAAGATGACAGGCAACTTGAAGGCACATTCACACACAATCCAGTTTTAGTCCCATCTAAAGTAGACCAGTTCAGATGAATGGAACACCTTAATCTCCATTTAAGTAAGGGGGGTTGCAGACTGCCAGAAATAGTGCAAATTGAGTCCACTTTTAGGGTTAGGGTTAGTGCTAGGGAATCATGGGAACTGTATTTTATTGTGGCACCAGAGCTCTCTGACAAAGAAGGCTCAATGTCTCAGAAAAAAAACAATTCCCATGACTCCCTAGCACTAAACCTAACCCTTAAAGTGGACTCAATTTGCACTATTTCTGGCAGTCTGCCACCCCCCCCCCCCCCCCCCCAAGTCTTATTGATTTCAGTGGATCTACTCTAGTTGGAAGTAACATTGGATTTACCAGATCATGAAAAAAAAAATACTTTTTTGGACTACAACACCCTGAATTTCCCAGCTGGCATGGCCAGTGAATATACTGACTAGGCGATTCTGACAGTTGGGATCCATAGATTTCCTGGCTCTGGATTTAATATTCCTTATCACCTAACAAAAACTCACTGGGCTACTTGATCTGAAGAAGCTTCAAGAGCAAAATAAAGTCCTGTCATTTAAGACACTGAAAATCCATTGTCATGAGAAAGCTATGGATATGAGTAAAGTTGAAAGGAGCCCATATCCACATTGAAGGTAAGTGATATGAAAGTCAATGGTGAGAAGGGCTGGTCCAGCCCTCAGGCAGAATCAGAAAACTGCCTCATGCTGCAGATGGTGAAGGGTGGGTAATGGCTGTAAGGTATTAGAAGCAAGAGTCATGTAGGCAATGCAGCCTACACTAGGCATCCTAACGCCAACACCATCCTTATGTACTCAGGAGGATCAAAGGCTGCATCTACACTGCTTAATTAATGCACTTTGACTCTGCTTTAACTGCCATGGCTCAATGCTATGGAATCTGTGGTATGTAGTTTTGTGAGATATTTAGCCTTCTCTATCAAAGAGCTCTGGTGCTACAACAAACTACAAATCCTAGGGTTCCATAGGATGGAGCCATAACAAAGCTGTGTCAGACTGCATTCATTCTGCAGTGTGGCAGCAGCCAGATTGTAGAAAATTGCTATTTTAAAGGTAATTCACAATAAAAGTAAATGCAAAGTCCCCAAAGTAATGTGTGGCACCCATATGTTCACAGGGTGAGATGGGGGTGGTTGGAGGCTTGAATCAGTCCCAAAACAGGGGCCTCTTTCATCATCACATGTATGACCCATTTTGGGAACTATCTGCATTTGAATGAACCATTTTTATAAATGAATATATAAATAATAAAATACAAAGCCAATTAGCTAGAAGTGCAAAAATATTGATTTACAAACTCTCTTTCAACTCTGCAATTTCAGTGAGACTATTTTTACTCAATTACTCAAGAAATGCACAAAATATTGATGATATGAGAAATACTAGAGAAATTAGGAAGTGACTGAGGGAGAATGCCAAACTACACCATTTTCCCTTCACCACTGGGCCCCTAAGCCAGAATGGGGGCTGGATCAATTGCATCAATTGAACCATTGATAATCTAGCCCTGCACACACACTCATAAGAAATCCCATGAACAGAAGCTGACTGAACAAGCAATTCATTTTTCCTGCTCTTAGGGGCAACAGGCTAGCTTGGGAGACAGGTTGAGTGGTACACAAATTTTATCCCCCAACACCTTGCCATCACCTGGGATGGCTGCTTTACTATGCCTAATGGTAACCTGTCCATGATCATGAGTCTTTTTCTATGGTTTCAGTGTGACTGTGTGGAGTGAAAATCCTGGGGTTTTAATCACACAAAACCATCCAGAATGACTCCCAAATTGTGGACTTTGCCTAACAACAGTTATATATTTAAATTTCCTCAGACAAAACCTGAAGCCCTTCATTTTATTCCTTATCACATAAGCCTTCCCCAAACTAGCTATAGCAGATTTCACGGGATTCTCTGCAAAGTGAGTCTGCTCTTATAGCTTCCATTCCTGCTTCTATTCTCTCCCCCGCTCCACATCTCCTCTGAAAAGTGCCAATTCTTCTCAAAGGGACAATAATGCAAGTGTTGTTTGCCATGTTGCAGAGATGTATGTATAGACAGAGCTTTCCCAACCAGTTCTCTCTGCTGGTTTCTTGCAGCACCATATCAGCTAGTTACAATAGAAGGAGGTGCCATCTCTTTCCTATTCACTGATTGTGCATTGTATGCTTACTGTATTACATGACATTAATATGGATCATTTGGTCTCTGATGCACACAGATTGTTGCCTTTTATGCATGGCTGATATGAGGGCTTTGTTAGGGAGCTGCAAAGCTTCCAGAAACTCTGCTTGAGTTCTCTGACTCTATTGCTGCATCACAAGTTTGTGTTTTTTATGACTTTTGTTCTGCTGTTGGGACTGCATAGATAACTATTATTACTCGTGATATTGGCCCTAGCAGTCTTCTCCAATCTAGTGTCCTCAAGATGTGTTGGATTACAAGCCACAACAGCTCCCATGGCTATTCTCACTGGGAAATATTGGAAGCTATAGATCAACCCACGTAGAGAATATCAACTGCAGAAGTCTGAGCCCTAGAGTAGAAGCCACTTGCTACAGGTATTAGATCTGCCTGTTCAGTTGTGGACCATGTAGAGTGGCTTTGGAACAAGCATATCAGAGAATAGGGTTGCGGTACATGTAGCCCTCCACATGTTGAGCTGTAGCTCCCATAAGCCGCAGGCCCAAGAGCCAGTGGTGAAGAATAACGAGAGCTGCAGTCCAAAATCATCTAGAGGAGCACGTATTTTCCCCATCCTTGCAGTAATTGTAATGAAGTTATAACTGGCTTCATTTTCTCTATAAACCGTTTAGTTTCTCCCTTGACAATATTGGAAAGGTCAAAACAGCATCTGATCAGTTTTCATCGGTTTTATTGAGAATGTACTGGAGGTTTACATTTTCTCTTTAATTACTTGCCCTCTAAGACTGAGGATAGTGTGGTCAAAAATATTATATAGTGTTATCAATCAGTTGGGAGTCAGTTGTATAATAACTAAGAAATTGCTGACGAAAAGAAAAGGTGGAACAGTTTTCTTGAATTTCCTCAGTGACATTGACAAATTTGGACCTTGAGGTTTGAGCCATAAGGGCTAAAATTTAAAAGCTCAACAGATGCATACGTGGAAATGAAATGGGACTCAGGGTACATTTATATAATGTTGGAACTTAAGCTATAATATCCAGATTTCTTCATACTCTTCCTATAACTCTGCCTAGTGAAAAGCATGTATGAATTCAGCCATTTAATTTGCCAGAGGTCATATGATACATGGATACCATTTTCAGTTGCGCAAAAGGTTCTTTGCAACTATGAGGCCATGGTTTATATGTAATAAGACAATAGTTTAGTGTTCTCTGGGATATGGGAACACCAGGGTTTTCATTCCTTTACATTTCTTACTATAGATACCAAGTACAATCAACAAAGACTTTTCAAAGATGAATGTTGTTACTATATGAACCACTGAATAAACCCTTTTTATTTTACTGAATAGCATGCTTTCTTTTAGGGTTTTTTTAAAGGGCAAGAAATCCAGAAAAAAGGAAAACTAACATGGGCTGTGGAAATGAATCACACTGCTTGACTGAAGAAACTATAATTAAATAATTATTACTATCATAGTCTAACTATTCTCATAGATTTATCTTTAAGATACCAGTATTAATCTGGTAGAAGAACCCCTTAAATCAGATTTAATTCTCTATCTTGTGCTTATTTATATAGTAGCTTTATGTGTACTGTACATAAGCATGTCCCTTTGGCCACACAGGAAACATTTATTTTTTTAAATAGAAAGAAAACATCATCTGATTGCTATAAAAGTCAACGGACAGTTAACAGAGATTTTTGAAATAACTACACATCCGTTTATGAAAATAACATAATTGAGCTGGCTAAGATTTATAATCATTATTAACAGCAGTAAAGCAGCCCATCTCTCTAATTTATTCTCAGAGCTTAATTATGAGCTGTGTTGATTCAAAATTAAACAAAAGATCAATTCTATGCACACCCGCCTCCATCAGCATTCTTTACTCACTGATAATGTATCTCAATGTCGCAGAGGGTACTCCCACACAAACCATTTAATGAGAAACACCAGCATAAATATTTGTCTATACCAATCTCTTGGGTTTGATTCTTTTTCTTATTAGCCTGCACATGTTATCTTAAATGAGAATATGAATCTTGTATTTGCAGTCTTTGTATGGTTCTTCTCTATGACAAATTATTGTTAACTTTAGTGTGCCCGCAGTATCATTATGTCATGTGAAACATACAAAAGTGTTTACAAGGGAAACACTAAATGGCAGAGTGTTTAGGTCTTAAACATTAGGATGAAATGTTCATAAGCAAGCATCCATTCATATAATTGAGTTCATAAGCAACATAACACCCCAACGTTCATGGCCAGATCTTGGATCGGGAAGCATTGACCTGCAACTGCTGAGTAATGAATGGCTTCAGCCTATCATTACTTATATCCTTCTTCCTAAAAGTAATTCTGTGGGGGTCATAGAATCATAGAGCTGGAAAGAGCCTCAAGGACCATCAAGTCCAACCCCCTGCCATGCAGGAACACACAATCAAAGCACCCCTGACAGATGGCTATCCAGCCTCTATTTAAAAACTTCCAAAGAAGGAGACACCACCACTCTCCAAGGATGTGTGTTCCACTGTTGAACAGCTCTTATTGTCAGGAAGTTCTTCCTAATGTTACGATGGAATCTTTTTTCCTGCAGTTTGAATTCATTGCTCTGTTTTTGAGTCTCTGGAGCAGCAGAAAACAAGCTTACCCCAGCCCCAATATGACACCCCTTCAAATATTTAAACAGGGCTATCATATATTCTCTTCTGCAGGCTAAACATATCCAGTAGCTCCTCATATGGCATGGTTTCCAGACCCTTCACCATATTGGTTACCCTCCTCTGGACATGCTCCAGCTTGTCAGCATCCCTTTTTGAACTGTGGTGCCCAGAACTGGATGCAGTATTCCAGGTGAGGACCAAAGCAGAATAGAGTGTCACTCTTACTTCCCTTGATTTAGACCAGGGGTCCCCAAACTACGGCCTGTGGGCCAGCCCTAGCCTGTCGAGGCCTTCTTACCGGCCCGCAGCCAGTCCTGCCGCCTCCGCCGCCACTCGCGCACGCCATCAAACTCCATTTTGTCTTCCAAAAGACAAAATGGCGCCCGAGTCGCGTGTGCGCCTCCGGCACTATGCTTTTATTGATGCAGCCTAGAATCGCATTGGCTGAGACTCACCAGCAAGAGATGGCTCAGTACATTGGCAGCCAAAGCGAGCCAGAACGACTATGTGCTACATTCCTGCAAATTATGTATGTAAGATCCCGTGGGAGGCTGAATTTAGCTAATTATCCAAGGGTAGTGAAAAACATAACCCCCTTCTCTCACAAAGAATGATTGACGCTGCACTCTGCTCAGTGACGTAACTGACAGCTGTAATAAATTATACATACTGCATCCAATGCTTACCTGTTTGAGTTTTCCTTTTGATGTTTTCTTTTTAAATGGATTTTTAAAGTATTATTCCTTAAGAAAGAAGAGGGGGGAAAAATTATAGAATATAAAGATGGGCTAGCTATAATTCACCCCGCATGCATTGTGCAACTTATGCAGCTACCTCTTAGTGACATGCGCATGCATAGGTTGCACTATGCATGGGGGGTGAATTATTAACCATAGTGTAACAAACATATTCTGCTGACAACAGCAGTAGCAAACATAGAGCAATATTGCACATTGCAGTTCCATATTACACATCACACTTTGTCACTGAATATTGTTCAGTGGCACCTAATCATTGACTAGTTGCATAATTTTGCCATTCTGCAAGGGGATTGTGTAATGCTAGCGCAGCGTATCTCTGCATGCATATATTTAAGCTACACTGAGAGGATGTTGGATTGCAGCCCCAGTTTCCAAATAAATGTTATCTTGAGAGTTTTCCAGTGGGGAATAGATGTTTCAATGTGAATCTCCCAGAGGAGATACAAATACCAACTCAGAAATATCACAGCCTTGTAGATATGTTGTGCACAGCTAATAGGTCTACATAATGGCGTCATTAGGGCTGATTTCACCCGGTGTAGTAACTCATGGTGTCACCTCCCTGTTGCCCTCCCATATACCACACCATACAGAATCCTTAGTAATGTTAATAATGTTTTAGTACTAATGTTACTAATGTTACTCACAAATTGTAAGTCCCGTATATCACTGTAATGGTAATAGTTGTGACAACTAGCAAAATAAAAATTACACCTTTAAATTACATTATCGTATGCTCAGCCTAACTTTATTTACATGCACATATTGGCAAGATGTGATGTTTTTAAAGAAAAATTAAAAACAACTGAAATTTTGAAATGTTTAATCTTTTTTAAAAAAACTAAAATTTAATTTTAAATTTAATTTTTAAAAAATTTGGGGCCTCTCCTTTCTCCTCCCACTGAGTCTCACCCCTTCTCTTCAGCATTTCAAAGGGACACAGGTGAACACCACAGCCCATTTCTACCAAAAGGCAGATGTTTGAAGAGCAGTGGTTTTCCTCTTGAGAGTGTCACCTGGTGAGCCCATACTCTCCACACACCCCTAGTAACATCTCTGGGTCTACAGTTTTGGTTTTTATAAACAAATAACGTAGTGGTTGGTTACTTTGGATTAAGCAATGCCATGAAATTTTATTTCATTCAATAATAATAATAATAATACATTTTATTTATATACCGCCCATTGGTGACCCAATCCGGGCGGTTCACAACATTAAAATAATACAGCATAAAACCAACGTATTTCCCACCCACCCTTAAAAAACTATTAAACCAGATTTAATTAAAACCAATTTCCAAGAAGTTTAAAATATACAATAATAAAACAACAATAAGACCCCTGCGGCTTCCTTCAAGGGAAGGGTTATGGAAGATCTGCTGAAGGGGAGGAGGGCCGAGGCCGGGATATTTAGTCCAGAAAGGCCTGCCGGAAGAGATGACAGCCCTTTTAAAGCTGTCCAAAGATGTTAATTGACAGATCTCGTCCGGCAGGCTGTTCCAGAGCCTGGGGGCGACAACAGAAAAAACCCTCTGGGAGGTAGCCGAGAGCCTCGATTTTTGAGGCTCCAGCAAGTTTCTCCCAGAGGACCGGAGAGCTCAGGGAGGATTGTATGGGAGGAGGCGGTCTCTGAGATAGCTTGGACCCAAGCCATTTAGGGCTTTAAAGGTGATAACCAACACCTTGTACTGGGCCCAGAAGCCAATAGGCAGCCAGTGGAGGGACCTCAAAACCAGGGTGATGTGGTCCCTCCTAGATGTTCCAGAAAAGGTCCTTACTTCCAGAAAAGGGCGCAGCTGGCGTATCAACCGAAGCTGAT
>JAIPUX010001232.1:147292648-147310779 GCA_020142125.1 Phrynosoma platyrhinos | reverse complement strand
AACAGAATGAAAAGGAGAAGGCTAGCGAATTGGAAAATATTAGTTTGTTTTTTTAAAAAAAAAACAAAAAACAAAAAAACCCACCCGGTTGGTAGAAACAAGAAAGATGGAACATCCTGCAATCGCCAATATGTCACCTGGGTTATAGAAACAAACAAACAAACAAAAAAAAGCGGTACCGTAATTACAAGAGTAAAAACCATGATCTCCCAGTATATTAGGCCAGTCTGGATAAGTTCAGTGTCAGTAGCAGCACATGGCTCCCATGTCAATCGCCTGGTGAATTGTTTCCAGCTTTTTTTTTGTCCAAAATGTAAAGGAGCTCCAGATTATTTGGATAGTTCCTTTACCGTCTGGACTAAAACCTGAAGCAGATTTACCAACATACTGATATGGAAGCTGCCAGACACCACTGTTCAGTGACCCAGTGCAGACATCACAGTAAGCCAGAATTGCTAAGAAAGCATGTTTACTGTGAACAAGTAACTGTGCTAGTGTACACTGACCACTCCCTGTTCACTCCTGTTGTCAAAACCAGGAAACTTCTGTGTGCAATTTTTCCATTGCTAACATTGAAACCAAAATCTCTGGCTTATTCATTATAAGGAACAAACTTATGATACTGCCTTGTTTTGTTCCTTTGTTGTTATTTGCTATCAAGTCTATTCCAATATATGGCAACTCTATGAATGAGAGACCTCCAAGATCCCCAGTAACCATCTGCCCTGCTTAGGTCTTGCAAACTCTGGGCAGTGATTTCCTTGTTTGAATCAATCCACACGTAATGCAGTTTTCCTCTCTTCCTGCTGCCTTCTATTTGTCTCAGCTTTATTTGCTTTTCCACTGAGTCATGTCATCTCATATGTCCAAACTATGACAGTCTCAGCTTAGTCATCTTGGCTTCTAGGGAGAGTTCAGATCTGTTTGCTCAAAGACCCATTCATTTATCTCTTTGCCAATCTATTGTATCTGTAGAAAGCTCCTCCATTAGTTGCTTTTCTTCTTGTAAGCTTTTTTTCATTGACCAGCTTTCACAGCTATACATAGAACCTAGAAATAGTATAGCCTGGATTATTCTGGCCTTGGTATTTAGTCATATATCTTTACACTAGATGACTATATCTAGTTCCTTCATGGCTGCCTCTCCAAGTTTCAGTCTTCTGATTTCTTGACTGCAGTCTCCATTTTTGTTAATGACTGAACCAAGGAATATAAAATCTTGTCTTGTTAAGACAGCAATAAGACAGAGATCTCAGGTGGGTGTAACAATAACAGATGGATGGAGACCCCTAGTTTGTTGAGCCACTACTGCTGGCAAGGCACAGCAAATAGGAGGAATCAAGCAGCATGCTTGCTTGTTAACTATAAGCCAGAATTTTCAGCAGTTCTGGGTTAATATGAAATATAAATGTGGCCACCCACACATTCATTGTATATGGCATCTTTCCTTGCATAGCCCTTGCCTGCTATCACTTGCACTCACAAGCTGCCAGCTGCACATGCACAGCTTGACAATTTTCCTCATGTCAGTGCTGGTGCCTTTTTTTAGAACTAGGAGCTTTGCTGATGGACATCATGCCTTTGTATACACCTGGTGTATCTGCCTCCCTCAATCAGTACGTTATCATCCTTTCCCCTAGTCCAGTTTTGATGCTAAGAAAAATACAGCCCTTAGGTTCCTAAAGAAGCTAGTAGCTTGTTCTTACTGTGTGACACTTAGGGGAATTTGTATCAGTTTTACCTCTCTGGAAAATGCACTTACTTTTAGTCAACAAAAGCAAGGGGGAAGGAGGATAATACAAAGCCCAAAGCCTCAGTTTCTAAAAAAATATAATATTTTTTAAGGTTCTGAGTCATAACATTTCTGTTTGGGCCATGACTGAGAATTACTTATATTTAAGCAAATGTCCTTAGCAGTATTTATCTTAGGACAGGTATTTACCCTAAGTAAATACAGAAATAATACCAGACAATGTGGTGCCTTAGGCAGACCATCTAAATGGTGAACTTCATGATAATAAAGGAGGTAATTACTAAGTGATTTATAATTTGTTAACTCCAGTGGTACTCTCATATCTGGCACTTGCAGCAGGCTGCCCCATGGGCTGGTTCTTGGCAAAAATGTCCAGCTTTACTTTTAGGCATTGTTGTTGTGTGCCTTCAAGTCATTTCCAACTTATGGCAATTCTAAGGTGAACATATCATGGGTTTTTCTTGGCAAGACTTGTTCAGAGGGGGATTGTCTTTTGCCTTCCTCTAAGGCTGTGACTTGCCCAAGGTCACCCATTGGGTTTCCATGGCCAAGCAAGGGTTTGAACCCTGTTCTCCAAAGTCTTAGGGGGGAAGCAGACGACGGCGTCGGGGACGCCATGGGACGGTGCACCGCCAGAGCAATGCAGCCACACCACGGCGCACCATCGGCGCCTCTGAAAGGAGCGCTAAATCAGCGCTCCTTTCACAAGTCAGGGAAAGTGTGCCGCAAAAGTTTGTGGCGCACCTTCACTGACTTTTCCACTGCAGCGTGTCTGGACGCGGTGGCGGGAGGTTGCCCTCGGAGCGCCAGCCATGCGGAGGGCCGGCAGCTCCGAGGGCAACCTCAGGAGGAGGAAGGGGCACCGATCGTGCAGCTGCCCCTCCTCTTCCCTGCCTCGGAGACGACTTTATTAGTCGTCTGCCGAGGCCCTTAGTCCAACACTCAAACTACTACATCACACTGACTCTCTCAGGTAACTGACAAAAAAGCTTTTTATGCCCAGCCCCCTCTTTTCTTGCTTGTCCTGTCTAGCTGGAAGGTTTAGTTGTTTTCCCCCAGCCCTGGCTTTGGCAGGCTGGTGAAGGAGGGCTGGGGAAACACAGATTTTCATTACTGGGTTGCAGTAATGTGTAAACAATGCTATAAACACTGAGCTGGAATGAATGGGATTCTTTCTTATCTGATCCTGCTCTAGCTGCCTGCCTATAGCATGCAAGGTAAATAGCAGCAAGAAGACTCCTTTACTGAGGATGCACAGACAGCAAACTAAAGAGAAAGGGGGAAGCGTATAATAAGCCTGCCTCGCCAGCTATCCTAAACCTGTTTCAAAAGCATAGATCTATATGTTTGACCACCAAAATGGAAATCATAAAGAAAGTGGAGACTTGGGAAAACAAATGTCAACATTTTGAAAGAAGCCTTCAGGTGGTCTCTAGGTTGAAACTATTTTTGTTTATTTTTGCAATGTTTCCCTGACCTGGTTGCTTCATTGTACCTGTGCATATTGTGAATTTTGAACAAAAGTTTGCTGAAACATGTCGAGCTATTCTTTTTTGTCGTGTAAGCACCTACTACTTTCCTTTCCATGCTATTTCTGCCTCTGATACCAAAGCCTATGTTAAAGAAGTGATGCCCAGGAACGCAGCAAAAGTGATACCTGTACCATCTCTATGCATATTGAAGATGGAGCAAGCTTGTTTTCTGCTGCTCCAGAAAATAGGACCCAGAGCAATGGATTCAAACTACAGGAAAAAAGACTCCACCTCAACATTAGAAAGAACTTCCTGACAGTAAGAACTGTTTAACAGTGGAACACGCTCCCTCAGAGAATGGTGGAGTCTCCTTCTATGGGGGGTTTTAAACAGAGGTTGGATGGCCATCTGTCAGGGTTGCTTTGATTTTGTGTTCCTGCATGGCAGGGGGTTGGATTGGATGGCCCTTGGAGTCTCTTTCAACTCTATGAGTCTATGATTCTGTGTAACAGAAATACTCCCAAAATCAAAGGCCATGTTTTAGTCTTAAAATACTCTGTTTTCTTAAGGGAGTGATTGTGTTCAGCATGTCAGTAGTCTAGCCACATCCTTTATCAAGAAGCCAATCCATGTCCCTCTCCTAACTGCAGCCAAGACTTCTGTTTTTCTTTTCCAGCTGACAATCAATTTTCTGTTACTACAGAGTATGCTCAGTCCTCATTGGGCTGGTTTGAGGAAGGGGTACCTCCATAATAATAAACCAATTTCTCTAAGGTGTCACACAGATCTGCAAGGTTAACAATGCTGCAGTTGCGGTTAGTGTAATTTTCATGTCAGCACTTTCTGCATGTAATTTCCCTTGGATCTCACTGCCTATCCCAACGTATACTGTAAATATTTCTGAAATTCTGGATAACATTTCATCCATCTAATGAAGCTCACTGCTGTAGTAGAAGAGAGCTGATGCTATAATAAATTCACTTGTCTTTACGATGCCATGGAAGTCTGTTGTTTATTTAATTATGATAGGCTAATGTGGCTATCCCTTTCAAAGATGCAAAGCTAGGCTTTTCTTAATGTATTGATATATATTTTTGTCAGGGTCCCATTTTGGCTATTCCTATTGCCATTGCTGAAATTCCTTTTAGAAGGAATGATTTCAGAGTCATACATTTTGTGCAGAGAGACATGCAAATACTGCAGTCAGAATAACTTTGGGGAGTAGAAACTGAAACATCATCTACACATATGTTAAAAGCCCTTGAAGATTAACCCACAGCTCATCCAGATTATGGTTGCAATCCCATTTCTAAAGAAATCAGTGTCAAAACCCCAACTGATTGTATCTGAGCAGGCATGCAATCTGTATAGTAATAGCACAAGCTTCTTTCCAGATTAGCAATTAATCTGATTTGAAGACTGCAAGAAGTTCACCTCCAGTATTTTGAAATCATGTACAAGTACTTTATTTCTTTGTGAGTAACATGCCAGAGTGGTGCAGTGGTTTGAGTGTTGGACTATGACTTTGGGGACCAGGGTTCAATTCCTGATCAGCCATCACTGGGTTGCCTTTCCTCAGGGGAAGACAATGGCAAACCTCCTCTGAACAACTCTTGTCAAAAAAAATCCCATGATAAGTTCACCATAGCGTCACCATAAGTAGGAAATTACTTGAAGGTACACAACGACAAAAACACCATGCTTCTCAGTAAGATGGTCACTGGAGAACTCCTTAGTACTAAACTGACAATGATAAATCATCACAAAAGCCAAGGCTGATCCTACTGTTAGGCAGAGAAACTTGTTTCAGGCAACACATGCTGGTGATCAGAGTGTGGCAGGCATGCAAGATGTCAGAGTCATGTGTGTCCTGTAGCTTCCCTTCAACATTTGCCTAAGCAAGTCTCCTCTCTTAAGTGTGGTGGATGACGTTATCCCATTGTGAGTGGTAAAAGATTCAGTTTCATTCTGTTCAACTTCCATAGGCATAACTGGGATGGGGTGTGCCATCTTGTTTGTCATCTCAGCAAAATGTCTTGAATGACATTTAAACTAACACCCCATATTTGTACATCATTGACCCTGATGGATAGGTCCTATTCATGATTGATCTAAAGTTATGCTTTTAAATACAACACTTTTAAAAAATTGCTTTCTGGTTTGGATCAGAAAACCCAGCAATGTTGACTAGGTATTTCGCCTGCTCATTGTTGTATGATCAGATATTCCATTCTCAATTCCACATTCCCCTTTTTTCCCAATCTCAAAAATCAGAGGTGAATTCTGCCATATTGCCAAATAGTAAAAGGATTTTCCCCATGTTTTATTAATCCTTTCTAGCAATAAGTGAAATACTGACTATCACTTAAATTAGAACCCACTCTCTAGAAAGCTTCTGTTTAGGCTGACTAATCAATGGGTTTCGTTTAATTCTTTTTTTAAAATCCAGATAGTACAATGTTCATTAACTCATTTCACACAGGATATAGAAAACCTACAACTTTCCAGGAAAGAATGAAAATTGATAGTGTATTCAGACAGTTTTCCTAGAATGGTGCAAATGAGAAAACCACAAGAAACATCTGTTTGGTAGGGGGCAAATTTCTACCTCATAGACTTTCTGGTACCTTAATACTCAAATAATGTGCATACATATGTAGTACGTCCAGTGCATTCCCCCCCCCCCCTTTGCCTGTGTATTTCCTTTAACCTAAAAGAGTTATATGACTGCTAATTTTAACGGAAGGCCAATGGGCAACATGCAGGGTGTGTTAGTCTTTGCTTTCCACCAACCTTTTGCCTCCAGACATAACATCCTTTCTTGTAAATTGATCATAACAAAACAAAAACAAAAAACACAAAACTGCTGGATCAAAGCAAAGAGATATGTATACCAGCCTTCTGTTTGTACAGTGGGCAACCAGATGATTGTGCAAAGTCCATAAGTCAGTGGACCACAATAGTGCCCTCATACTTCCTACTATGTTTAGAGAGGCAAGCAGTGGAGATAAAGCTCTAGTAATCAAGACTAGTTGACAATGAAAGTGTCATGTTTCTTCAGGTTGCCTGTTGACTTATAGTGACCCCATAAATTTCATAGCACTTTCTTAGGCAAGGAATACTCAGTGGTGATTTTACATCAGTTCCTTCCTCTGAAATATATCATACAGCACCTGGTATTCATTGGAACCACAGCTGATCCTACATAGCTCTGTTCTTGGCTATATATTTTTTTTTTCTCTAGTTGAACTTCTTTTCTTGTTTTACTTTGCTGATGCTTAATTAACTAGTTTTGGCTGACTCTTTTAAAATATATATATGTTCTCTGACTGTATTTTTAGTATTGGTGGTTGGCACCTGCTTGGCAGTGAATATTCTTTCACCCAAAGTGTGTATGTCTAGGCATAGACAGAGAACATAGCTTGTAGATGTTACCTTTTTGACTTACGACTGCTATGATTCCTGAGCCAGCATATCCAATGTCTGGCTGACTGATTCTGGAAGCTATAACTTGAAAAGTTAATTTTTAAAAGCTCTGGGTGAACAAAAAAATGCAGTACGTTATTTGCTACATAATTTATTATACAGCTGTACCTCCACATTTGTGTTTTTGACTTTTCTGGATTTGATAATATGTTATTTCTAGGAATTTCTAGGTCCTCCAGTGCAGTTCTGCCAGGAGCTGACCAAAGATTTGTGTCCAGAACCTAGAGATTTCTAGAGAAAACATTTCTCTAGGCATTTGTAGGTCTTCCAATATGATTCTATGGTCAACAACAAGGCAGATGTTAATAATAATAATAATAATAATAATAATAATAATAATAATAATTTATATCTCGCCCTTTGGAAACCAAATCAGGGCGGCTCACAACCATAAAATCAAATACAATACCCAAAACCCAACATATGCTCTATGTTGACCATAGAGTTGCACTGGAGGATCTGGAGATTTCTAGAGAGCTGTTCTATCAGGTTAAAAAAAATAGTATTTTTTATTTGCAGTTTTCCCACTTTCATGAGGATCCTGTACCCTTAACTCCAGCAAATGTGGAAGGCCCACATGACATGGGAGAGGGAGTAATTATTGGGGCTTTCTTCCTTAAGCATCAAAAAGCGTTGAGCTGCTTGCGTTTGTGAATCATCCTGCTCCCCTTTTTATCCTGACACAATCTCAGGCTAAAATTGGTCAGCCATCACTCACACAATACTGAAATAACATGTTTCTGACAGCAGTGGAGCGATTGAAGCAACCTCTCCTCCATCCAGAATAGCTCCTAGCACTGCAACCAAGAACCTGCACCATTTCCAGCAGTATATCATGCAAATCCCATACATATAATGTACATTAAATTAGTGGCCATTAAAGCACAGAAGTGAGGCAATCATGAAGATAGAATGGGGGACTACTATTTCCTCTCTCTCACACACCCCTTCTTTAGGGCTTAAAAATTTAATGGCCATATGGCCTACATTACAGAGGACAGTCCCCTGTTTCAGCCTCCTTCATCCTGATGCCCTCCAAATGCACTGAACTGTAAATCCCATCATACTTCAATATTGTATATCACTTTGAATACTAATGCCATCACACATAACTATGTGACTGCTTAAATATTTGTGATGTTAATATTGCTCTTCATCAGTGCATTTGAAGAAGCAGGTTGAAATCCGTGAAAAGTCAAGCCAAAATCAAAGGTACTGCTGGATTCCTTCTCTTCACACTTTTACTTTTTGTACACAATTTAGTTATGCCTTGGTTATTCCAAAACGTAGTGAATTACAAATAATTAGTTGGATTTGATAGGTTCCTTCCAAGCTCTGAGTGTATGTGTGCTATACAAATATAGCACTTCATTACCATTGTCATAGGTCCGTCCTTTGCAATACAAGGATTTGTAGTTTTGTGAAGTACTTAGAATTCTCTGCTAGTGCAGAGGAGATCAGGGGAGAGGACTAGAGACTTCTAAATGTGTCCCCAAACAAGGATCCACACTGTGGCACCATGGCAGTTAAAATCGTATCAGTTATAACTGAGCAATGTGGATACATCCCAGTTCTTGAAGCTGTTCATCAGCTGTTTGGGCAGGAAACTCTGACCAAGGCCACCTAGCCAGTTTTCCCCATTGCAACCAGATGCATTTCTGTTCAAACATGCATTTCTATTCTATTTAAACTATAGTCAATTTTTCTATGCTTGCATCTATATGTGTAAGATCAACATTATAAATCAGTATATGCACTCTTTGTGCAAATTGGTTTGCTGTCTTCTCTTTTTGGTATATCCTAATCCAGTAGTATTAATTAAACAAGAGCTGGCCAGTTAATGAACATTACCTGTCCAAATGACAATTCCAAAGTGTTATATGTGATGCTCCTGCAAAATAGTTTTTAGTTCCATAATCACAGATAGCTGAAGAGTGTAAGGAAAGCAACATTCATTAACGAAGTGTGAATTGTCAGGTCAAGGAAAGCAGCAAGTGAAAAGAAATGGAAAATACAAAGGATCACCAAGGAAACTGGTGACATCATTCATTGTACCTCTCACAAGCTTCTGCCCAGCATAAACACACACACACACAGAGACACATGCCATATTCATAAGCAGTGAATCTCCCATTGTCCAAAACTTCCAATCACCCAAATTATTTGTGCAATTAGTTCTGTGTCAAAGTAACCTTGGATAAAAATCAGTGCTCCTGCTCATTCAGAATTCTGATCATTTTGTGACTGTGCTCCCAAAGCCATACATCTAAATTACAGCTCAAATTACTGTTTCAGTTTGTGAAAGGAGGGATTTGAAATATAATGCTTTGGGCCTGAATCCATCTGCAAAAATGCAAATGCATATTCTTCTAATTAATCTCCCCCTACTAATCTCTAAACTCCTATTGCCAACGATGAATACTGTTCCGTTTAAAGATGTGAAACGTCTACAAAAATGTAAAAAAGTAGAGCTCTGCAAGTGACCACTGATTTGGTGAAACCCCCATTTCAGCAATTTGGATTTGCCCATGCTTTGATTCAGAATGATTTGGACCTGATCCAACCCAATTTAGATCCAGATATGAATAAAAGTTCAGAAATCTGAATCTTTAGCAAGGTTTAGTGGTTTGAGTGCTGGACTAGAGACCAGCTCAATCTAGCCATGGAAACCACTGAGTGACCTTGGGCAAATTATACTCTTTCAGCCTTAGAGGAAGACAATGGCAAATCCAGCCTCAACAAATTTTACCAAGAAAACTCCATTATAGGTTCACCTTAGGGTTGTCATAAGCTGGATACAACTTGAAGGCACACAGTACACATACACACATGATTTTAGACATGGTAGCCCACCCTAAAGAGTTTGAAAACTTCAGGAAGATACATGCAGGGAATTATGCATTAACTTTCTTAACAATTGTCCTAATAAATGGTCGCAACACTTTCTTTTTCCACATATACCAGTGAAATCTAGAAAATCTTCCAAATTTGATGCTGACAGGTGCAGTAGTTTTTATGCTACCCATCTTTAAGATTTGCTTTAACATACGGGTTGCTAATATAGCCTTATTCAGGAGCTCAAAGGGGGAAATAATAAATATGTATATAGAAGAAGCAGGCTAGAACTGCTCTCCTTCATTGCCACTCATTGTACATGAAGAGTGATAGTTTGAAAAGTTGTGCCTCCCCTATGTTTGGAGAGGACCAGGGCTAGTTTGCTCTCTTTCCTTATTCATTTATTTAAACCCCCTTTTAATAGGTTTTCTGTTTGTTATGTTTTTAATCTTTCCTGCAGAGTGAAACCAAAAGCAAACCTAACCTAAGAAACTAGTAGGGAGAAGATATGGTGAAGTTCCACTGCCTAATAAAATTTCTACTGAAGCAACACTGAAACCAATACACACACATACAAATACACAAGACGAATACATAGGAAGGTTAGACTGGATTGAGAAAGCATTTGGAAAGTGGAACTGAAATGTGGATATTAGTGGGATGAAGGAAAGAGAAGCAGAAGCTACAGTAAACCCAAGCGTTTACATCAGACTCCAACAAAGCTCTTTCAAAAGCCTGCTAAAAGATACTGTATTTAGGAAAACAACAAAAGAAAGCTAGTGAAATTTTTGTCCCACATTGGAAAGCAGAGCTGCCAAAGACCAAACTCCATCTCCTCCCCAGTCCATTCCTACTCCCCCCATATAGTATTGCTTTGCAACATTTTAGAGACTATGGAGCTTATCGCACCACTAAATAAACCTTCTTACCTTTCCCGAATTCAGTCTTAATTCGGGAGGCATCCAAATACTATCACAGGAGTTTTGCCGCCAAATCCACTGCCCGCATCCAGCCTGGGTCCCAGGAGCGTTCCAGCAGCCATTTTCTTAAGTCAGAAAACTTAGCGGTGCAATAAGTTCCCTGATTAACCCACAAGTGTTCTATTTTTTCAGCCACTTTTAAAAGATCCTGGTTTCTCTCTCCTCCTCCCACTTTCCCTCTTTGTCCTCAATTTAAATCAGTTGTCGCAAATGGAGTTCAAAGTATAAAAGTAGTTTGCACTCAGTTAATTTAGCAGCAAGGAGAGGAGAGAAAGGGTAGAATGTTGCCCTTCTGCCCTATAGATTCAGACCAAAGCAAACTGCTGTAGCCTCACCTAGCCAGGAGCATCACTAGGGGATTTGGAGATGCAGGCCACACCTAAAGGGGGTGATACCACTGTTTCCCAAAACACCTGCCTTTTGGCAGAAATGAGATGTGGCTTTTGCATGCATCCCTTTAAAATGCTGAAGAGATGGGGTGAGTTGGGCGAGGCTCATTGGAAATAAAAAGGAGAGTCCCCAGTTTTGTTTTTGCTTTTAATTACATATTAATTTTTTTAATTTTATTTAGAAACATTACATCTTACCAAATTTTCACTTTAACCACATGAAACTCTGTACATGTAAACACATTTTGGCTGTGCATATGATATTGTAATTCAAAGGTATGATTTTAATTTTTCTAGTTGTTTATGTTACAACTATTGCCATTACGTTCAGTGATATACAGGAATTATGATTTACGAGTATATTAGTACAAAAAAAAAAATAACTAGGGATTCTGTATGGGGTAGTATGGGAGGAGGAGGCCAGAGTATTTTATTTTAGACATCTTATTCACATTCTGATGTTGTTTGGCCACACATTTCCCAGTTTTCATTTATGAAAGTATGAAAGTTTAACTGAAATTTGACACCAACATAAAATGGTGCACTTTTTTCTGAAAATAAAATTGACACAGCTTTTGAAATTTGAATTTCTATTTACAAAGCCAATTAATTTCTTAATTTTTTAATCTGTCATTTGATGGTGGCAAAAAACATCAAAGACTGAAGACTGAAAACGTCAAAGATAAATATCAGTTTATTACATTCAAAACTTTTTTTCTTATGCCATGCATCTGATTCGGCTGAGTGCCAAACTGAACAGGCTGGTTGATTCTAACCAATCTGGATTGGCCTGAAATTGGATCAAATAGGTTTGAATTGGGTCTGGACTAGTGTGAATCACTTTGAACTGATTTGGTAGTGAAAGACAGCCTGATAGTAGGAAGTTTGTTGCACCACTAAAATAAACCTTCTTACCTCTCCTGACTTCAGTCTTAATTTGGGCAGCATCTGGATACTATCACAGGGATTTTGTCACCGAATCCACCTTTCACATCCAGCCCGGGTCGAGCTTGGGTCCTAGGTGTGCTCAGCGTGCCTTTTTTTTGAAATCAAGAGTTTTCTGATTTAAGAAAATGGCCTCTGGAGCACCCCTGGGACCCGAACTGGATGCAGGCAGCAGATTTGGCAGCAAAATCCCTGTGATAGTATCTGGATACCGCCCTAATTAAGAATGAATTTGGGAGAGGTAAGAAGGTTTGCTTAGCGATGCGCTAAGCTTCCAAGACTGTCCCTGCCAAATCAGGGTATGAGCTCTAAGGTTTATTTATATCCTACTTTCTTCCAACCCCTGGGACTTGGAATGAAGTATAATAAAGAATGTACTCCTCTTGTACGGGAGCCAAACTGAGAATCAGTGTGGTATAATGGGGCTTAGATACTTGGGAGATCCATGTTCAGTAGATCTACTGAGCCTTGAAACTCAATGTCGGTGATCTTGGGCTAGTCATTTTCTCTAAGCCTGACTTGTCTCATAAGACTGATGTGAGGATTAATTGGGAAGGAGGAGAGACATGTATGCTGCCCAAGTTCATTCATTCATTCAGGACAGATAAACAGAAAACTAAGAACTAATACAAATTCAGGTTGCACAGTGTAAAACAAACAAACAAACAAACAAATAAAACCAAGCAGTCAGCTTAAAGGCAATTCACATAGCTGAAAGGAAAAATTAGTAGATGTGCACTATGCATTTCTGCCTAGAATATTGTAAGATTATCAGCAATACTGCTTGGACTTGAGCTATTCCCTCTGGACCAGCTCTAAGACAACCATATATTTTGTTTCCCCTTCAAGTCAGGATCTGCCAAGAGAATTCTTTGTGACTGCCACCAGCAAAACACCATGACCCAACCTCTCAATACTTCCTACAAGCAAACCTCCATGTCACACCATCCGAATCAGATATGTGTGTGTGTTTATTACCCATATAAGCAGAATCATATAGCAAAACAAAGAAAAATAAGTGACCTCGAAGAATGAGAAAAGCTATGTAAGAGATCCCAGATTGATGTTAATTAGCCCTTGAACTGTCAGGCCTGATTACTTCCAGCTGGCTTTGACATTTCTAAGATTAATTAGAGATTTAGTGGTCACATTTCAGAAAAGGGACATCATTGCACAAGCAGTTTCTACCTGCCTTTAGTACAAAATGCTTCAAAATCAGCTCTGGAAGATCACTGTGGATTTTGGGAGGGGAGCTTTCTGGAATGGGAACACTTACTTGCAGCAGGGTCCTATCCCATACATGCTCACTCAGAGGTATGTCCAACTGTATGCAATGTCACTTATTCCAAGGTACATATGTATAGGATGGCAGCCTTACATATTGACAGCCTTGACCTTCACCTACTTACAGAACAATAGAAAGGGGAGAATCAGTCTACCCTCTCTAGGTTGGGAGTTCCAGAAAATGGGAGCAGCCACTGAGTCTATTGGGTCTCCAGATATATTTAGGGACAGAGCAAGCAGAAAGAATGGCTTCCCAGAAGGTATCAAATATGGACAGACTTATAAGGGGTGATAATCTGGACCTGATCCACAATTGTGCTTTATATATAATATATATCACTTTCAATTATGCCCAGAAACATACCATCAATCAGGGGAACTGTTGCAATAAGGGAGCTGTGTGTTTCCTATAGCCAGCCCCAGTTAGCAATCTGGCTGCAGCTCTTTTGACCAGCTGAAGGTCTGAACACTCTTCTAAAGTAACCCCATGCAAAGCATGGTAATATAATCCAAAGAGAATTTAACTAAAGCAGGTATTATTGTGGCCAGATCTGACATCTCTAGAAATGGGCACAGTTGGTGCACAAGACTTAATTGTGCAAAAGCACTCCTGGCCACCATCAAAACCTGAACATTCATGCTCAGGGATGAATCTGTGACTACACCTAAGATGTGAACCTGCATTTTCAGGAACAGTGTACACCAGTTGTCCAATATAGTATAATCCAGAGAGGGCTTTTTCAACAATGATCTTATAATTTCTTCCTTTAGGCATGATGGAACCCTGCATTGCTTAGTAAGGCATTAACCACTTCTTCTACCCACTTGGCTAGTTCCCCTCCAGATTTTTTAAAAAATAAACTAGGAAGGGCAAGGGTCTACATACATACATGGTGGCCCTCACCTTCCAAAGAATCCTGTCTACACCCTTGAGCTGTAGAAATAGAAAATGTTGATTCTCTCTACACAAGTAAAGGCCAAAGGCACATCTGCTGGCTCTATATTCATTATAGCATCCAAGTCAGAGCAGATCTGAACAAATTTATCTGCAAAGTTCTGGGCAAGTTGTTCGCAATATTGACTGGTCTGGATTCTACACTCATGGGCTAGCATGTAAACAAAATCCTGACTATTGTGACCAGCTCTGCTGGCCAGCGCTTTGAAGATAAAATGGTGTTTTTCCACACCCATATCTACTTGCCAACTATGCCCTCAGAGTGGCTCTAGCCCAGGGGTAGGCAACCTTTCCCCTTTAAGGGCCGAGGGACTTCAGCTCCCAGAAGCCTCAGCCATGTTGGCCAATAGTCCCATGTTGGCCAATAGCTCCTGGGATTCTGGGAGCTGAAGTCCCTCGGCCCTTAAAGGGGAAAGGTTGCCTACCCCTGCGTCTAGCCCATTTTCGATGAGACTTGCTTTGTGTGTGTGCGCGCGCGCCAATGTCACTCTAATTGCTGTCTCACTTGTTTCATTGCTACCAGCTCCCTGGTTTGTCTCCACTTTGTGAAAGGAGTACATTCAAGAGGTATGATGTCCATTTCCCTGTTCCTAAGGTCAACCATCCAGATTTGACTGAATTCCCTGCCAAGGCAGGAGGAAACTCCACAAAAGCCATCCACATTCTTTCCTCTTTAAAGCAGTCCTGTGATATGTTTCTTTGTGTTTAGACACAGGACTACATCTGGATAATCCAGGGATTTGGATTATGAATGAGAAGAAAGTCTGTTGTATAAAAATCATAATCAGATTTTTAGAAAGGTATCCACTTTCTCTCTGGTCCCTGTAAGTAGCTAGTTTTGATGGTTTAAAAACACAAGTGGAGAGAGCATGTGGCCCTTCAGTAATGGTTGTGTTGCTATTCTCATTAGCTCTCCTAACTGATGGACGTTGCTCATGGAAGTTGCAGTCCAACAACACTTGGACAGCTACAGATTCTCTACCCCCAAGAAAATCCTATGATAGGTTCACCTTAGGATCACCATAAGTCAAAAATGACTTGAAGGCACACAACAATTACAAATTCAAAACTATTGCACAGGAAGTGATTGATTTAAATATATAATTTCCTCATTCAACTGGACTTTTTTTTAATGTGCTAAATATTTATGCAGGTGTGAATCACCCTAATTCCTAGCCATTTGGGTGATACAACTTAAAAGAAATGGCACAAGTCATTGAATGGCAATGTACATGCTTGTCCCACCCATATTTGTTCAGTTTTCGGTAGATACAAACTCAGTAGTTCTTGCTTCTCAGTAGACATATATAGGATCGCACTATAACTTTTTATTGTTCACAGGTAAATGTGGAGAGGATTGCACTCTTAGGACGTTTTCACACGGGGCTTTAGACGGAGGCAATCCTACCTCCGTCCGGCCCCACTCAGGCTCCATTGTCAAACTTTTCACACGACGTCGCATCAAGCACCGCCCCATCCAGCGCCATCCCTGGTGCTATCCGGCGTCCGTCCGAGGTCTTGCTGCGCGTGTTCATACGACGTCGCAGCAAGCCCTGCCCCATCCAGCGCCATCCCTGCGCCATCCCCGGCGCTGGCCGGCTTTAGCCCCGTCTTTCTAATTCCTTTTTTAAAAAGGAATTAGAGGGGCTGCTGCCGGAAGCAATCAGGAGCCATTCCGGCGGCTGCTGCTTTCACCACCGGAATGGCTCTTCTTTGCTTCCAGGCAGCTTCCAGGCGGCTTTAGAGCCGTCCATGTGAAAACGTCCTTAGGCTTGCTGAAAGCAACCACTGGAGATGAATGAGAATTTTATTTGACTTAGTGTGCATCTACAGTAGAAATAATGCAGTTTGACTCCACTTTAAGGGCTGTAGCTCCATAATATGGAATTCTGGTATCTGTAGGTCTACAAGGTCTTTAGCCTTCTCTGCTAAAGACTGCTGGTGCTTCACAAAACTACAAACCCCAGGATTCTGTAGGATGGAGCCATGGGAGTTAAAGTGGTGTCAAACTGCATTATTTACACAGCATAGACCCACTTTTAGTTTTTAACACGAGTTTATCAAAGTTTGCAAATGTCTTCACATTCAGAATGGAGTTTTTGAGGTTGTTGCTGTGTTGTTTTTTAATCAGTGTGGAACAAATGTAAACAATCAGATTGATCCACATAGGCCCAAGGCACTGAGAATAACTCAAAACTCTGGTTATGGATCCATGTGCATTCAGCCACGCTAGTGCTGAATTTGGATTACTACCTCTTTTCTTTTCTTTTTTTCTTTTCTTTTTTTTTTTGTGAAAAGCTCATCATCTTTATCACCTTTACAGCAGGCTGTTGCAGTTGGCAACTTTATGAATCCATTTGGGTATTAATCTAAACCAGTTTTTCTTTTTACCATAGAGTAAGCTCTTGCTGAGCCCCAGGGTATGAGAGAACCCTGACTAAAAGCCTTGGCCAAAACTTTAAAGGAGCTGCCATAACTGCTGAACCTTTTCTGGGACAAGATTCAACAGCTTGGACAGTTCCTTCAAATTTGGGACTAAACCCCTGAGCTGATTCATCACCTCATTGATATGAGAGCCACTAGCCATCACTAATGGTAGCAAGTACAATGTTTTCCTTTCCAGCCTGGAAATGGCTGTATCGCTGAATTTGGCAGGAGTTGGTGGGAGAGAACTCAATTTCTGTGAAGTCGAAGGCTTTCACGGCTGGCATCCATAGGTTTTTGTGGGGTTTTTTGGACTGTGAGGCCGTGTTCTAGAAGAATATATTCCTGACATTTTGTCTGCATCTGTGGCTGGCATCTTCAGAGAAAAGATGCAGGCAAAACATCAGGAATACATTCTTCTAGAACTCGGCCTCACAGCCCAAAAAACTCACAAAAAACAACTCCATTTCTGTCTATTTTTGAAGAATTATCCTCTTTTTCCTCCTCCAAATGTCATCATATTCAGGAGAGAAAGAACCCGAGGTACTAAAAATCAGAATTCAGGAGAAACCAAAACTGACCCATTTCCCTATCCTAGGAATTATCATCGGCATGTACGTTCAAATGAATGTGCACAGGCTAAGCTGTCATTTTGCATCTGGTAAACAACAAAGCCTCCATTTTCAGAAATGGGTCCCCCACACATTGGTAAGGGACAGAATCAGAGCAAACGGTATCTTGCATCATCCTCTTTGCTTTGCTTCACCCATGAGACGATGTAAACGGACTTATGCAATGAGTCCGTCTGCAGCCAGGATTACAGTGGCTGTGAGATTTCAGAGGAGCTGTGCTTCTCTCAAAGCTGGCAAGCAGTCAGTCGTCACACCCACTTTTAACCACCTAAGCCATCTCTTTTTAAATGCTTGAAACCCTCCACAAGGATGAGAGCTGCACTACTGTCCACTCTCCCCAAGGAATGAATGGGAAAACATTCTGATTTCTATGTCCTTTTAACATGACTTTTCCCCTCAGCTGCTGTGAGGAGAAAATAAGCTGTTGCTGGATAAAATGTGTGCCAACTGTATCCCTGGAAATTATATATATAGCTCATCTTTGTAAGCCTCTTAAATAGACAAAAGAGTCCCTGATTAATGAATACTAGACATTGTTTAGTGCGCTGCATGGTAGTATCAGTCTAAAAGCAAAAAATAAAGTACAGCCATGGCTTTCACTTCCCACAGTCTTATTTTGAGCCCGGCTAATCTAACATACTATATTTCCTTTAACAGAAATGAATCTAATTCCTGACTTTCTAAAATGATCCTTGACCCTTTCATGACAAAAGACAGAAAAAGGTTATGTTGCATGGCTTTGATTTAAAGAAGCATTCTAAAACGGAGTGTTGTCTCTTGCTTATAAATAGCATTAGGCTGCTTCAGCAACATTAGAAACCTTTCACTAAGTCTTACAATCCAAGGAAAGCACTTTAGCCAGCAAAACCCTAGTTCCCTGACAAGCGCATCTTTTCATAAAGGGTTTTAAAATCTTATAGGACGATTGCATATTAGCTGAAGTGTACCCAGCACTACTCATGTCTGTAACTGATAT
>JAIPUX010001232.1:147281860-147292548 GCA_020142125.1 Phrynosoma platyrhinos | reverse complement strand
CCAGGATTTTATTTTTCCAAAGAGGGGAAGACAGACAGAGGTATACAGTGGAATAGGATTGTAATTTGCACACATATTTCTACAACACACCTATGCATTTTCCTTATGTATGCTTTTGTTATTTAGAATCCCATGCAGCTTTAAAACATACCCAAAGTGGGGGGAAATCCCAGGAATTTGATAGCACTATTGTTAAAAAAAAATGTTAAATGACTACAAGAATCATCAAGAACTCCAGAAAAATAATTATTTGGAATAAAGGTTTTTTTAAAAAAAAACCTTTAAGGGATGTGAGTTGACACACACACACACTGTTTACCAGATTTATGAATGTGACACTGGATATTTCTTTGCACCACCACTTTAATCATAAATATTCATTTAATCATAAAAAGTGGGTAGATTTTCACACACATCGCTTTTAAAGTGTGCTTAACCCAAATGGAAAGTAGTCTAAAGCTGCTTCTTTTTACTTTTGGAAAATCCCAAAAGTAAAAAGAAGCGGATTTTGACTAATTCCATTCGGGTTAAGCACACTCTAAAGGCAATGTCATCTGAAAATCTACCCATTTTTGTGGATTTTTTCCTATTTAAAACCCCATTTCTGCACAGGGTTTCCCCCATGTGAGAAAGTCATATGTCTGGTTAAACATTCGTTTTAAGTTACTGCAACGCAAGAAATTTGAGAATTGAATTAAAATTTAATGGAGGGGGCAGAATTCTTATTTTGGAGGGCAATAGCCTTCCTTCCCCCTTATAGCTACACCTCAGCAGCCTGACAACATCAGAGAACAAGTCTATCATTTCTGAGAACTATGATTACATACTGATAAAACCCAGAGAAAATGTTTACCAAGGGTTGTGAGAATTTAACTCTTTCCTACTGGGCTCCTGCCCTGATGAAAAATTCTCATCAGATGTTGCAACTTGCACTGGGACTGTCTATCTATTTGTCTGCCTATCTACATATGCATTGCATTGCATTGCATGGTATTACAGTACATCCCAATGAAAACAGCAGCTTCAGAAGAGTATTTTTTTTTATCAGGATCATAGCAATGACAGAAGAGTTTCAGAACAGATTCCCTCCACTGATGAAACTGCTCTGCCCATCTACTTTAGCCCTCAGGGATCCTAGCCCAAGGGACTAGAATTATATTTGCACAAATGAATAATATTTTCCCTTGAGGATCTTCCAGATTTAGCCTTGTAAATGCTTCCAGTCTGTTCTTCTTTTTGCTTGGGCAATCCAGTCAAAATTGGAAATACCTGTAACCATCCATGCAAAACATCTTTTCATTCCTTGTAAGAAGATTGACTCATTTTTTAATGAACAAAAAAAACGCTAATCTTTTACTACACTATCATAAATCATTAACAGGGTTTTAAAAGAGAATTGAATGAACAGAGTTTGCCCTTAAACACAGATAACATAAAGAATGTGTCACCGTCATTCGTAGGTTGTGGGTTGCCCTTGAGTAACGATTAGGAAGCGAGTGTTAAATATTTGCAAGACTCCAAACAGCATTTGTAGATGTTTTGTAAGGGGAAAAAAAGTAGATTTGTTTAAAACTGAATAAATTATCGTTGGCTGCACTGCAATAAATGCAGTGGTGGTGGTGGGGGAAATCCTATCATATGCTTCCAGATATGTCAGAAATCTAATACAACTTGCTTAGTCTTGGTTTGTTGAGTCACTGCCTCCACTTTTTACAGCACAATACACAGTACATAACAGCATGTGTAGGTTTGGGAATATGTTGTTGTTGTTGTTGTTGTTGTGTGCCATCAAGTTATTTCTGATTTATGATGATCCGAAGGCAAGCCTATCATGGGGTTTTCTTGGCAAGATTTGTTCAGATGTTTTGTTTATATAAGTATTTGACTGTCTTGGGATGAAGTTTATGTCAAATTTATAATGGAAAGAATAAATTAACTACATAATTCATTCATTTTTATATGGATGGCAGATGGATGTACAGATGCCTGAATTAATGATGGCAAAATGGTGCTTGTAGACTCTTCAGTCAGCTCTGAAGTCCCATGGACTGTGAAGCTGTCATGCCAGCAGTGTGCATTAGATGTGTCTAGCAATGTGGACAGAGAGTAATGTGAAATATAGTCCAACCCATGTACAATGGGCCCTTGGTATCTGCTAGGGTTTGGTTCTATTAACTTCCCCCTCTGTGTGGATACCAAAATCCATGGAAGCTCAACTCCCATTGTATACAATGGTGTAATAAAATGGTGTCCTTGTATTAAAATGGCAAAATCAAGGTTTGCTTTGGGATTTATTTTTATTCTTATTTTGGAATATTTTCAAGCTGTGGATGGTTGAATCCATGGGTGCAGAATCTGTGGATATGGAGGGCTGACTGTAAAAGACAGCAGGCTGGGCAAGGCTGGGTGAATAGAAAAACCCACTAAAAAGCCAGAATTGAAGAAGCAGCTTGTTATTTGCATTCTCCACTTTTGCTGTCTGTCCAAGATTTAGGAGAGAGTCATAACAGATATATACCAACTCCTGGAGAGGGGCCATATTCCTTCCTCGTAGCAAATTTCTGAACTAGAATTTATCAACTAGTTAGATCATATTTGTTTAGAATTTAATGGACATCCATTGCTGGCATTTTATTTTTGCTGGCATTTTATTTTGGTTTTTGAACACCACCGCAGGTGGCAAATTAGCCCAGCAATCCTAATAATTTTTTTAAGGGGGGGAGGGGGGTGGAAGTTGATCTTAACTGCTGTATATTGATTTTATGATGTAAGCCGCCTCGATTGCGCTCAGAGGGGCGGGGTATCAAATAAAAATTATTATTATTATTATTATTAAGAATTATAAGCAGATTTCTCAGTGGTGGCACCCCAATTATGGAACTTCGTTCCATTACTCACAATTTTGTTCCCACTTCTTGATATAGTTGAAAATATATCTGCTTGTACAAGCTTTGGGGAAATACGTAAGTGGTTTAATTTAATTTTGCTGCTATCTTGTGTCGCCTTTATGATGTTTTAGAGGGAATTTGTAATTTAATCTTTAGACATGTATAATATTAGATATATGTAAGTTGTGATTTTAGCGTTGTAATTGCAGATTGGTGCGAGGAAAGCGTTGCTCTTTCTGCATCCCAAAACTCAACAAGACATCTCCACAAAACCACTTTTCCCTCCAGATTTTTTTTTAATTGGTGACTTTTCTTTGCTTTTTTTTGTTTTATTTTTTTTTTTGCAATCCCTCCTAAAGTTGACCCCTGCCCCCATCATAATTCTCTTTTATGTTTGTGATTTTTAATTGTGGATAATAAAACTGAGTCTATCATACTTGGGACATATCATGAGATAACATGACTCATTGCAAAAGATAATAATGTTCCTAGAAGCCAACAGCAGCAGGAAAAGAGGAAGAGCACAGTACTAGGTGGATTGACTCTATCAAAGAAGCCACAGCCCTGGTCTAAAAGACCTGAGCAGGACTGTTAATGACTGACCTTCTTGGAGGTCATTCCTACAGTTACCATAAATCAGAGCTGACCTGATAGTGCATAACAACAGCAAGACATTTTAACTTTGCTAATTTTATGTAGATTGCTAGTCACTCTCAACTCTTATGTGGAAAGGCAGTGAGGCTGGGTGGGGTGATGTGAATGCTCACTATGCTTTTCTTCTCTTTATTTGAATGCTGTATAGAAATGCCGCAGGCTTTGCCATTTTAATGGCATGCCATTTCAGAGTACTGTTGCCATTTTCACTATACCTGTGTGCACACACATGTACATAAACATACACGTTCATGTACGGCAATCTCCCAGTTAAAGATACTTTCCATCCATCTGATTATGGATTATTGCCACTTTGAGTCTCCTATGGGAGAAAAGTGGGATATAAATAAATAAATAAATAAATAAAGTCCACAAATTCTGATCCACGGGGGGGATGGTCACATCTATTCTAGTACAGAGAAGCACATCTAACAATACATCACTTAGTTTTTATGGTGTCACAAGAGCATTTGTTTTACATCAGAATGTGAGCAATTTATGGTCCTCCAAGATATGTTTGGATATGTTTGGACTGCAGCTCCCATAAACTCTTACCATTGGCTATGTTGGCTAGGGCTCATGAAAGTCATAAGCAAAAAGTCATTTCACCATGTTTCGCGTATGAAAATGAAACTGAGAATGAAATTCAAGAGAAAGTAACTTAGAATGAGATGTGGACCCAAACCACGGACCTTAAGTCCCTAGATTCAAGATCACACACACACATATACATTCCTTGCTCTACTTCCAAAGCCTCTCTTTTGTAAGATGTGATTCTGCTGATGCCACCTGCTGGCAAGAACAAAAGAGAGTAAGGAAGCCAAATCTCATTTTCATACTGTTCAAGTTAATCAAATGGCAATGGCAAAAGGCTAACTAAATCTGTCTATACCCATGTCATCTCATGCCATGTCATTGGTATTCAGTCATAATTCTGTGCCAGCCATGTTCACTTCATTTTGTGTATGTTTTTAAAATGACACAAAACCTTGTGTTTATGATATTCCAGACTAACATGGCTATGTGTCTGAATCCTAGTTTAATGATAGTGAAAGCTTGAATTATTTCCCTCCATTCACCTCTCCTTCCCTCTCCGTCACCTATTAGGACTCTCTGTGTATATGTATTTAGCTCTGGCTTTGGCTGCTGAAGTGTAGAAAACCTGGGCAAAATAAGGAACCGAAATATCTTTTCCTGTGTGAAAAGACTGAGAGCTCAGTTAATGGGAAAGAAAATTCTCCGAATGATCATATGCTCAGAGGTACCCCTTTCCCTTCTTTGATTCTTAATGTATGCTTGCTCCACAGAGCTTCTATGTAAACATTTGGCTCCAACTAATGGATCTCAGGGATCCAAGGTCTAGAATCCACAAACCTCAAGTCTGCCCAGCCCTGCTTTTACAGTACCATATATGGTTCACTTTTAAATATAGCTTAAATAAAATCTTTTCTGCAGTTCTGGGAGCAGTAAGCCCTCTGTTATTTTTCCACATGGAACAAGTTTCATTAAATACAGGCTGCTGTTTTTGTATACACACCCGACTGTTTCTCCTCTTCCTTCGTATGAGCATAGAAACTCTTTTGTCAAAGCGGTGATAAAAGCCAAATTATCAATATCTAGAAGCAATACTGCTTGGTTGGTTATACCCGACAGTGTCATAAGCCATCGCCACACAATGATGTGAACAGGAATCTTGTTCTAAATACCCATCATACCTCAGATCATATCTTACAGAGCACAGCAGGAATCAGCTGTCCTTTCATTACTGTCATTTCTTTCCTTGTTATTATTACATTGCTGGAGAACCCAAGTAATGACTTCCTAATTGCATTCCACAGGCAATTAGTTGAGAATGTTGAGCTGTTTTACTGACAAGGATTGTAATTCTGGCCCAACTGTTACCATGCTTGGGTGTCCCACTGATTTCAGTGATACTTGCTCCTAAATAAGAATGCTTAGGGTGTTAGTCTATCACCCTGTGCCTGTTTACTTGGAATTATATGCCACTTCCAAGTGTGGTATAGGGGTGTGAGCATTGAATTAGGACCGTGGGAGACCAGGGTTTGAATCCCTACTCAACCAGGGAAACCCATTTGGGCAAGTCACACTCTCTCAGCCTCAGAGGAAGGCAAAAGCCAACTCTCTCTGAACAAATCTTGCCAAGAAAACCCTGTCATATGGTAGTTTTAGGGTTGCCATAAGTTGGAAATGACTTGGAGGCACACAACAACAACAAACAACAAATGCCACAGGATAGGTCAACCTTCTTCCCTGGAGGGCCACATTCTGTTAGAGGGAATTTGCCATGACCCAAAGCTTGTAGTGAGTGGGGATATACTTTTTTTCTCTTGGGATCATCACTAGCACTTACTGTTTATTGAAACACATTTTCTGTCTTGAAAATCTTAGGGAAGAAAAAACGTGGTATAGTGATGCTCCTACCTCTCTGTCAGATTCCAGATGGTGAGGCTGGGGGATAGTTGCTCTTCTAAAAGGGAGCTGACATTTGGCATCCCTCAGGATGCTCTTCTATCCCCCATGCTGTTTAACATTTACATGAAGCCGCTGGGTGAGATCATCCAGACACTTGGGGCGCAGTGCTGACATCCAACTCTACTTCTTTATGTCTCCGACTGTTGCAGTGACTAAGGATGGCATCACTCCTCTGGATGCCTGCCTTGGGTCGGTAATGGGCTGGATGAGGGAAAACAAACTCAAGCTGAATCCAGAGAAAACAGAGGTACCTGCGATAGGTACCTCTAGTCCAGGGAGGTAGCTTTGCCAACCACACTCCAGGGAGAACTCCTGGATTCATCTCTACAGTTGTCATCTCAAGTGGATGCGATGGCCAGGAGTACTTGGTACCAACTTTGATTGATTCGCCAGCTGCATCCCTACCTGGACCGAAAGGACCTTGAAGCAGTAGTACTTGCCCTGGTAATCTCTTGTTTGAATGTCTGTAATGTGCTTTACATGGGGCTACCTCTGTACCAAGTTTGGAAGCTTCAATTGGTTCAAAACACAGAAGCCAGACTGGTTACCTAGGTCAGACCATATAACTTCTATATTAAAATCTCTTCATTGGCTGCCAATTAGCTTCTGGGTGCAGTACAAAGTGTTGGTTATTACCTTTAAAGCCCTACTTGGCTTGGGCCCGAGCTACTTGAAGGAATGCCTCTCCCCACATAATCCGCCCCGCACTCTCAGAACATCTGGGAAGACCTTATTAGATTATCATAAAACCAGGTTGAGGACAACTTCCCACAAATCTTTCATGGCCACAGCCCCCAAGTTGTGGAACAGCCTACTGGAAGAGATCTGTCTTATCACTACTTTAGATGCCTTTAAGAAGGCACTTAAGACGGAGCTCTTCCACCGGGCCTATCCACTTGATCACCTTAGTGAACCTCTAAGTTAACTAAGTACTACTTTAAAATTGACCGTATGGCTTCTTGGGTACTAATGACGATTGGCTATTTTATTGAATTTATTTTATTGATTTATTAATAATGTTGTGATTGTATTGAATGTATTTTAGTACACTGTTGTATACTTTTATTGTTCTAATCCTGCCTCAATCTGTAGGGAGAAGTGAGAAATATAAATAAAAAGAATTATTAAAATTATTATTATTAAATCACAAAATGTCATAAAAATATAAACATTTTTTTCTTTCCCTTTTTGCATGGATTAAATGAACATTTCCAAAACTGGAGGGAAATCTGAGTTATTCAAAGCTGCAGAGCCAGCCCTAGATATCAACATGTGTTGTTAATTGAACACTCTGCCATTCTGCAGAAGCTGGCAGATTATATCTCATCTTTAATCCTACAAATGGAAGAAACTCATCCTCAGAACCAATCAATTGATTCAGACTAAGAATCACCCTTTTGGCCCAAACCTTCCACGTAAAAATCTTCTTCCCAATTTTCAAATCCGGATTACCCCATAAGGTTAATTTACCATGAGAAAATGGATCAAAGCACAGCTGTCGTCGTGACATTGTATGCCAGAGTTCCCTAACTGCTAAAGCTCTGGGGGAATCAAGCCTGTTCTGACATAGACTGATTCCAATGCTATACTCATAAAATGGAGATTGGAAAAGTGTAGTCCTCTCCTTTTTCTGATGACCCCAAACTCCCCAAATTCCAAATGCAGGGTGACAAATCTCTCAAAATGACCAAATGGCACATTCCAACAACAACAGCAGCAACAACAACAACAATTTATATTATTATTTATATCCCGCCTCTCTGTAAAAACAACGGAGGCGGCTTACAAGATAAAACAACCAATCTCTTCCCCCAATAGCCCCCCCTTAAAATGCAATTAAACAGACAAAATATAAAAACATACTTAAAAATCACAAATAACAAATAATTTAAAATGGCTACAGTGAAAATCAGGGACAGGCTTAATTATTTTCGGTGGCCGGTTACCTACTCAGGAAAGGCCTGCCGGAAGAGTTCCATCTTAACAGCTTTTTTAAAGCTGTTTAGGGTGGTCAAAATGCTGCTCCTGGCTGCTATAAGCATCCAGCAGCAGCATATCAATTAATTTATCCCCCTAACTCTCCAAAAACCCATTCCCCTTAACTCCGGAAGTGGAAACTTGAAATGACTTCTGGTAATTTGAAAAGACAATAATGCTAGAAAAGGTGGAGGGATGTAGAAAGAAAGGAATACTGCATGCTAGATGGCTAGACTCTGTTAAGGAGATCACAGGTGTGAATTTGCAGGACCTAAGCAGAGCAGTGGAGAACAGGGGATCTAGGAGTCTGGTGGCTTAGTGGTTAAATACCTGTACTGCAGCCACTCGCTCACAAACCACAAGGTTGCAAGTTCAATACCAGCCAGGGTTCAGGCTCAACTCAGGCTTGCATCCTTCCGAGGTTGCTAAAATGAGTACCCAGCTTGTTGGGGGGAATTAGCTTACAGTTGTAAACCGCTTAGAGACTGCATAGCGTGGTATGAAGCAGTATAATAATAATAATACTTTATTTTTATATCCCACTTTTTGCCGTGGCAATCAAGGCGGCTTACATATAAAATTAAATTTAAATAAAGCATGCCCAAAATAAACAATACTAAACAATACTAATAAATAACAGTTAACCCCATTTTAAAAATATATAAAATAAAAAAATACAAAAGTAGAAGCATTGGATTAAAACATTCTGGGACACCAGTAAAAGTATGGAGAGGATGTCTAACAAGGAGGGAGGCCAGGTTAGGTGATCTATTCAGAGAAGGCCTGCCGGAAGAGATCCATCTTGACGGCTTTTTTAAAGCTGTCCAAGCTGGTTATTTGATGGATCTCCTCCAGCAAGGCGTTCCACAATCTGGGAGCGGCGGCAGAAAACGTCCTCTGGGAAGTTACTGCTAATCTAGTTTTTATCGGATGCAATAAATTCCTCCCAGAGAACTTGAGGGCGTGGGGTGGATTATATGGAAGAAGGTGATCTCTTAGATGGGTTGGACCCAAGTCATGTAGGGCTTTAAAGGTCATCACCAACACCTTATACTGTGCTCGGAAACCAATAGGCAGCCAGTGGAGAGATTTCAGAATAGGTGTAATATGATCACTCTTAGATTTTCCAGTGATCAACCTGGCTGCCATATTTTGTACTAATTGTAGTTTCCAGAATAGGTATAAAGGTAGCCCCATGTAGAGTGCATTGCAGAAGTCGAGTTGTGAGGTTACCAGTACATGTACTACAGTTTCTAGATCTCTTACTTCCAAGAAAGGGCGCAGCTGGCATAACAGCCGAAGCTGATAACAGGCACTCCTGACTGTCGCATTCACCTGATCTGTCATGTAAAGCGACAAGTCTAGGAGCACCCCCAAACTGTGAACGCAGTCCTTAGCGGAGAGTGTGACCTTATTCAGGACTGGAAGTTGTGACCCAAAACCTGGTTTGGGGGCCCCTACTGTGAGTACATCTGTTTTATCTGGATTCAGCTTGAATAATTTTTTCCTCATCCAGTCCATTACCGCCTCAAGGCATTGACTGAGGGAAGAAGTGCCATCTGTCGTCATGGCTGCTGACCAAGACATGGAGAAATATATTTGGGTGTCATCAGCATATTGATAACACCTCGCCCCATGTCTATGGATGATCTCCCCCAGCAGCTTCATATAGATATTAAACAGCATCGGGGACAGGATAGCCCCCTGTGGGATGCCACATTTAAGCTTTATTTTTGAAGAGCAACTGTCCCCAAGCAACACCCTCTAGAATCTGCCCAAGAGGAAGGAACGGAAACACTGAAGTACAGTGCCTCCCATTCCTAACTCTCTCAGGCGTTCCAAGAGGATGTCATGGTCTATCATATCAAAAGCCACTGAGAGGTCCAAAAGCACCAACTTCCCCTGTCAATGCTTAGGCGCAGGTCATCTGCCAGTGCAATCATGGCAATCTCCACCCCATATCCCAGTCTAAAGCTGATATATAAATGAAGCTGCTATTGCTATTGGAGATGTCTCATCCACAAGGTCACCATGAATCAGGATTGACTCAAAGGTGGTTAACAACAACAATGGAAACTTCAGAAAATGGAAATTACAATAGACCCTCCACATTCAATAGGGTTAGGGGCACAGGACCCCCACAAAAGTGGAAAAAACACAAATAAAAAACCACTTTAAAAAAATGGAGAAAACACCTATCTAGGAGTCCTCCAGTGCAACTCCTTAGTCAATGTCCACTGGACACTGACCATACAGTTGTTTCAGAGCACCTACAAATGCCTAGAGAAATGTTTTCTCTAGAAATCTCTAGGTCTTCCATCACAACTCTGTGGTCAACTACCAGCAGCGCTGCACTGGAGGACCTAGAGATTCCTAGAGAGAACATATTATTCAAATCCGTGAATGAGCAAATCCACAAAAGTCAAAGCCACAAAGGTGGAGGGCTGACTGTAAATATGACTTTCCAAATCAGAATCAGGTGACTTTTGGCCAAGTGTGTTGACACTGCAGCCTGTTGGAGTGGGGTGGAGGGTAAGGGTTGAAGAGATGAAATTTGGCTACCACATCATCACATCCATCCCTGTCTCTTTCATATAGGAAAATTCGAAGAAGGAAGGTTGAATATGGTTGAAAAATCCCAGTGATGAATACATGTTACTAAATAATGCTTGATTT
>JAIPUX010001232.1:147201100-147213098 GCA_020142125.1 Phrynosoma platyrhinos | reverse complement strand
AGTGGCTTAACCACCACTTCCTTTAAACAAGATGGAACAAAACCTTCCCTAAGGGACGTATTGATAATGTCCCTAAGGAACACCCTCAATGTGTCACCCCCATGGATGGCCAGCCATGATGGACAAGGATCGAGGGGGCAAGTTGTCTTCCTCACTCTACCAAAGAGCTTGTCCATGGCATCGGTACTCACAGGTTGAAGCTGACCCAGTAAAATTTCAGCAATGGAGTTGCTGGACACCTCGTCTATAGATTCTGTCATAACACTGGCATCTAAGTCGGCTCTTATCCAAGAGATTTTATTTGCAAAGTAGTTGTTAAACGCGTCACAGCAGGCCGTTGTCAGGTTAAGTAAAGGGTTCTGCACAGGTAGAACTTGCGTCAGCTCCCCCACCACCCTAAACAGTTTTGCTGGACAGGACTCTGCAAACGCAATATGTGCAGAACAGAAGGATCTATGCACTGCATGTATTGCCTCTCGATAGGAATCAAGGAAATTCCTATGACAAGTCTTGTCGGATAAGAGTCGTGTCTTCCGACATGTGTGCTCTAGTCGTTGTCCAGCCTGCTTCATCTTTCTAAGCTCTTCCATATACCACAGTTTACAGTTAGGAGCAGGCTGGAAAGGACACTTGGGAGCAATTGTGTCTATAGCCTTAGTAAGATCAGTGTTCCAAGTATTAACCCAAGCTTTGATAGAATTGCCAGCGTTACCAACCATTAAACCCTCTAAGGCTTTCTGGAATCCTGTTGGTTCCATTAGCCTTTGTTGGTGGGCCATTCTAGTAGGTCTGCCATCCCCAGTGGGGCGGACAGTGGTCCTTAGTTCACCCTTGACACTAAGATCAAAATAGTGGGGGGAAAGTCCTGAGTCCTCGCCAAGGCCACCGCTGGTGCTGATGGTCAGGCTGTCGGCCAGCTTTAAGGCTCTCCTGGAGCCAGGTGTTCCAGGGGAGGAGGGGGCGGGCCAGAGCGCTCACCGCCCGGCTCCAAGTCCTCACCAAGGCCACCGCTGGTGCCGATGGTCGGGCTGTCAGTTGGCTTTAAGGCTCTCCTGAAGCCAGGTGTTCTGTGGAGGAGGGGGTCGGGTAGAGAGCTCACCGTCCGGCTCCAAGTCCTCGCCAAGGCCACCACTGGACAATAAACCATTCAGATAACTAAACATATATGAACAACTCACACGTCTTTTATTCATGCAAGCTTGTAAGAAAAATGTGGCCATCATTTTACATTTTAAATACTGCTTTCATGAACAGCAAGGTAGGTTTTCGAGGGTCACCTGCTAGCATGGGTGCTGGTTAAGTGGATAGTGGAGGAGCCCAGAACCAAAAGTAAGGACTATTCCTTTCTCTCTTCCCCTTTACTCCCCATCTAGCAGGCAACAGGAAAAGAAACTTGCAGAAGCCTGATCTGATAATGTCTATAAGGTGAAGTCGATGGCTTTCATGGCTGGCATCCATAGTTTTTTGTGGTTTTTTTCAGACTATGTGGCCATGTTCTGGAAGAGTTTATTCCTGACATTTCACTAGCAGCTGTGGCTGGCATCTTCAGAGAATGCTGGCATTGGAAGATGAATTGAAGCACCTAGACTGGGCTCTACAGGCTAGTAGTTACTCCAGCTCAGACATCAGAAGGATTCCCAGACCCAGAAAAACCCAGAGGAGTGAAGACAGACAACCACCCAAAGGGAAGGTATTTGTACCATACTTCAAAGGAGTCACAGACAGAACAGGGAAACTGATGAGGAAACACAAGCTCCAAATGATCTACAAACCAGCCAAGAAAATCCAACAAATGCTGCACTCAGCGAAGGACAGGAGAGACCCTCTCATGGCCACAGGAGTTTATCGCATACCGTGAAGCTGCGGACAAGACTACATAGGGACCACCAAACGCAATGTCCAAACACGAATCAAGGAACATGAGAGACACTGCAGACTGAGCCAGCCAGAAAAATCAGCAGTAGCAGAACATGTTATAAACCAACCTGGGCATATAATGCTATTTGAAAATACTGAAATTTTGGACCATGCCAACAACTATCAGGTCAGAATGCATAGGGAAGCCATTTATATCCACAAACACTTAGACAACTTCAACAGGAAAGAAGAAACCCTTAAAGTAAACAAAGTTTGGCTACCAGTCCTGAAAAACACCAAAATCAAGACCCAGCATGTGCAAATGAGTACGACCCAGGGTCAGGGGTTTTCCCAGCAGTCACTATTTAAATAGACACCTTGAGGCCTTGCCATTCAACAACAAACCAATACACAGATTAACATGTAAATCAGTTCCTCTCAACCAAGGATCACATAGTATATATACCCCACTCACTTCCATGCCAGCATTCTCTGAAGATGCCAGCCACAGCTTCTGGTGAAAAGTCAGGAATAAACTTTTCCAGAACATGGCTGCATAGCCTGAAAAATTCACAAAAAACTATAACTTCTGTAAGGTTTTCCAAATAAGGCTGACAGTCTCATGTGGCCCATGGATTGCCACAGCCCTAGGGGCAACTTAACTACAGATTCCAGAATCCCCATCCAGCATAACCAGTGGCCATGTTGGCTGGGGGAGTCTGGATGTTGTAGTCCAAAAATAATTTTCTCAAGCTCTGGGAAATAGGTTACCCACTTTCCATTACAAATAACTGCAGAACATGGAGTCACAGCTTTCCAAATCACAACTTCTGGGATCCTACTCACAATTAGAGCACCTAGGAAGATCATTGGCCATGCTGGTTGAGATAGTCTGGGAGCTGTGATCTTTAAAAAAGGTTAAAATTTCAAACTGTGAGCCACAGAACCACTGAAACCCCTCAGGAAAGGAAGTCAGCTTGCAGGATGATCATAGAAATCCTCCTCCTCAGAGATATCAGTAGGAAAAAACCCCGCAGGCCATTTATTTTCATCTTTTTTATCAGCTGCCTACAACACTGAGAAATTTAAGTGGACCCAAACATGGCTTTGGACTTCCTTGGCTGTTTGTCACTCAGCTGATGACTGGTAGTTTTAAAGAAGTGTATAAATCTCTCTTAGCCCACTCTCTGCATTGTGACTAATGACCGTCCCTCTGGATTGGTACGTCAGTGAAAACAATGCTGTTGCCTGGCATGCAGCAGGGAGCCAGCAAGAAATGGATCATGCCTGGCTGTCACCAAGCTGAGGATGATGCAGGAAACTTAGGAGCTACACTTTGTCGGCTTCTCCAAGCTGCTTTATCACCACAGGAAGAGCTATTTATAAATTATGAATGCTAACCGCCAGACCTGGCCTCTCTCTCGCCAAAGCTAATCGAAAATAAATCACTGCCTTCTTTCTTTTACGATGACTTAGACCCTCAGCAGCCAATAAGGTATAGCAGCAGAGACCTGGTATTGGGATTCTAGCTGAGCTGACAATAAAGGAGAGTGAGAGAGTGAGGAGCCAACAGGGAATATCTGCCTGCCAATGCCAAATGATTCACAGCAATAAGCCCATCTTATCATCTCTTCTTTGCTGTGAATGCTCTTCCTGAACTCCAGCCTGCGTTATTTGCTGAAGCACCAGCATTTGAAACAAGCATTTGAAACTTTTCCTATAGGGCTCCTGTTTCAGTCTAACTACTCTGATTTATTTATTTATTTATTTTAAAAACGAGAGAGAGAATGAGAGAAAGCCTTGGAGAGAGAGATTCTTAGGTAGGGAGCTTTCAACTTAGTCTTAAGTTTTGGATGTAGTATTTTTATTTTTGATTTTATTCGATTTCCAGCGCAGACATGGGAACCAACTGGGTGACCTTGGGCAGATCACACTCTCTCAGGGGAAGGCAATGGCAAATCTCCTCTGAACAAATCTTGCATTGATACATTTGCATTAGGATCGTCATAAGTCAGAAACAACTTGAAAACAATTATTGGAAATTATCACAGCACTAATTAAAGCGTCTTACCTGAGCTGGCTTAAAATTTAAAACAGGCGGCATCCTGATGTTACCACAAGGATTTTGCCACCAAAATTGCCGCCCGGATGCAGCCTGGGTCCATCCCCGCTCCCAGGGCTGCTCCAGCAGCCATTTCCTTAAGCTGGAAAACTCCCAGCTTTGCAAAAAGCTGCACTGAGCGACCCTGGGAGCAAAGATGGACCTAGGCTGCACCTGGGCACCAATTTCGGCAGCAAACTCCTTGTGATAACATCAAGATTCCACCAGTTTTCAATTTTAAGACAGGTCAGGTAAGCTGTTTTAATTAGCACTGTGATAATCTTTATTTTTATTTTTATTTTTATTTCATTATTTAGATACCATTTTTTCTCCAAGGAGCTGCTCTGTCCCTGTTTTTATCCTCTCAACAACCCCATGAAGCAGATCAAATCAAAGAGTGAATAGCCCAGATTTTCCCAATGAGTTTAATGGCTGAGTGGAAACTGAAAACACAACCTATCAAGTCCACTACACTATTTGGGAAACCTTTCCAGCTGCTACTAAAGAACATAAGACAGCATATGCAGAAAACAAGTTTCCTGTTCTTTAAAAAAAACAAAAAACAAAAACAAAAATACCAACACTATCTGGTATAACATTTTGGACAGAAAACAAGTTTCCTACATAGACTGATATTTCTGCACATGAAATGTTATTTCTGTGTTAGAAACTCGTTTTCTGTGGAGATTTTTATTTTCTGTACAGGAAATGCTGTTTCCTATACAGCCCATGTTCATGCCTATATTTTAATGTCATTTTATTGTACAGAAAATTTCCAGAATGACACATAGTCTTCAAAAAAACTGGTTTCCAAAGACTTTCTTGCAGTGAGAATTAAAATGGTAAAATTATTTTTTCTTGTGCTGGTCCTTTGCCAAATTTCGAAAGCAAAACTGAGTAAAGTTATAATATAACATAGAAAATGTATCGGTGGTTATGTTGACTCCGGGGTTCTAGAAGTTCAAAAACATCACATTTCCAAGCTCTTTTTAAGAACATTATCACACAGGGCTTCTACAGCACAGCAGTCGTGCTCTTGAAGACATGCTAATATACTGCTATTGAAACAATCTTTATCACTCCTTCACTTTGTTGGAAGAATTATGCATTGCATTCTCTTTTCTGTCCTTATATAGATAGGGACTTCCCTCTCTCTCTTTCTCATTCTATCTATCATGTGACTCCTGTCACTCTTGGAGGCAGTTTAACAGTTCTCTCCCAAGCTTCTAAACTGCAGTCAGCAGTCAGTAAGTTGTAGTCCCATCTTCCTACTATCTAAAAGATGATGAGATTTATCTCTCTTTATCCAAACCATCTCCAGTTAGATTAGGTTTTAGTTCTTTTATGTAAACATTTATTAAAGCCATTACTGTTTGTTTTTAAACCACAAACTGCATGTGTTTTTTTTTTCTGAGTTAGTTTTTATTCTTTAGGAAGGCAGATTTAGAATAAATAGTCTAACCCACACTTTTGATGCTTCTGCTGATGAAAGCTGAATTCTAACAAGTTGCATATTTTTGTTTCCTTTTAAAAGGGTTAACACCCTGGGAAACTCAAATTGCACCCCAGACACTTCAGTACCAGTATAGCGCTGCACAATATCCTCACTGCCTCACTTCCACTTTCTTCCTGATATTGCCCTACTTAGGGCATGCAGTTAAATCTAGCGGAGGTAAGAGAGGTTGGATGGTGGACAGGTGGGGGAAAGGAGAGATCAGGCATCAGGAAGGACTGGAAAAAGAGGATTTGGGTGACAGGGGAGTGAGAAATGAAAGATTGGGAAGGGAAAGAATGGGTGGTGGATGACAGCAAAAATTATTTTAAAAAAGGGTAAAACTGCCTGCTTGGAAATAGCCACGGGGGAGAGAGGAGAAAAAGAGGAGAATCCTGCCTCCTAATGCCATGTGAATGCTGGGGGACTACCTGGATAGCATTGCTATTTGGAGTCATTGATGGTTTTTCCCTGTCTGCTGCAGTTATTGTTTATTGTGTTATTATTTTAAGTGTGTTTAAACTGTCAACTGTTTAATAGTATTTTAAGGGGTGGGTGGGATTGTGGGATATGAAATGTATATTTTAATGTTGTAAGCCACCCTGGTTGCATTACACAGAGGGGCGGGGAAAAATAAATTTTATTATTATTATTATTATTATTATTATTATTATTATTATTATTATTATTATTATATGATTTATTTCTTATATCCCACCTTTTGCCAAAGCAATCAAGGCAGCTTACAAATAGAAAGTAAATACAATATTGAAATAAACATAATAAGATTAAGACAGCATGCAATCTGCCTTCTCTCCCTCCTGATGATGGTGGATGGAGGGAGGGCCTTCTTCTTTTCAGGAGAAAGGGCCTTCTTTATTATTATTATTATTATTATTATTTAGAAATGACTAAACTGAAGTGCACATCAGCAATGGAATAAAGACAACATCATGTGATGAGTACCACCCAATATAATCAGCTCTTTGTATCAGCGGGGGTTCCATTCCAACACCAACACCACGTGGACAGCAACATTTGCAGGACCTCAAGTCCCATTGGCCACAAAGGCGGTGCGATGCTCACGCAACCGTGTTGACATTGCTGTGTACATGCGCCACTATTGGGGAGAATGGGGCATGACCATCTGTAGATGTTCCAGTGTGCAGATGGCAAGCCCGCAGAAGAAGAGAGGCAACTGTAATGCTACTGTCTTGCTCTAATCCCACAATAGAAACCTCATGTGATAATGTCCCAACAGTGGTCTGGAATCAATCAGTTGAGCAGGAATAATCTGCAGACCATTCTTCATCCAAGCTCTGTGGCTGAGAAGAAAGAGAAAAAATGATAAGTCAGAAAGAGAAAAAGAAGCTGGAGCAGAGAGAGGAGACTAGGTAGGTTCCATTTCAGGCTACTTTCTTTGGGCTCTGTACCTGTACACTACCATCCTCATCCCTGCCTAGTACTGTCATATGACCCATGATAGATTCCCAATGAGGGAAAGTAGGTCTCAATGGAAAACCAGTTTCTCATCCCTAAATTAACGTGTCCCAGACAAAAGCCAAAGAATTATCTATGAAAATATACAGCTGTTGAGCCAAGGGATTTCAGTCACTCCAGTGAGACAAAGTTCTTGTTTGAATAACCAGAGGGCAATCCTACATTTACTTTATCACTACCATGGAAACACAGTGAGAAGCAAACACTCCGCACACCCATAAAACCCCCTGGAAAAACTCCTTCTGGCAAGCATGTCAAATATCTTAGCAGTCTGGTCCAGATAATAGAGAGCTGTTATTAAAAATTCATAGACATTTTCAAAAAAAGAGTAATGTTTCATGTGGAGATTAGATCCCTAGAAGATAATGCTGAGTGGGAAAAGGAAAGAAAAATATATAGGGCATTGTTGTATCATTTTTTATATTTCACTTCAAAAAATAGCAATCGTACTACTGGACTGGAGCAAGGGTGGAAAGTATAAGGTCAGTCTATATTTGTCTGTGTCAAACTTCACTTGGAAAATTCCAAAGGAAAACAAGATGAAAAGAGGGCTTTTCTTTTTGCTTATCCCAGCATCTGGCGATCAGAAGAGAGCCACATTTAGGGTCAGTTCAAGGTACCTTGCTGCAACAACAAAGTACGAGACTCCCCCCATCACCACAACCATCAGCCTCACTAAACTTGAGCTGAAATTTTATTCAACATAGGTGGTTACACGTCTGAGGGAAGTAAGCTAGTTTGGGGTGTGCAGGATAGACAGCATAAATTTGATTGGGGAAAAAACTACTTTTAAGAAATGTCTCACTCATCCCTATATGGGAAGTGCAAAAAGCTTTTAAATACTGTGTTGTTGTTGGTGGTGGTGGTGGTGTATGCCTTCAAGTTGTTTCCAACTTATGGAGACCCTAGAATGAACCTATCTTTGGCAAGATTTGTTCAAAGGAGGCTTGTCATTACCTTCCCCTGAGGCTGAGAGCATATGACTTCCCAAGGTCATCCAGTGAGTTTCATGGATGAGCAGGGAATCGAACCCTGGTCTCCAAAGTTGTAGTCCAACACTCAAACCACTACACCACACTGGCTCTCATGAGAGATTAGCAGCATACACAAAATGACAAAGTTATCTCTTCAGACCATATCACTTCTTCCCAAACAAGGCAACTGTGGAGAGTGAACAGAGAAAATGCAAAGGCAGGCTTGCTGCTGAACATAAAGAAAACAAAAATAATGACTGCAGAGAACCTACCTATATTCAACCTAGACAATGAGGAAGCTGAAATAGTTAAAGATTCCTTGTACCTGGGACCAAACATTGAACAGAATGGAGACTGCAGTCAAGAGAGAAGAAGACTAGAAATGGAAAGGGCAGGCATGAAAGAGCTAGAAAAAATTTGTTTTAAATACTAGTTTAAAATGTTTTAAATGGGTTCAAATGGTGGTATTGATTGCACCCCACTATAAGATCATCAGAGGAAAAGTAGAAGCTTACATATTTTAATAAATGTATACATGAGAAGGATCTACTGTTACAATATTCATTGTTGGGAATCAAGTCTACTAGGGGAATTTATAATTAGCTCAAATGTGTGAGAGTGAAGCCCCCAACACAGCTTCACGGGTCCGAAACCAAGTGTATACCAGAGTCTTAAGGAATCTAGCAGAGGATGACGCTGAGACAGACCAAACTCCAATTAAACTTTAAAGATATTTATTAACACAATAAGCAAACATCCAAATGAGGCACACACACACTAGAAGGCTAAGTGGGAGAGAGTGGGGAGAGCAAAGAGGGAGACCAGGGTATGAGGGATATACTTACGCCCGAGAGACTCCTCCGGGCTCCCGGCAGCAAATGCAGATGAATTCAGTGGAAGGACACAACCGGCAAGAAGAGAGGGATCACGGGAACTATCTCAGAGTGCAGACCGACAGAGGTTCAGCATGCATGTCCAAGGTAGCACATGGAATGCCAGAATCCAGGGGGTTTTATAGGGAATTTCTGCCCCCTAGGTATGAGTCTAACAATGGAGGACAAAGGCTTTGACGAGCTTATCTTTGTGTATCTAAGGATGAGCATAGCCTAAACAATGCATGTGGTTTCAAAACTAGCATGGAAGGGAAGCTAGTGAAAAGGGTGCAGTCAAGTTTGATCACTGTCCCATTAAGTGTGAGACCTAAGACAAATAAACACCATTGTGTATCTTTTCCAGTCTAATGGGATATTCACAAGGGCAACTCCCAAACTTGCCTGTCCAGGAAATCTCTAGTGGTCTTGAGCAACTTCAGCAGTGCCTACATGACCTTACATTTAGGGGATTATGGCTGCCATCTCACAAGGGTCAGGTTGGGGTCATAGAGAACTCCACATGCCAGGAAAAAATGGAGCACATCTGCTAACATCATTCTGAAGTAAAATTAATTAATATTCCCTTTATCATCTCCCCACACATCCTACACAACTCATCTAGTGAACTCATGGTGTTCCCCATTGCAGCTGCATTCAAATGCTCTTGGGAATCAACATATCACAAGGAATGACTGGACGTTAAAAAGCAACTGTTTACCAATAACCCTCATAATAAAAGAAATCTTATTGCCTGCTCCATGCCTCTAGTATTCATAGGATAAGAAAAGCCTTTGGGCCAGCCGCAGGTAAAATACAAGAAAATAGGCCGATGTATATGAAACTAATTGCTCCAGCTGAGCAAAACTCAAAAAACAAAACCCAAAGGAAATACCTCAGCAACCTCAACATCTTGAGAAAATGCTGATTCAGGGGGAGAAAAGTGTGGGAATAAAATTGAATAAATTAGAAAGCAAAATCAATTTGCTTGGTTGTTTTCAACAGCTACTTTTACTTTATAGCCTCAGGGGTTAATTATATTAGCAAAAATACAGATAGAGTATTGGGGGCTCTTTGACAACACAATCTTCTCATGAACACCAAAAAACAAAATAGAAGCAATATTGGTTTGGACAATCATAGCTGAATTTCATTTTCTAAAGATAACATTTCTTCTATTTATTACATTTCATCCCTACCATTCTCTGAGAAGTGCAGAGCAGCATTTTTGCACTCAAGAAAGCTCTATGGAAGATTATGCTGAGAGATATTGTTATTTCTCCAAAGATACCTACCAAGCTTCAGTACAGATCACTTGCCCTCACCTGCTCACTAACAGAGTACCCGGCTGGGAGTATTTGCGCCCAGATAGCTGCACTATCCTCTCCCAGCCAGGTCTCTGTGAAGCAGGCCAGGTCGGCATCCTCATCCAAGAGAAGTTCCGGGATGATGCAGGTTTTATTTTTTACCGACCTGGCATTGCAAAGGAGCAGAGTGAGGTTCTGTGGTATGGTTGGTCTGCTCCCCAAACCATTCAGAGCAACTAAGGGAAATGAAGACGGGATAGCTTTCAAGTAGCAATCCCGTCTTCTTTTGTAACATTGGTTCCCTTTGTTCCATCCATACCTCCCTTTCCCCTGCACAACTCCAATAGCCGCTCCTGACACAGTCCTAGCCTCGGTAAAATGATACATCTTATGACCCTCCTACAATTTCCCCTAGCAGGAGAAACACCCAGGAGCAAATCTCGCCCTCCCCGCTGATGGTAATAACAGGCCAAGGGCAAGGCCCTCTAAAATCAAGGTCCCTGGAGATGGTAATTATTGGGGCCCAACACGCTCCCTCAGGGAACCAAGTCCTTCCTCGGGCCCTGCCAAGCCGGGAGAGTCGCCGCCACTGCGAGTGCCAGAGGAGGATGTTCCTGGGCGGGTCTTTTATCCCCGCCGGCATTCTCCCCGGACTCACAGTGCACAGCTGCTCCGAGGCCGCCCTGATGGTAGGTATGGGCTGGGGCAGAGTCCACAGAGTCTCGGTCCCTTTGATGGAGTTTGTGGGGCCAGACACGCCCCCTCAGGGAACCAAGTCCTTCCTCGGGCCCTGTCCTCAGTGTCCTCTCCCAGCTCTGCTGCTGCTGCTGAGGCTGCCTCAGGGCTGCCCAGATGATGGTAATTGGGCTTGAGGAGTCCTCCAAATGGCCCCAGACGCTGCCTCTGCCTCCACAGGGTGTTGTATTTTTATATAGGGCTTTTAGGTTATTTCCAATAACTAATGCCTCAATGTGAGCATAAAATTTCTATATTCTCTTTGTGCTGGATTCAGAATATATTGTGTTGTATTGTTGCTCAGCTGTTTTTTTTAAAAAAAAATCTGATCTAATTTGCAAATCAGATAAAGCACTGCAATTGTGTTTGCAGTACTTGTTTATAAAGTGGCCCTACAGAACCCAAGAAGGAGTATACCAACACTGCCACTAGAGCCATGAAATGAAAGGAAGCTAGAATCATAGAGTTGGAAGAGACCATAAGGGCCATCCAGTCCAACCCCCTGCCATGCAGGAACACAAAATCAAACCATCCCCGACAGATGGCCATCCAGCCTCTGTTTAAAGATCTCCAAAAAAGGAGACTACACAACACTCTGAGGGAGCGTGTTCCACTTTCAAACAGCTCTCACTGTCAGGAAGTGCCTACTAATGTTGAAGTGGAATCTCTTTTCCTGTAGTTTGCATCCATTGCTCCAGGTCCTATTCTCTGGAGCAGCAGAAAACAACCTAGCGCCCTCCTCAATATGACATCCCTTCAAATATTTAAAAAGGGATATAATATCTCCTCTTAACTACCTCTTCTCCAGTCCCCTAAGTAGTTCCTCATAGGACATGGTTTCCAGACCTTTCACCATTTTAGTCACCCTCCTCTGGACATGCTCCAGTTTTTCAACATCCTTTTTGAATTGTGGTGCCCAGAACTGGACACAGTATTCCAGGTGGGGCCTGACCAAAGCAGAATACAGTGGCACTATTACTTCCCTTGATCTAGATACTATACTTCTATTGATGCAGCCTAAAATCGCATTGGCCTTTTTAGCTACCACATCACACTATTGACTCATGTTCAACATGTGATCTGCTAGGACTCCCAGATCCCTTTCACACATAGTTTCGTTAAGCCAGGTGTCCCCCATTTTATATCTATGCATTTCATTTTTT
>JAIPUX010001232.1:147188146-147201000 GCA_020142125.1 Phrynosoma platyrhinos | reverse complement strand
TTGGCTTATTTCTCTGTCAGGCCCTTGCATATTTGCCTTCTTCCCTCTATAACACTTTGACTATTATCTCCATCCCATGTAATCCTTCCTTCCAAGATACCTTCCAAGATACTGTCTCCCTCCCCCACATGACTCAGTTTGAAGCCCTCCTGATCAAATGTTTGAGACTATTGGCAAACATGTTTCTGGCAACTGATGTGAGATGCAGCCCATCTCTTGCCAGAAGTCCAACTTCATGGAACCGCAGACCATGATCCAAGAATCCAAATCATTCTTGCCGGCACCATCTACAGAGACAGTTATTCACATCTTCCATTTTCATCTCCCTTCCTGGACCATGCCCTTCAACTGGGAGAAGAGATTAGATAACAACTTTTGCATCCAGCTCTTTCAGCTTCCTACCCAAAGCCTCATAATCCCTTACATAATTGATTCAATGGGGGCATTCTAGCTGAGGGTTAAGAACTGGAAGTAGCCCAGTGACACGAGCTCACTCTGTCACACAGCACTTGGGTCTCAAACTGCCAATCTTCCAGTCTTGCAATCATCAGAGTCAGTGTCCCTTGTACTGAACCCAAGTTCTGAGACAGAAAAGGCAGGGTCAGAGAGAGAGGTCCAAGAAACCAGCCAAGATGATTGAGAACTACAGCCCCTATCCTGAGCAAGGGCTCCCAGAGACAACACCGAGGCTTCCAGATCCTCCATAGTACACCGCCACTGACACTTCCAAGGATAGGGAGGGGGGATAGTCCCTAAAATGTGACACACTGGGGGAGTGGGTGCAGATATAAGTGTTTGGAGAAGGCCAACTGGAAGAGTTCCAAAAAGGTGTTGGATGGAAAGGGGCCTGGCACAACCCTGAAACTGACTTGTAACCAGATCGTCTGAATTGCCAAAGGAGGCACTTATCTTCATATTGGGGTATGACAGGAACATTCCACAGGAGAAAAGGGGCTAAACTTGCTGCACATCCTTGCCTTATACCTCATTAAAGAGTGAAGCATATCTATCTTGAAGTCTCGTGTCACTTATCTCATATGGATTCCCAAGCTTGACTTGGCCCTGCCCCGGCTGGCAGCTGGAGCAGAATCACAATAGGGAGAGATGGCCCCAAAGATTTTCCCTGGGAAGGCATTCCAAAATTGTGAGCAGATTTTGTTATTACTAAAATAAAACTATTGTTTTCCCTAGTGGATGAAAGCAGTGGTGTTAAGGATTAAACTGTATTAACTAACTACTAGCAATAGTACTTTCCCCAAGTGGTCTGACATAGTTTTCTTAAAATCATTTCAAATAATTACAATCCAGTTGCATGAAAATTATTTTAATTAAAACTAGCATTTTTCTGACCTGAGCAACCTAGTGAAGAGGCTTGTTCAAATTAAAGATCTGTGCTTGTATACAGATACACAGATACATACAAATGAAATAGCAAAGTCATTGTATTTAGACTTATGCATCTCTTTTGGAAATGGTGGTAATCAATGCACTGGACTACATTTTTACATTTAAAATCCAATCTTTCCGCAGAAATCTTGCAACACATACTATACATCATTGGCACTTAATAATAATACATTTGAATAACCAATAACTATTTATCAAAGAGACATGCTGGAGGAATTCTTAATTAAAGGTTTGATAATGTGATTAAATATAAGTAGCTGGGCTACCACAAAATGTTTCCCATTCAATTCAAATTATCTGTATAAGTTCTTCAAAACCAATACCACCATAGTCCCTGGGAACAGAAGTGAAAATTATGCCTAGAATTCTTTTTATGTCTGTTTATGCTGCTCAATAACTGGGAAATCCAGCAAGCTGAAGCAATAGAAAATTCTTACATTTTCCTTCAAATTACCAGCAAGCTGTTTTGACAAATTGCAGTTGTCCCATACAATTATTGTCAATCCGAATAAAATTAAAAGGCAAACCAATAAAGCAAAACCCAGTGCCTCCATGATGGCACCAGCTCATCTCTGCTTCAAATGTTTCAATTTTCAATTGAGCAATGAAAAGGGAACCTTGATGTTTGTTTTCTGCTGCTCCAATGACTTGGGCATAGAGCAATGGATTCAAACTGCAGAAAAAAGAGATTCCACCTCTTTAGGAAGAACTTCCTGACAGTAAGAGCTGTTCAACAGTGGGACACGCTGCCTCAGAAAGCTGAGAGCAGACACTTTCTCCATGGCTCTCTGCCTGTCATCATAGCACTTCTGTTCTTCCACCTTCCCAAGGGAGACAGTAATAAAAGTGTGCCTTTTGTAGTCTGCAAAAACCCATTCAACAAAAGACATACTTTTATAACTGTCTCCCTTGGGAAAGGAATGGAAGTGCTACAATGGCATGCAGAGAGGCACAGAGAAAGTCACTACTCTCAGCTTTCTGTTCTCATGCGATAAGGCTTCCATTCTGATCAATGAAAATCACTAAGTGATGTGGGACATGTCACATTTCTCAGTCTGACCTAACTCTGGGGGTTTGTTTGGAAGACAAAGTGGGGAGAAGGAGAAGAAGGTGTCTGGAGGAAAGGCAAGATAAAAGCGTAATTTAAAAATTAAAATATGAAATCCTGATTACAAGTATATTACATAGAAATATGCTCTGCTAGTTTCAAAGAAATGTACATCCACACAGATCTGAAGAGATCAAACTGTCATTTATTGTATATTCACACTCTTTTCTTTGAGTTTTTTCCAGTCCTAATCAGTTTTTTTTACTGTATACAGAATCTTTTTTAAAAAATAAAAATAAAATAACATCACTGAACAACATCTTTTTTTCCTGGTTCAATCCATTCACAAAGCAATCACATGAGTGTTTATTCAGAAGGAAGTTCCACTGTGTTCATAGCTTGCTTTGTTTGGGATTTCAACTTCAACTGAACTGAAAATCTCAAATAAATATTCCTTGGTCTCTAAACAGGTGATACAAAGAAAATATTTAATGATGATCATGATGATCTTGAGCCAGCATGGTGTAGTGGCCTGAACATTGGACTATGACTCTGGAGATCAGGGTTCAAAGCGCTGTTCAGCCATAGGTGACCTTGGGCAAGTCATATTCTCTCACATAACCCCTTCTGAACAAATCTTGCCAAGAAAATCCTATGAGGTATGGTCACCATAAGTCAGAAAGGACAAGAAGGCACACAACAACAACTATCATAACTATTTCTCTTGCCTGTCTGCATCCAGACAAGGCTTATACTGTGGAATCATACTGCTTCAAACAGTGAACTTTATTGAGGATGGTAGTTCCAGATATTATCATCTTCAATTTCTAACCCTCCTTTAAGCCCCTGCTTCTTCCATCATTTTTCCTTACTACACAAAAATCCACTAAGAAGACAGGTGGAGACACTGCACAATAATTTAAAATTGATAATGCTAAAAGCTACCATGTAGCAGCATCCTTGGTAACAGATAATTCATCACTTTTGTAAAGCCGTTTTAAAAAATCAAGAGCTACTGACTGGTTCAGAACTCCCTTTCACAAACGCTGCTGCAATTAAAATCCATATTTCCTAATTCATTGCTTGTGGGGATTCTTAATGGATTAAGAGGTGTATGCTTTTTATCTCTACTTGTTTGTTGTATCTTCCTAACCCGCCTTCCCAGATTCAGCCTACAGGCCCACTAAGGGCCTTTACAGACTGCCAGAAATAATGCAACTTGAGTCCACTTTAACTGCCCTAGCTCAGTGCTAAGGAATTATGGGAATTGTAGTTTTTTCTGAGACAATGAGCCTTCTCTGTCAGAGAGCTCTGATGCCACAATAAACTACAGTTCCCATTATTCCCTGGCACTGAGCCAGGGAAGTTAAAGTGGACTCAAGTTGCATTATTTCTGGCAGTCTGTAAAGGCCCTTAATGAATTGTTTTGTGTAGAAATGACTTTTATTTTGCCAAGTCATTTCCTGATGTCTTGTTGATCTAGTTCCTGCACCTTTCCTCTCCTCCCTCTCCCTGGAGACCTTATAAAACACAACAGTTTTGTTTCACACTATGGAGAGAGAAAAAGACATGAAGCTGCCTGCTATCAAAACTGCAGGCCCATGTTGAATTCCCTAAATCCTTTCCCCTTCCATAACATTTATCTTGTTGTTGTGTGCCTTCAAGTCATTTCTGACTTATGGCAACCCTAGGGAGAACTAGATAAGATCTTAAAGTGTAAAGATATACAACTGAACACAAAGGTTAGAATTGTCCAAGCCATTATATTCCCCATCAACAGGTACAGATGTAACAGCTGGACAGTGAAAAAAATCCAACAGAAAGAAAATCAACTCGATTGAGATGTGGTGCTGAAGAAGAGTGCTGAGAATACCATGAACAGCCCAAAAGACAAACAAATGGGTCCTTGAACAGATTAAACCTGAAGCCAAGATGATGAAACTAAAGCTGTCATACTTTGGCCACATCATTAGAAGGTACAACTTGCTAGAAATGGCAACAATACTAGGGAAGGTGGAAGGAAGAAGAGAGGAAGGCCATGTGCCAGATGGATGGACTCAATCAGGGAAGTCATGGGCTTGAATTGACATGACTTAAGCAGAGCAGTAGAAGTTAGGAGGTTCTGGAGATGTCTCATCCACAGGGTTGCCATGAGTCAACTCGAGGAGAGTTAACAACAAGGTGAATCTATCAAAAGGTTTTCATGGCAAGATTTGTTCAGAGCTTTTCCATTGCCTTCCCCTGAGACTGAGAACATGCGACTTGGCCAAGGTCACACATTGGGTTACATGGCTGAGTGAGGAATCGAACCCTCATCTCCAGAGTCATAGTCCAACACTCAAACCACGATACCACACTGTTTCATGCTCTCTCTCTCTCAGGCTCAGAGGATGACAATGCCAAACCTGCTCTGGTGGAACTTGCCAAGGAAACCCCATGATAGGTTCACCTTAGGTTCACCATAAGTCAGAAACTTCTTGAAGGCACACCACCACCACATTTATCTTGTTCCCTACAAATAAGGCCCCAGAACTATAGGTAAGCACTGAAACTTTTGCAGCTAGGAAGTTTTATATTGTAAGTAGTTCAAATGAATTCAAGGAATCTTATTTATAAGTAGGTGTACATAGGATGGTACCATTAAAGATCCTTGAACTTCAGTGTAGGATTGCTGTACTCACTTAAAAACTGTGGTGGCTGGGGGCTTCTATGTCATTGTGGCAATGAATCTTCTCTGGGTTTAAATCCAAGCTTTAAAGGCATTATCCAAGGTTATGAAACTATTTGGGAGGGATAAGTTTCTGCACTTTGGATAGCTCCTTTAAATTTCATTGTGAAACTCATACTTCACCCTACCACCAGCCACCACCAGAAGGGTGGGGAAAGTGTGGCTTTAAGACTCCATGCACCTCTTCAAGACTATTTTTAAGGCACTCATACAGGTCCAGCCACCCAAAATGATTTTAGGGAAAATGTTTTTGACTAAAAACAGACCAGGTCATTATGCTGTGTTTTTCTCCCACCCTCTGTCTGTTTTAGACCCAGGAGAAACCTTTATTAACCAAGAAGTATACCAGAAGCCAACTTGCAAAGGAGAGCAACCCGCCAAGGTCCTGCAGGGGCCCAATGCATCCAGCCAATCCCTGTCAGTTGTATTTTGTTCCCTTGGCATTCAGTTTAGTGTTTGGAAGCTTAATTCTTTTGGTAATGAAGGTTGGTAGCTCAGTGACAGAGGATATGGTTTGCATGCAGAAGGCTTTACAATCAATCTCTGATGCCTCTGAAAGGACTAGGAAAGATGCCTGTTTGAAGTCTTCTGCAGTGGGAAAGAACTACAGCCATGTCTTGCCTGAGATCTGGTTTCTCATTATGGGAAACAGAATGCTGGGTTCGATAGCATATTCTCCAATTATCCCAATTTGGCAGGAACAGTTCTAATCAATCCTCTGTTGTCCCACTTTCTCAGTAGCTTTTAAAATGTCTCAGTTTACCTCTCCTCTTCCCACTTTCCCCTTTTGTCCGCAGCTTACTTGCTGCAAAAAAAGTGCAAAAGGAGTTGTACTCAACTCAGCAAGGGAGAGAGGAGAGAAAGGGCCAGAATCTTGTTCTTCTCTTTCCTCCTCAGGCAAAAGCAAACTACTTCTGCTGGCTTCCTCATTAATAACTTTGCCATCTTGACTACACTCCAATGTTGCTTGGCCACCATGTCCCGGTTTCCATCTGTGAAATTTGGAAGGTGCGGGGTAGGCCTTTGACTTGATCCAGCAGGGCACTTCTTATGAGTTACATCAAATCATTCCCAAATTTGATTCCTGTATACACTGTTGAACAGCAACTCCCAGAATCCCCAGCCAGCATGGCAAGTGATTGAGGATTCTGATTCTGAGAAGATCAGAAGGATTCTAAGAGTTGTAGTCCAACAACATCTGGAGATCCAAGAGCTAGGCAGATCAATGGTTTGACCTGAATAAGGCTTCTCCCTAATGGTATTCCTAACGCACTTATATCTTTACTAGGGACAACCAAAATTCACAAAAGTTGGGTAAGCATTCAAATTCTCCAGTCCAAAAATCAGGCCAGATGTTCCTCTCCTGCTTATTAATTCTATACACATCATCATATGTATACATGAAGAACTCATTATATATGGTCAAACACATATGTATTTCAAGTAGATTGTTTTATTAATGCATAGCTTACTATAACTCCTGAATGCTCTGTTCACTTAGAAGGCAACAAAGAGCCATAGGAGACTGAGAAAGTTGCTAAGGTAACATAACCAGGAGCTGATAACAACACGTTTGAAAGTGTGCTTCTGGGTGGTGTAAAAGGAAAGGGAGAGAGAAAGTCACAGGTAGATCTTGATCTAATTATGAATCATTGTTTGATGGGTGGACCTTTGGGGGACATGTGGATTAGTAATCCCATCATTAACTTTATATTAAGAACTACCATTCTTAAATGAATATCTCTTTGCTACCAGTTAGTGCAGCAGGTAAAGCAGAAAGGAGTATTCTCCATGCAGCAATGATGCAGCTGTAACCAGAACACAACATATATCCTGTTACTTCATTCTCTCTGTTGTTTTATTATTACACTCTGGCTGAGTGTATAATCTATACTGTATAATCTTTTTCCTTGCACAATAACTTCCCGAGGAGCAGCCAGGTAGTCTGTTGCTGCAAAAACAACAGAGCACTTTCTGTGTTTTGTGGACCTTGCAGACTTATTTATTATGACATAAGCTTTCAGGGACTACAGTCCACTTACAGAGACACATGAAGCCTTATGGTGAAGTACAAGTACTTTTGCACATAGCTGAGAGAAAGGGGAAATTAAACAGCAAGATCAGTGGGATCTGAAAAGCAGAAAATACAAACTGATAAGGTGTTATTATAACAGTGGCCAGTATGATGTAATGGTTATGTGTTTGACTTAGAAGTCCAGATTTGAATCCCCATTCAGCCATAGGACCTTATCCCACGCTGCTCTCAAAAGTGGCAAGAAAGCGATATGAGCATCATTGCAGTACTATAGCGCTAGTATAAATATGGCGCTAGTGCTATAATAGCGCTATGGATAAGCTAGCGCTATTGCAATGCCCGCTGAAACCGACATTCAAAAGAACCCGATGATGCTGCATTCCAAGCGGTTTCTTGTTGGATTCTGAGCGACGTCGTGTAATCACCCGGAAAACTATAGCGCTATAGCGCCTGATTCTTAGCGGATTCTGAGCGACGTCGTGTGATCACCCGGAAAACTATAGCGCTATAGCGCCTGATTCTTAGCCGATTCTGAGCGACGTCGTGTGATCACCCGGGAATGTATAGCGCTATAGCGCCTGATTCTTAGTGGATTCTTGCTGCTTTTGGCCCCGTGGGATAAGGTCCATAGAAACTCACTGAGCAAGTCACAATCTTGCAGCCTCAAAGGAAGGCAAAACTCCTTTGAAAAAATCTTAAAAAGAAAACCCCATGATCATTGTGGTTGTTGTGTGCCTTCAAGTTGTTTCTGACATATGGAACCCTAAGGAGTTTTCTTGGCAAGATTTGTTCAGAGGAAGTTTGCCATTGCACTTCCCCTGGGGCTGAGAGCATGTGCCTTGCCCAAGGTCATGCAGTGAGTTTTCCATGGCAGAGTTGGGGAATAATTTTCATTTCATTTCATTTCCATTTATTATGGCAAATAGCCAGTACATAGCTGGGAATCGAACCCTGGTCTCCAGAATCATAGTCCAATGCTCATGATAGGGTTGGTGCATATCAGAGTCACCTTGAAGGCACAGAACAACAAACATTGGCCACTGATAAAATGTTGGCAATAACAAACATGATAGCAGGCAGCCAAGCCAATGAACACATGTAAGCTGAGATCCTATATGTCTATATAGCTCCATGTATGCAGTCCTCCCATGAACTGGCAGAGAGAGCTGCTACTGTTGGTGACCAAAAGGAAGGTGTTACCCAAAAAAGGGGGGGACTTGGAGTCCCCACCAAAGTGACTGCATCTCCTTGGTATTTTGGGGAAATTTATTAGCTCAACAGATGGCCTGTGAGAGGTTGGGCAACTTAAGGGGATCATTCCATCTATGTATATCAGAATTAACAGCAGAGAGACTCCGGTTTAATGAAGAAAAATACTTTTATTTAGAAATGTGCAAAGGTGCATGCAAACCCTCAAAACCAATGCAACCTTAAGAACCATAGAGATAACTGAAAGGTTGGATAGCAAGAAATCAGGAGTTAGAAGGGGTGATAATTATCAGTCCTGCAGAAGGTATTCCAAGGAAGATGGAGCAGAGCTCAGACAGCATCTAAGGGAGTCACAGTGAGTGAGAGAGACCCTCTGTGCACGCATGAGGCTAGATTTATATATGATTTCAGAGCCTTGAGAGGTACTTGGTGCTATCCTGCAGTGTAACAAAGACCTAATGGTCTTCCCATGGAATTGTCAATAGGATTCCGGAATGACTGTTGGTTTTAACTTTGGAGTGACAAAACATTGATTGGATATGAGACAATCTTGGATAGTGGAATAGGAAGGGGCAAATAGGGACATTGCCCAGTGTGAAGAGGAAGTATAGTCTTTAACTATTTGTGATAGGACTCAACATGATCCGTATTGTGAGAGAATATGCAGAAAGCTGGGGAGGGGGATGGAGTAATCAGCAAACTCATTTAACCTTTATTTAGTGCTATCTAGGTCTTCCACATGTCTTTAGGCGAGTGTGTCTTTCCCATGTGAAACTTCCTAGTGTTCCAAAGGTCAGTGTGACCTCTTAAAAACATGTCTGACTCCAAATATCAAAATATGAGAATACAAAATCCTATATTGCAGCAAGAGGGGTTTTGGGTATGCTAACAGAGGGGAGGGAAGGAAATTCAGACCATGAATAACAGCTAGTCTCAGTTCAATGAGAGAGAAGGAAGAAATGATAATGTGCTTTCAAATGAAACATAGCCATCTTTTCCTTCCCTCAGGAGCCCAGAGTTGCTGGATCTTCATTATCTGAATTACCTCCCTTCCACACTGGTGACAAAGCAAGTGTCTGAAAAGTGTTGAGCAGTGGGAGTGGGGAGATGGATGGCTCACAAGAGAATAGCCCCCTGTGCCCCGTCCAAAAAGGGATAAACCACATGTACACATGTCCTAATCACTAATCACTAACAGATGCTGCCCACAGTGTGATAAGAAACCTTCATCCCTATCCAAGTCCTTATTGACAGGCTGGAAGTTCCAGATAAATTCTAACACAGCTGTCTCTTATAATCTGCCTCTCAAGGTTCTGTGCCCACATTGAGGCCAGTGACAGAACCACCTAGAGAGCTGGAGGCAATAAGACAAACATAGATTCATATAGTTATAAGGAACTGCAAGGAGGGCAATGCCTTGCTGTACAGGAATAGACTCCTATAGCATTCCTAAAAGTGCCATTCAACTGCTGTTTAAAGACCTCCAAAAGAGGAGATCCCAGTCTATCTCACTGTTGAACAGCTCTTATCATCAGGATTTTTTTTCCTACTGTCTTGGTGAAATCTCTCCCCTTTTTATTTTTATTGTTGTCTCTCTTTTCTTCCTTCTTCCCCCTTTCCCCCTTCTTGTTTCTAAGCATTCTAACCTGTGGAGCAGCAGAAACTCTCATTCTATTTCCTACATGACACTCCTTCATAGTTAAATATGGCTGTCATGACACCTCTCCATTGTATCCTCTCCAAGTTAAACATACCCATCTCACTAACTAAGCTGTTCCTCATAAGGCTTGGGGGGAAGCAGATGGGAGGCCATGGGCCACCCCGGGAAGCTGCGCTGCAGGGCCAAGGTATCCCCACACTTCAGCCCCGCAGCGCAGCTTCGCCACCCCTGAAAGGAGAGTATTAATAAGGGAGAGTATTCCACTGTCAGGAAGTGCCTCCTAATGTTGAGGTGGAATATCTTTTCCTGTACCTTGCATCATTGCTTCGGGTTCTGTTCTCTGGAGCTGCAGCAAACAAGCCTGCTCCTACCACAGATACATCAAGGAACTCTCTACTGTTAATACAAGATATTAGAAATGTCAGTAATCACTCTGAGAAAGGAGACCATATGTTCCATAGCATCAAAGTTTTTAATTACAATTATATGCCAATGTTCAGTCTGTATTCTGGAAGAAAGCTGGGCAACAGAGGAAGTGGGGCAAACACTTCCATTTCTCAGCCTTCTCCTGAGGAAAAGTTCAGGCAGAGGTAGAGAAAGATGGGCACGGCTGCTATGCAACTTGGCTTTCTCTTGCAGAGAGGACCAGGCAAAGGAGGAGGAGGAGGACAATAATAATAATTAATATTTAATTAAGACTAATCTGCAACTCAAAGGAGTTTATCCTATTTTAATTTTGCCCCCTGCCTACTGCCAAGTTGTGCAGGTCTGCCTGAAAGTAAACTTATCAACCAGCCTGCGCACATGCCAGGATGGGCAACCTGCTGTCTCCCAAAGTGCCTTCATGCGTGCATAGAAGGAAGGGGTTAACTGGCCTGGGGAGTGTCACCTCTGAAAGCTTCCTTGGCCCAGTAAAAAGTAGATTTTAAACTCTTAACCTTTGTGCAGCACTGCTCAGCTGCACGATTAAAGCCATGCTGGCAATGAAAATGGGATGCACAGGTTTAAATGTGGAGGTTGCAGCAATTGGAGACCACATTAATCTCCTCACAGCAGGAGCCGAACTGGCAATGCTGTCTCTCGCAACCTCCACTACTCAATGCAGCAAAACCACCTCACCTCCCTTGTGCCTGACTGACGAGAAAAGTACATTTTTGGTTTAATATATCCCCTAAATATTTCAAATCCAAACAGGCGGCATAACCACCCAAGGGCTCCAAAGCAGTGGGGTTATAGACATATTTTAGACATATTTTTTTAGGTACATTATATACACTTTCAAGCTTGCCACCTTCTATTACAAGGGCGGAGGAGCTGGCAAGCGCTTGGCCAAAAGAGTATGGTGATTGCAAAGAGCCTAAAATCTGCATTATCGCATGTGCTGTCATGTGTCAAAAAATAATTTTAAAAAAGGTGCTTTTGCCAACTCACGTGTGCAACATGATATATGTAAAAGCGGCTATGTAGAGCATAGTTTGGGCAGTAATGCACTCCAGCTATTTTGTAGAAATAAGTGTGGGAGGGAATTAATGGACTACCACAACTTGCAAATGGCACTACCTCTGCTTTGATATACAAATGAAATGCTTTGGAATTGATTAGGAAATACCTTCTCATAGTTTACTGTGTTTTGGGTTTGTGACCCCCAAAATGAAGGAGAGAAACAACTGCAGCCAACCGGCTTGATAGTACCGAGAGGTTGAAACAGTGTGACTCTATGGAAAACTACTGGAAAAGAATGTATAGGTAGTGACTCCTTTACTGAAGCACTAGCAATACCAAATGGCCTAGGCATAACAGTGGTTCAATTTGAAAAGTGACAATTTGAACCCCACAGCTTGTTTTCCATTTAAGACGATATAGTTTGTACTTGCTTAATGACTGCGGGCAATTTTTAATAGCAACCTGCAGGCCCTATATTTAGGGGCTGAGACAACTTGGAGTTGATTTGAAGTCGAAGGCTTTTGCGGCTGGCATCCATAGGTTTTTGTGGAGGTTTGGGGCTGTGAGGAAGTGTTTTAGAAGAATGTATTCCTGACGTTTTGTCTGCATTGAGAAGATGCCAGCCACAAAGGCTGGTGAAATGTCAGAAAGATACTCTTCTAGAACATGGCCACACAGCCCAAAAAACCCACAAAAAACTATGGATGCCAGCCATGAAAGCCTACAACTTCACAGTACATGTTATAGTTGCACTCAACACTTACCCTCTACCTCAGGGGTAGGCAACCTTTCCCCTTTAAGGGCCGAGTGACTTCAGCTCCCAGAATCCCAGGAGCTATTGGCCAACATGGGACTATTGGCCAACATGACTGAGGCTTCTGGGAGCTGAAGTCCCTCAGCCCTTAAAGGGGAAAGGTTGCCTACCCCAGCTCTACCTGATGCACCCCTCCACCCTTTTCTCCACCCTAGATCAGGAAAAAGAAACACACAGAATCATCCATTTAATATTCAAGGTTTTTATGGTGCTGTTTAGAAAAAGAATAAGGAAATTAAAGGGCTTGTTTGCATTAACATAAATGTAACTGCTGTGAAATTATTAGTTGGGAGCAGGATTTTCTCTCTGCCAGAAGTACTGCACCAGTGCATCCCTTGTTGCTTCACCTTCAACTTTTTCCTGATCTGCATTGGAGTAGAGTGTGAAGGCAGTGTCCACGATGTATGCCCTAAGTTGTAGTGGTCCTATCAATAAAATTTCACCCCTACTTTCAACTAGGTTGTGTAGTATTCTACAGGAACAATTACCGTATTTTTGCCATATAAGACA
>JAIPUX010001232.1:147132928-147154804 GCA_020142125.1 Phrynosoma platyrhinos | reverse complement strand
CTGGATTGATTCTTATATCGCTTTCTTGCTGCTTTGAGACCCGCGTGTCTTTTTTATTCTTATCATCCTAGATAATTTATTTCATTTATTAGCAACAAATATGACAACTTCAAACTATATCCTTAACTCCAGGTTTTGTAACAAGAGAATCTCTGCAGTTCAAATCTGGAAGAAACATTTCATATTTTATTTTGACAATATTTTGTTTGTTATCCTGTAACTTCTAACATATCTCCACAGTGTTTGCTTTTTAAAGAATGTAGTAGAGATATGAGTATGTTAGGTGATCTTATAGATAGCTCTGCATTCGCTTACTACAGACTTAGCATATTTTCCCCTTTGCTTGATATATTAATTGCTTGATAATTTATTGTATCTATTTATTATTAGATACTCAATGTCATATTACTTCATTGCAATATTTTATGTTACTACTGCCTTCATGATAGTCAGATTATTACCTAATTGGTAGTGGTGTGAGCTTTTATTTTAAAAATATGTCTATCACAGGTCTTTTGCTGTTGTGTCTTAATTGCACCTTATTCTGAGAAATATGATAACTCTTGCTATGTGTTTGAGGTAGGTCTTGATATTTCTCAAACTGCATCAACAAAAAGTTGGACTGATAAAAACATTAACATCTGAGGACATTTTCCTAATGCTACTTTTCAATTGCCTGCACTCATTCTCACTCAAGGTGAGATACAAACAATTTAAAATACTGAAAGAGAAATTCCAATGGAGATATCAAACACTCATTACCATCCATCTGAACAAGCAGCTCAGATTTGACTCTGCGGCTTGCCTCATGTTCATCAGAAGTGCCTCTGCGACTACAAATAGAGTCGATTTCATCAATAAAAATGGTTGCAGGTGCATAAAATCTAGCCTTGAAACAAAGACAGAAATTACTTACATAATACAAGCATGAATGAGATGCCAAATATACAAAATTGTATAGTGTTACAGTCATATTTGATAATGACAATGTTATGCGGGCACAGATAGCAATATCTATATTTCTGTTGCTAAACCAAGCCAGTTTTGAATAAAATTTAAGGAACTTACCATGACTACAGAAAAACAGTTGATTCATTAATTAACAGAGATATGTAAGAAAACAATGTTTTTATCCACTCACCCCTCCTTCCATAACATAAATATCTACTAAGGTTGGGGGGACCTCCAAGGAAAACATTGATAAGATGTTTTGGAAATGTTTATAGCTATAAACTATATACTATAAAAACCAATCAGCATACAAAATATAAGACTCCTTCATGGAAAAGATTGTAAGCAGTCAGTAGGTAGCACCACTGCAGTATTGCTTCTGGACAGACTAGGTTTGTGCATGCTGTACAGGAAAGTGGTATACCAAGTATCTAGGATTTGGGATGTTTCTGCAAATCTCTACTTAAAATTATTCTGGTGTTTCAGAATATGACCACTTGAGTCTTGTCTCTATGCCAGTACTGTCTGATGTCAGAACTGTCCTCAAAATGTTTTCAATTATGCATTAATAAGATTTAGCATACATATTTGTTCCACTGCTATAAAATTCAGACCAAAGGAAGGGAGACAGGTCAGGTCTGCTAGTTTTACCAGAACTATTGAAGGAAGGCAATACTTTATATTTATTATATAAATATATCTATCTCTTTCAAACCAGTTTCACTTTGTAAATGTGTGATACACTAATCTATCTCACAGGACATACATACAGCTCTACATATTATAAGTGCTATAAAAGAATGAATGGGGAAGTTACAAATGAAAAAATGGAAAGATTTGGAAGAAACCAAGAAATCAACAGAAGGATGAATGAAATATCAAGCCTTAACAATAAGAAAAACAAAGCTTCTAAGAAAGCAGCACCTGCAGTTTCCCCAAAAGATGAACTGGCCACACCCCAAAACCTGTCATTTCAAATACCAATATCATCAGTTCAAATATCCATGGTTCTTCAGGGCATTGTGAAGAACAGCACTGCTGGCTGAAGCAGTGTGACTAAAGGTGATTTTTTATTCTGAGTTTAATTTTGTTATGGAAAGGGCACTCTTTAGATTGTATTCCTTCACACAAAATGTGGTAAGCCAGTTCTGCATTTGAGGGCCCACCCATTTATTCTGCAGAACAGGAGCTGAGATTTCCGACCCCAAATTATGCCCTATCAATCCTAAAACTGAAAATTGTTGCTCTGAAGCCTCAATGCAGCTTCTGAAAAGAATGTGTTGACAGTAATAGTCCTATTAACTTTACCCATTTCGCAGGGACTGTTTCATTTAACAACTATTTTGTACATGAAGCAACATGTTAGAAAGGTATAAATATCTGTTACATAATAAAAATCTGTAGTACTTAAGCACCAACATTACGTACCATCTCAAACAACAAGCGGACTAATTTTTCAGACTCGCCTCGGTACTTTGACGTCAGAGTGGAGGAAGATACATTGAAGAAAGTTGTTCCACATTCTGTAGCAACAGCCTTTGCTAGCATGGTTTTACCAGTCCCAGGAGGGCCAACCATCAACACTCCCTGCAGTTAAATGCAGACAACTGAATTAAACTGAACAGACTGGGTGCAAGTGTGTTAACAGCAGAGTGTGATCAAATGAAATGAACTGATCTAAGCACAGACTAGGCCAACTGGCAAGTGGCTTGGGTTTCAAAAAGGCTTTCTTTCATTCACTCCACTAAGCAAATCTAACAACAACTAAATAAATGAAAGATATGGTAAGGTAAGAGGGCCAGCTACCTCCTCCAGATCTGCATTCCCATACTCATTGTGGGTATATGTCCCTTCAAATCTCCTGTCATCTTATAGTGAAGCCATGGATTACATAGGGTTTTTATAGGCAAGGAATACTCAGAGATAGTTTTGTGAGTTCATTACTGTAATAATAATAATAATAATAATAATAATTTTTATTTATATCCCGCCCCTCTGCAGAGCAATCGGGGTGGCTTACAACATTACAATTTCCATTAAACAAAACATAAAATCCCGAATCCCACCCATCCTTTAAGAAGTAAGGGTTCTTCTTATTCTAGGCTGGGTGGTGCTGGGCTTAGTGTCTCTCCCCCAGATGACATCGGATGGTAATGGAGGCAGGGCTCTTCTTATTATTTAAGGCCCGATGGTGCTCGGCCTAGTGTCTCTCCCCCAGATGACATTGGATGGTAATGGAGGGAGGGCTCTTCCTCTTATTTTAGGCCCGATGGTGCTCGGCCTACTGTAGAAATATTCAAACTGAAAACTGCTACAGCAGTTTGTCATCTCGAGCCACCAAATTAATTTTCCAAATGTCTTGTAGTAAAATAAATAAATTACCCTAATTGACCTGCCACAAACAATTCAGATGTATGTTACCTTTCTGCAATGAAAAGGTACCTTTCTCTTTTAGGAAATAAGAGCATTCTCAAACAACTGTGCAATGTGAATTGGCTGCCTGAAAATCCTGCATGTTCTCACTCCTGAGCCCTGACCAGCAGCTAACATGCATCTGACACTCTGCATAGAATTTAGTGGTTAAGAAATAAAATTCAGGGGATTATTCTTCTAATGCGTTCATAGACAAATGAATGAAAATGAATCCTAGACACAGAAGCAGGTTCCACAACAGTACTGTATTTGTAAGTGTTTTTCCTACAGAAACTACATAGCGAGAAGCAAAACAAATTACCTCTTAGTGAGTAATGAAAGTACAAACGATTTTTGCAATATGTTACTGAAGACAAAAGAGAATCCAAAATATTCCAAGTGACAGACCTAAGCCAAAGCTGCCAGCAGGGAGGAGGAAATATGATGCTAAGCCTCTGAGTTTCACAAAATTCTTTCTTTAGCCACACAGCTACTTCCACCACATAATGATCCAGTAATAAAAAGATCAACTGAAATTCTGCTGAAATCTCTAGAATCTATTTAAGAAACTGCTATCACACCTTGTTCACCTACTGAAAGGAGCAAAATGGCCATAGCCTAAAGACTACTTTAAAAAAAAAAAGTGTATTTCAAAGAGCTACTCAACAAATCAATTCACTGTTTACTCTCTATGTTAAATTCACCTCTTCTCCTTGCAAGTTAAGCTGGGATCACTATCTCTAACCAACCTAAGCTTACCTTGTTGTCTTCATGACCTCCTTACTTTCACAAGCCCTGCAAGCAAATGCTTCCACCTTCATCTACAACCATGGCCTGCAACAACTCTTCCCTGCAACAACTGCCTGGGTGTTGGGAGCCATTAGGGACTAAGGGAGCTGGGAATAAAGATAATCTCATTCAAATCAGCTTTCAGTTCTTCTTTCCCAATTTTCTTACACTGCTGAACTTCAGTAAACAGAGACATAGATTTTTTTCAAAAGCCACATGTAACCCATGAACCAGAGTTTATCCACCCATGATAAACAATAGGTATCTACTCTGGAGGCATTATATTCCATCATAAAAACACAATAGTTTAAGCAGGACCTTAAAAGATCCCCTTTTGTACCATAACCCCCACAATCCCTGACCCAATATGGCCATGGACATAGTGGTTGGGGGTTCTGGAATTTGTACTTCAAACATAACATTTCCAATCTCTTAATTAAGACATGTTTACCACAGTATTCTCTCATCTAGCATTGTGCTGTTACTACACATCTTTCATGCTTCTACAGACATAAGGTCAGATTGCAAGCTAACAAGAGCTTTCTGAAGAAACTGTATTTTAACACTAATCAAATTATTGTGGCACATCATAATGGACTTTATGCAGCTAATATCTTACATAAAACACCAGCACAATAAAATAACTAGTTAAAAGCTAATCACATTGCAAATTAAAAATTTTCTGTTTCTTAGTGGGGAAACTGATTTGAAAGAATAATATGGGGAAAGCATATAAAAACAAATCAACTGAAAATGCAATTACTCAAAAATTGTTCTCCCCCACTTCTTCAGAAATAATGAATTCACTGTGTCTACATTTCCCATTAACTCTTATTACCTCTATAATCATTTAAGGATTTTTAAATGCATGTTCCAATGTAGATTTATGGCTAATTAAATCACAAGTGTTTCTACAGTGTCAGTATTTAAATGGTACTTCTAAAGCTGCAGAAGTTGTCCTGAAATTGAAGGTAAAGACAAAAGACAATAAACAAGATCTTATTTTTCGCAAGATCATCAAATATTTGGCCAGCATGATAAACTGAACACTAGCTCACACCAAAAAAATAAATAATTTATTTTTAAATTTTATATATCATACAGCAAAGGTTATAGTATAAAAATACACCCAAAATCTAAAGTGAACAGTATAAAATACACAACAACAATAAAACCCATAAGCTGAAATGCCTGGAACAACAAAAATGTTTTTTTGTGGCACTGAAACTATGTTGGTGCCAAAAAGATTCTTCTAGAAAGAAAAGGCTAAAACAAAGAAGGCTCTCTTTCTGCTCACTAGAAGAACACTAGCAACCCAAACTGCCAAGTTTAAAAAAGAAATCTTTTTAAAAGCCATAACTATGAGCTCTAAAAACACCTGCAGATTGTGGATTTGAGGTCTTAATTGTTGTTTTGCTGTCAGCAATACTCTGAAACAACAGCAGAACAACAAAATAGTGACCATCACATCCAGTATCACATGGGATCAGGAGGATAGAAATCAAGGTGCTCATCCTAAGTTGAACTGAAGTTACAACTGAAACTACAGTAGATAATTTTTTTCAGAGCTGAGAGGCTTCCCAAAGAGAGTATGTGCAATATCTGGCTACTTCTCTCTACGAGCATTTTACATCTCTGGGAGAATTCAAAGTCCCATGATGAAAAGCTAGTTGAAAAGCTTCACACAAAACCTGTTCTGTCTCCCTTGCTCTGTCAAATCAAGGAATTTTCCATGCAGATACTCAAGTGTGCTGCAGGGGGGAAGGTATTTTGATGGAATCACAGCAGGATTGTTTCTTGCCGCTGTAACAATTGCTAGCTGAACAGTGGGAAGTGCAACTTGAGGCTGCCTCTTCTTGGCTGAAAGAAGACTTCAAAAGGAAGAAAAGCAGGCAGCTCTCTGATGTCCACACAAATATATCTACCCATGTCTGCACTCACCTGAGAGGAGAGCTGATTTTCATATTGAATGTCTACTTTGGAAATAAAAGCAGCCCCACTGAGAATTGTTCTCAGGAGAGTCCCAACCATACATGAACCGTTGGCCAGTTGCTATCTGAGTTATTATGCTCAGTGAATGACACCAAAGCCTTATTTCTGCTGTTTTAAAAAAAAAATCAATCAAATGAAACCCTCTCAATCAGAGATCAAGAGTAAATGACATCACTGCATGTTTTGTTCAGCTCCAGGGTTTACTGTTTCTAAAACTAAAAACAGTTTTAGTTTTGCAGTTTCATGAGATATTGTAAGATCCTATTGTCACACGACCAATCTCTCCCCATTAGCAATACCAAAATCTATCACTAAATAGTTGATCAGAGCCATAAGTTTCAATATTATATGCAAGCTGAAAATTAGATGAGTAGAAGTATAACTGGTTAATGGTATATGCATCTGATTTGAGCTCGAAGATCTTCAAGTGTTCAGCAATATTCCACAAGAACAGAAATTAGAGATAGGACAGTACTCAACCTTAGACTCTACACACAAAGTAGGTTTTCTGAGTAGGAGCTGGACAATCACAGATGATAATGATAATATTCATTTATATCCGGCCTTTTTCTCAATAATGAGACTGAAGATGGCTAACAGCATACTTAAAACAATACAAATTAAAACTATACAAAATGTTCAATAAAAATATAAATTACAAAGTTGTTTAAAACAATTTAACAATTCATGAAGTTAAAAATTGAACATTAAAATTCATTAAAGGACTACATGTTGTTGTGTATCTTCAACTCATTTCCAATTTATTGTGGCCCCAAGCTGAACCTATCACAGGGGTTTCTAAAGCCAAGAAAGTGGGACTTGCCCAAAGTCATTCAGTGGGTTTCCAAGGCTGAGTGGGGAATCAAACCCTGGTCTCCAGAATCATATATAGTTCAACACTCAAACCACTATGCTACGCTGGCTCCTAAAGACTGCATACAAACCTTAAAAACATCACCACACAGCATTAAAAGTCTACTCTAGTCAGTTTCTAAAAGCTGGACAGCATAAAAATGTTTTAGCTTTCTGATGGAAGAAAGACAAGGATGGGACCATGCTTGGGCCCCCAGGAAGGAATTTCCAAAGTTTGAGAGCAGCCACTGAGAAAGCCATCTCCTTTGTTCCCACCAAGCATGCCTGAGAAGGTGGGACAGACAAGACCTTCAAAGACAGAAAGACCTTCAAAGCCCTATATTGCTTAGGTCTAGACTATTTGAAAGACTATGGGCCTTTGCAGACTGCTAGAAATAGTGCAAATTGAGTCCACTTTAACTGCCCTGGCTCAGTGCTAGGGAATCATGGGAATTGTATTTTTTTTTTCTGAGACATTGAGCCTACTCTGTCAGAGAGCTCTGGTGCCACGATAAACTACAGTTCCCCTAGCACTGAGTCAGGGCAGTTAAAGTGGACTCAATTTGCACTATTTCTGGCAGTCTGCAAAGGCCCTATATCTCCCTTTATTGGCCAATAAGAGCTCTAGGATCTTCTGAAGTGGCCCTTCTCTCTGTCTGACCACCTTTGATTGTGCACTCTGATTTGACTGGAAGCTAGTGGAACTGTTGCAACAAAGTAGTTGTGTGCTCCCTATAGTCAGACCCAATTAATAATCTGACTGCTTTTCTTTGGATCAACTGAAGTTTCTGAGCACTTGTCAAAGGCAGCCCCATGTCGAGCACATTACAGACTTAAGCCACTTTTCCTGAAGCAGTCTTTAATAATACTATGCAGTAAATGTCCTAACCTCTCTGAACTGGCTTTCACCAAAGACAGGGGTAGGCAACCTTTCCCCTTTAAGGGCCGAGGGACTTCAGCTCCCAGAATCCCAGGAGCTATTGGCCAACATGGGACTATTGGCCAATATGGCTGAGGCTTCTGGGAGCTGAAGTCCCTCGGCCCTTAAAGGGGAAAGGTTGCATACCCGTGACCTAAGAGAATTGGCACAAACCCAATTCAAAGGTTGCTGTCTTGATAGTCTTAACTATATCTTTCATTACAGCAGGAGAGACAACGAAGGCACTGTATATATTCATTTATCAGTCTAGAAATTTTAGGAAAAAACTTGACCCCAAAAACTGCTTTAACTTTTATTACCAAACAAAAAAAAGGAACCATCCTCAACTGTAAGTAGAGTGCGGAAACGTAAGTGCTTAGTCCATCCTGGGAGCACTAAAAGAAGCACCAACCCCCTTTACTCTCTCATCCATCCAGCCTTTATGATTAACCCAAACAGTTATGCCTGCCAGAATTCTGTAAGTTCTTTGGCATCATTTTCATTATCTTCATCCTTTAAGCAAAGCAAAGCAAAGCAGCTTCATTTAATACCACTTCATATCATGCTATGGGATGTCTAAGCAGTTTACAACTGTAAGCTCATTGCCTCCCAACAGTTGGGTACTCATTTTAGCAACCTCGGAAGGATGTAGGTCTGAGTCAAGCCTGAGCCCTGGCTAGTATTGAACTCGCAACCTTGTGGTTTGAATCAGTGGCTCCAGTACAGGCATTTAACCACTGCGCCACCAGGGCTCCTTTATATCCTTTGTTACATGCCTCTAAGTTTTACTCTTGACTTATCCACATGTCATATCAAAATCCTTAATTTTGGCACCAAAACCTGCCCTCGACTTATACATGAGGTCAATTTATAGTCAGCATATACGGTAATCAGATTTAAAAAAAAAAAAAAGCACAGTAGGCAGTACCATATTTCAATGGTGTCCAAAGTGGTTACTCCCAAATATAGTCTAATGTGAGCCATTTTCTCTGGAAAGGAAACCAAGCCCACCTGTAAATTCTCCCATGGTGGCCTGATGCTGTTTCATCTTTTAAGGGTTTACTATGTCATTGACTGTGGGCAAAAGTTTCATGAAATGAAACTTGCTGGACAAATGGCAATGAAGAAGAGTTTGTTTGTAGCTAATGCTGCCATGATATAAACTTATTCCAATGCCATCTCAATAGCTGGTACCTCAAGGGAAACTGGCAAAACCATACTATCGGCTCCTGCCATATGACTTTGGGCTTCCTATGGTTATTAGAGATGCATGATCTCACAGTATTGGTTGCCACAATGTCACAGTAACACAGCATTGTTTTAATTCCTTCTTAATCTTTGCTGCAATCTAGTGCCTTCAGATTTAGTGCCTTCTCTGAACTTTATAAAGAACTTTACCTTCTTTGGAGGTCTTTAAACAGAGGCTGGATGGCCACCTGTCAGGTATGCTTTGATTGAGAGTTCCTGCATGGCAGGGGGGTTGGACTGGATGGCCCCATGTGATCTCTTCCAACTCTATGATTCTATTACACTAAACACCCAAGAAACAGCTATACAGTTTGCTAAAATCAATGGGCTGTTCTTCAGATTAATCAGGCCAACTGAAACTATAATGTATAGTGGAGATGGGAATATGTAGCCTTCACGCAGTAGAAATCATGTGGCTATCTGAATGTTGCCGCACTGCAATTCCCATCAGCCCAAACACATGCAGACAATGGTGACAAGTGTGAGGGACTGCAATCCAACAAAATCTAAACAGATGATTATCCTGAAATCAGACTATTACCCTGATACGGACCAGGAATGACAGCAAGATTCTGATAAGCTGCTGCTGCTAATAACATCATCTGTAACATAATCCCCAACCAGATTACTAACCAAAACAAGGTATCCGTTTTTTAGGATGTATTTCTGCATTTGTGTAGTGCCTCTTATACGAAAAATGACTACGTACACATTACAGTATTAGACATCATTGAATCTTTAGACTTATACACACAGTGACATCTCAACTTCCAAGGTCACCTGCTATATAAAGAAATGACTAAATGCACATTATAGTATTAGGCATCAGTGTATCTTTATACTTATAATTACACACATAGTAACGACAGTGACATCTCACCTTCCAAGGTCGCCTGATCCCTTTGAAAAAATCCGGCATCCACATTGGAAGAACAACTGCTTCTCTTAATAATTTTTTGGCTTCTTCCAAATCTGCTATGTCATCCCTGTTCAAGAGCAATTCAGATATAGAATGTTGATGCAAAAACATCTTTCATCAGGTACGTGATAGCAAATTCTTATGTAGGATATTTTTTCTTATGTAGGACTTTTTTTTTCCTTTTAAATACTGGCACATTAAAAATGACCTTCCATATGAAAGGCATAGAGCAGGGGTAGGCAACCTTTCCCCTTTAAGGGCCAAGGGACTTCAGCTCCCACAATCCCAGGAGCTATTGGCCAACATGGCTGAGGCTTCTGGGAGCTGAAGTCCCTCGGCCCTTAAAGGGGAAAGGTTGCCTACCCCTGGCATAGAGGATCATGAATTTCAGCTAACCCTGTCACTGGGAATTCAGTTAAAAATATATTTCTGGGAAGCATGATTATTAAGGCAACATTTTATAATGCTCTTAAGCATTGTTGCCCATTTTAATGAGTGCCTACAATGAACCTTTTGCTCATTATCTCAAAATGATTATCTTGCTTTGTGATCTAAGCTGTCCACACAGTTAACTGCAGAAGCTCTCCTGATACAGACATACAGATTGATTAACCAGGTTGCTAGGCTTATGTCTGCATATGAGTGGCTTAGCCATCCAGATTTAGAGACAGTCGCCAATGCCTAAACAATGAGATGATGCTGTGACATACAGAACTGTCTCATCCATTCACTGTTTGAAGACAATTGCCCCTGAAGGCCAGGATCTCCTTAGATATCCAAATATCTCCTGCAGTTCAGTCCAAGGCTGGCCAGCTGGGCTGTTTTGCCCAAGAAATTGAAAACAGGAATGCTTGCAGTGTTGGGCCCAGCAAAATGGAGAAGCTGGCAATGATTCTGCAGGTTGGAGACAATTAGGCCGATGCTGCTGTTTTCAGGAACAGAGAAATGAGATGAAAAACTGGAACCCATCCAGAGTGCTCTAATACAGGTGTGGGCAGTGGCCTTCTAGGACTGCCTTCTACTCATTACTAAAATCCAGAGATCCATCCACTTGTGCCAATCACTTAAAAAATTCTGAGTCCAGGAACTTGTTCTGATCACCAGAATTAAATGTAACTCACAATCCTTCCACATGAAAATCTACCTCTAGATACCACCAGCCCTACCAGTTTTCTTAATTTAAGCAGTATAGTAGGGATTTTACAGCCAGGTCTGTAATATAGTTGCAAATCAAAAATACCTGCTGACCTTCTGCAAATCACCCAGAGATCTGCCAGAAAATTCAGATTTAACATCTGCCCATATCTCTTGATGTATCTATATTACTACTGATTCTATTTGGGAAAGCAGAATCCTAAAAGAATCTGCTGAGGTCCAAACTTTCTTGTATCTTACACACAAACGTATGCCACAGAGCTAGGTAAGATGCCATCTTACAAGAACCTGATTAAATGTTAGCTGAGAGCTTTTAGGATCCTCACCTCTTAGGTGGATTAGACATCATATTTGCTACTGAATCCAGCTAAGCCTACAGGGGGGAAATGTCTTCATAGCCTTCAAAATTAAATTATAAACATAATAAAACCCATTGATAATTCAAAACCTTTCTATTATTGTTTTGAATTATTTTTCCGGAATGTTTCCTATCCTTAATTTCCATGACACCTCTGAAGATTCCTGGCTTTAAAGGCAATTCTTACATTATCATGACTTATATATGAAAATGTTGCTGAAAAGGTTGATGAAAATGCTTTGGCTTGATGTTGTAACATGCAAGAGCCACATTCTGTGTGTATGTGTGTGTCACATATTCAATAATAGTGCTGCATATCTTCTAATTAATGGGAACATGTGAAGGCAGGCTCTCATGGATACCACATGAAGACACTATAATAGAGATGGGTTTCCGACAAGGTATTTTCACAAAACACTTTAATATAAATCGCAGCCCTTACTTTCTTGTAAAGTCAACATCTTTTATAACTTCATACTATAAGGGGTGTAGTGGTTTGAGTGTTGGACTACAACTCTGTTGGACTACAACTCTGAAGACCAGGGTTCAAATCCCTCCTCATCCATGGAGATCCACTGGATGACCTTGGGCAAGTCACACACTCTCAGCCTCAGAGGAAGGCAAAGGCACACACCCGAAAAATCTTGCCAAGAAAACCTCACAATAGGTTTATCTTAGGTTCACTCTAAGTCGGAAATGACTTGAAGCCATGCAACAACAAATAATTTCATGGAAAAACATGCACAGAAGCCATTTGCTGGATCATTTGTTTAAGAATCTGAAATTGTACTGTAAATGCATCTCTTGTTTGGAACACCAGTTTAGCAGAACATGTTCTCACTCCACAAACATCCCTACATATTTTGGCCTAAATCCTATTGTTAATCTCAAAGAAAGAAAAGTAACTGAATGAATGGAATTTACCAAGTTCTGATTTATTCAATGTGTCTGCTCTACTTGGGACTAGCAACTGGACTTACACATTTAGCTATATTAAGATCAATAGCAATTTGAATTTATGTTTGAGCCAGTAACTTTCCATCTTGGAACTTACTTCAAATATCAGGGAACTGAATCTATAAAACTAGTCACTATTCTACATTCTTCTGACAGGAACATGCCTTTGAGCATGTCTACAGTGTTCAAAGTAATTCCTTAGATGTATGGGGAACGGTTTCAATTATTGACAGTGAAGAATGTGAAGTCTCAATATAAGTTCTAGAAAAGAAGTTCTGGACTCCAGAGGTATTATTTAAGGTACCACAAGTCTCTTGTTTTTCCTTAATATGTGTTTTCTTATTGTTGAACAGCTACAGCCATTGCCCAAATGTCAAGGAGTATGGGGTATAGTTCTGCAGGAGAGACAAAATCTAAGAGAACATTTCTCATTTTATAATATATAAACGTATAATATAAGTAAGCATTATACCAGTGAATACTTAGATTTCTGGACACGATGTCTCTTTCAAGAGCCTCAACCAGATCCTTGTCATATCCTGCTCCATCAAATTTCTGAATTTCACCATCCCCAGCACCATCCTGGGGGATCTTCTTTCCCTGCATCAAATTGTTGAAAACAAACCAATTAGCAAATTAGTTCAAAATTAAAACAAAATTACTTCTACATTTATTTTCCTTTTCTTAAAATGTTATCTAGGCATTACTGCCTGTGTCAATATAATTCAGTTTAAAAGATGAAACCAATGAATCTTAAAAGCACAAAGGAAACACATACGGATGTATTTTCAATGAGAAAAGATGGGATAGTAAACAAAAAATACAATTCAATATACATCAACACACTTTTTAAAACATCAGAAATTGGAATTACAAAATCACAACTGTTTGCCCCACGTGCTTTGTTTTACACAAAACTGTGGTAATTGGAGGGTGATTTCAAGAGATTATGAAAAGAAGTTTAATAATTCAAGGAAAATAATTAAAGTTTTAACAGCTGAGATTGGCAGGAAATCCTGAAATGGCAATGGTGCTAGAAGCTCAAATATATTACCTAATTTTTTTCAGGGAAAGAGGGAAGAATAAGATAGAGTGGAAATCCACCTAGGGGGTCTTGGTAGGTAGGTCAGTTGGTTTCAAAAAGGGATACATATAAGCAGGCAAGTATCTTTGATGAATGATCTATCCATCTATATTCTTAAAACGGTTTCAAAAATGTATGTCACATTTATTTACATTAGCTGCTCTTTCGGTGTTTTAGATTTTTATGAATGTCACCTGAGGCAGTTCAAACCTCCTGAAAAACTGATTTTCTAGTGATAGATGTTTAACAAGAAGGGGTAGGGGGACCATTTTAGATACAAGAGGAAAGCAAAAATGCTCCCAGAACTATGGAAATGTATCACTATACAGGCCCTACAAATAAGAACTTTACAATGTGAGAGAATGCCCAAGATATTGGGTCTGGAGAACAATGGTCTACTAGTTGGCAGACTCCTTATAAGAGACTAGTGAGAGCAACCAGCCACCTTGATAATGTTTTTGTGGCAGAACATCTTGATAAAATTTAAATAATAGGTAAATAAACTCCCGCCCCCATGCATATTTCTTGATATGAGGTCTACTGTTCTACTGCAAATTCAAAATAACCAATCTCAGTCACCTCGCACTTGGTCACTCTGAGAGCAGCAACTGAGCAGCTGGCTGAACAGTAACCAAGAAGCTTCTCACCCATGTCACCCCTTCAGCAAAGGACAGTGTAGCCTCTTGGGCACAGCCCAGCCAGCTGCTTGGTTTCTGCTCCCAAGGTGACGAGGTGCAAAGGGAGAAGCTTCTCCCTGGCAAGGAAGGACTCCCAATCCTTCTTCGTTGGGGGAGAGAGGGGTGCAGCCAGTGTGTGTGTATAGGGGATGTACACAGGCCACATGCTTGGCTCGGATGGGGAAAGGGAGAGATTTTAAGTACAGGAGCTGTTCCAAGGTGAAGGACTCCTTCCAAGAATTGACCCCAGATACTCCTTCCTGTCCTTCACCAGAGACATGTGTTCCCCACACAGCTTCAGGTATCTATCACACACATACACATTTCCTGGACTTAGAGAATCTCCCAGTGACCACATGGCCAGAAGGAAGAGGTTTCAACCTGCAAGTAATAACCCTCCATACCATCTGAACTGTGAACAAATAATTGCTTATTCTGTTACCTCTTCTCTCAGCCTGTCCAATGAAAGAAAACAGGAGCAGCAGAATAGCTTCAACTTGCCAGTCAATTCCCAACAAAGCTCACAAAGCTTAAGCAGGGTCCCAAATTTGAAAGCTCCTTTTGCTGCCGCTTCTCCCAGGTGCCATGTACTCAAACTCCTTGCTCCAGTCTGTCCCCAAATGGTGCTGTTCCAAGCCACAGAAGCAAGGTCCTGCACCCAAGCCTCACAAGAGTTTTCCAACTGCTACTACCAGTGAAAGATGCGGTAAAGAGAGGGAACACGTGATGGCAGGCAAAGTGCAGGAGACACCACTACATTAAATGATGAGTGAGGCTGGGGTTTCAAGGGATCATGAAAAGAAGTTTCATGCAACCCTCAACCTCATCATGGTCCTAAAGGCTGCTGGTTCCCCTTGTCTTTCCTGCACACCAATACTTTGACTGAATGCCTCCCTGTTGTCCCCTTTTCCCCCTCACCACCCCACTAGCTCATTCAACCACCACCCCTGGAGGAACATACTTCCCACTTTGGGACTGTCCTAGAGCAAAGGTGATGCCCAGGAAATGAATATCTGGAGAGTGTATTTGCCCAAAAGACAAATGGAAGTCTCATGTAAAAGGGCCTAGAGGCAATGGAATTGCCAAAGAGGCAATGGAATTAATTAATTAATATTAATTCATTCATTCATTGATTAATATGATTAATTCTGTGAGTATTCTAAGCCAGGTTCCAACAAAGCTCATTTATGTGGAGTACCCCAATACTGCAAACATGCTATGTTGATGCATACAGCCTCTGACACAAGCTGAACTTACCGGGTTCTATTATTATTGTGCTACTGACCTCTTCATTTTATTTTAAACCCAACACAGCTCACTGTATTCCTATATATACTTTCAGGTATGTAGGTTCACTGAAGTTAATGACACAGCAGCAGGCAAGTCAAATGGCTGAAGGGTCAGTTTCTGTAATGCTGAGAAACCACTACAGGGTTTGTTCAGTTTTTGCCAAGCTAGGCAGAATTGAGATGCAATTTAGTACCTGTGCATTTCTATGAAATGAGAAAGCAATTTTAGTTGCTTAGGAGAAGCCACTAATGGAAACAAGAACAGACACAGCTTGGGAGGTATAGATAACTGAGGACAGAACAGGGGAATAGGAGGTGAGTAACAACGACACTGGGGTGTTACTTCTTCCCCAGTTATGTTGGGAGCAGTTTGCAATTTTCTGGCTTATTTTCCAAGCACATTTTTTAAAAAAACAAACTGAAAACACATCTATTCACAAATCTTTTATCAATTTTTCTTCTGCATAACAAAGCACACTGAAAGTCTTATTAAAACAAAGAAATTGTTGTTGAAAAGATGCTGAACCTCAGCAGACAACAGAACAGGGGAACACCGTTCAGCCTGTGTAAGGCTACACTGGATTCCTATCTCCTTCTTGCAAAGCCTACCAATCACCTGTGCCTTGAATTAGGTAGAGGTACAGGAGACAATACACTAACATGAGTGAATCACAGTGGTGTTTGCAGAAGCTTCTTAGGATGTATACATGCATAGGATTTCAAACAGAATCCCTTCTCCATTTTGCAATAATATTAATTAATTTCATTGAATTTTATTTCTATCCTGCTTTTCTTCCTATGCAGGATCCAACTCTTGGGTCAAATTTAACATTCTCACCTTTTCATCTTTTCCTTTTGCTTTAGAATCCCTCTCTCGGCTGCTGGCAGTTTTTTCATTTTTTGATATTGGCTGAGCTCTGCCCACAGGACCCCGCTGCATACCTGGCGATTCTCTCCTCAAGGGCTTCACTTCTCGATTGGGTCGTTTTATCTGGGGTGGAGCTCTGCCAGGTGAAGAAAAGCATGAACTATTTCAAAAATAAATTTTTTTATCATCTCACCTTTAGACCCAATTCAGTGGGCAAAGCTAATAGTCAGATGCACAGTTTGATCTGTGAGGAACCACCAGGTGGAGAAGGTTGGACCAAAGCAGAAGTCGGTGACCTATGGACTGCCAGGTATTTTGACCTACAACTCAATTGGTTAAGACGCTGACTCTGTTGATTGCAAGATTGGCAGGTTGGCAGTTTGAGGTCCAGGTGCTGCATGATGGGGTGAGCTCCTGTCACTAGTCCCAGCTTCTGCCAACCTAGCAGTTTGAACACATGCAATGCAAGTAGATAAATAGGTACCACTTCTCACTGGGAGGGTAAACAGTGTTCTGTGCAATCATGCTGGCCACATGATCACAGAGTAGTCTCTGACAACGCTGGCTCTTTAGCTTAGTAACGGAGATGAGCATCACCCCCTATGGTCGGACACAACTTAAAAACCTTGTCAACGGGGAACACCTTTACCTTTACCTTCCCATCAGCCCATCTTCAACTTTCAATGGGGTAAGGACAGTGGGGGCTGTAGTCTACAATGTCCAGCTCCCCTCCTCTGGGCTAAACAAAGTTATAGTGCCTTGTATCCCCTGCCAATGTTGCTCATTTTATTTCTGGACAGTATGCAAATGCATTTTTAAAAGAGCCCAAGGAAATGACTACAGATTTGCATGAAGCAGGAATATCAGGGCCTTCTGTTGTTAACCACCCTCGAGTCAATCCCAACTCATGGCGACCTTGTGGATGAAACATCTCCAAGACTCCCTATCTTCCACTGCTCTGCTCAGGTCCTGGAATTCATGCCCGTGACCGCCTTAATAGACTCCATCCATCCAGCATGAGGTTTTTCTCTCTTTCTACATCACCTTTCCTAGCATTGTAATCTTTTCCAATGAGTCATACCTTCTCATGACGTGGCCAAAGTATGACTCCCTCAACTTTATCATCCTGGCTTCCAGAGAGATTTCAGGGTTGATCTGTTCTGACCCATTTGCTTGTCTTTTTGGCTGTCCACAGTGTCCTCAGCACTTTTCTCCAACACAACATGTCAAATGAATTGATCTTCCTCTTATTTGCTTTCCTCACTGTCCAACACTCATATCCGTAAATGGTAACAGAGAAAACAATGGCTTGTACAATTTTAACTTTTGTGCTCTTTACATTATCTTTACATTCTAGGATCTTTTTTACTTCTTTCATAGCTGCTCTTCCCATTCCCAATCTTCTTCTGATCTCTTGACTGAGTACCCATTCTGATCAATGTTTGACCCGAGGTACAGGAACTTTTACTATTTTGATTTCATTGTCTATTTGTGTAGCTCTTCCATGGTCATTACTTTTGTTTTATGTTCCACACCAAACATATCTCTGCACTTTCTTCTTTGATCTTTCTTAGTCATTGTCCCTGCAACTGCTAGTAGTATGGTATCTTCTGCATATCTTACATTACTGATATTCCTTCCTCCTATTTTTACTCCTCTTCGTATGATATTTTCTGTATACAAGTTGAACAGACAAGGTGAAAGGATGCAGTCTGGCCTGACCTCTTTGCCAACTGAGAACTATTCTGTTTCACCATATTCTGTTCTAACAGTAGCCTCTTGCCTCAAGTACAGATTTCTCATCAGGACTGTCAGCTGTCGATATTCCCATTTCTTTAACAGCGTTCCACAGATTTTCATGATCTATGCAGTCAAAGACTTTGCTATAGTCTTTCTTATACATGCTGATCAACACATGCTGATCTTCTTTTGGAATTCTTTGGTGCTATCCATTAGCCATTGTATGTTTGCAATGTGGTCCCTAGTCCCTCTTCCTTTTCTGAACTCCATGTGGATCTCTGGGAGTTCTCTATGTATGACTGGAGTCCTTGTTGCAGAATTTTAAGCATACTTTTGCTTGCATGTGAAATCCTATAGTCCTATAGTTGTTGCAGCCTTTTGTGTCCCCTTTTTTATGGATAGGGATGTATATTGATTGTTTCCAATCTGTTTTCCACTGTTGACATATATTGGCTAGCACTAGAGTCGATTTTGTCAGTATGGATTGTAGCAGTTCAAGTGGAATATCATCCATTTCTGGTGATTTATTTTATTTATTATCAGGGCTTAGCTTATCACATTTAAGCTTCCTCAAAATTGTATTAGTGAAAGTAAGTATGCAAGGCAGAAAGTCTGAGAAAATCATGGAAACAAAGCTAGCTACTAAACAAGATCATAGCCAGCAGAAAACAGGACGAAGAGCCGGGAATCACAGCAGCCACTGTAAGGGGGAATTAGGAGTCACAGACTGAATTTAGATATCACACCAAACTATAATTAATAAACTTCTGATATGATTTGGTATGATGTTGGATTTAACCAACTAGCCTGTAATAAACCAGCAAACCATTAATAAAAAAAGACAGTTCGAAGTGAAATTGAAAAACCATGATTGGTATAAACAATAGTTTTTTGTATAGAACATAGTGTGTGTAAACTGAAGCATCAGAAAGCAATGGTGTCACTATCCCAGCTACCCATGTTGACAATTTTGGATTTTTGAGTATTTCGGATTTTAGAATAAGGGATAAGGGATACTCAACCTGTAGAAGTGAGCAAAGGAAACAAAACGGGGGAAAACAGACGTAAATCACAAACCTGCAAGATTAAATTACAGTTTGGGTTCTGAACAGTTTGCATACACCATTGGGGTGGGATGCCTGGATTGAGCCAGACACAAATAAAGCTGAAACCACCACCACAAGGCAAGAAGAGTTAAAGGGTAATAGCTCAATTTTAAAGGCATTATACTTCACACACTCTCCAACTTTACTTGATTAACCCATCTACATCTACAATCCTGTTATTCCAGTTACCTGTGCTCAGCTGGAACTGGTGGTGGCCAAACAGCTGGATCCCTGAAATGTTCATCTTGGTAAGATACAGGAATATCTGTAGGTCTGTCTATTTTAAAACTCTCTAAAGTGTTGACAATGCTTTTTACTTGCTCATATTCTTCCAGTAATTCTTGACGAACCTTAAAAAGAAACAGATCCTTTTATCCTAAAGCCTGTGCTGTGTTCTGCTCACATTTAAAAGAAATAAGGTCAAAAGGATAAGGAAGATGTAATTGTATAGCATTTAAAGAAGGATGCAGAAAGGTAGACTGTACTCATCAAGTAACCACTGACCAATATCGCTGGACCATTTATTACCTACTTGGTGATTGTTGTTATTAATAGATGTATTTGTATCCTGCCTTCCTCCCAAACTTGGGACTCAAGGAGGCTTACAGTTTAAAAGAATGAAACAATTAAAAACATGCAAAAAATGAACATTAAAATAGAATGAAACTAGTCACAATATTAAAACACTTAGTTTAAAAAATGAAATGGACTTTAAAAGGATTGAACAGATTTTTAAAAAGTATTTAAAACAATATAGTATCCCAAGCCCATTCTTTTAAAACTTTCTCTATTAAACACTTATCAGAATAAAAAAAAGTTTTGCCTGCAGATGGAAGAACAGCAGAGAAGATGAGTTCCAAAGTCTTGGAGCAGCCACCAAGAAGGTTCCTAAGATGCCTGCATGAAAACCAAACTGAGCTAGCTAGATCTTTCTGTAATCCTGCATGTCACATCTTACACAAGTGTCACTGCTTATACAGTATAAGTTAACGTTGATGAATTATGCCTTAAAAATTAAGCAAACTGATGCTCTGAAAATTGGAATAATGGACTAACAGAATTCTGGTTTTAAAATACGGAGACCATGTAATTGTAATTAGCTCACCTTAGTTTAAGTTTAATGATGATAATGGAATTGTACAGCACTGTTGCATACCATATATACTCAACTATAAATCGAGAAATTTATGCCCAAAAATTGACCCCAAAATCTAGGGTCAACATATATATGGGTCAATACACTAATAGTGCTTAGAAAGATCCTGAAAGAAGCATCACCATGTGCCTCGGCGGTGATTTTTGAAACAGCTGAGGGCAGGGTGTATGTGTGTATATGTGAAAGAGGTGAGTCCCTTCCCAATCTAATGTTAAAGATTTCTATCCCCACCAAACATCCACATTTAAATCCACTTCTTTCCCTTCCCCATCTGATGCTAAAACCACCTTTCCCCACCAATCCCCACATTTAAATCGACTTTGTTCCCTTCTCAATCCGGTGTTAAAACCAGGGAAGCAGTGTTAGGTGGTCAGGAGAGGTCTGGAGAAGGAGACAGAAATTGTGTTTTCCCCTTTAGATTCTTTGTTATAGCCCCCTAAGTTTTACCCTCAACTTATCCACAGGTCGTATCAAAATCCATGATTCTGACCCTAAAACCTTCCATCGACTTATACAGGAGGTCGACTTGTACACAAGAATATACGGTACATTTTTTTCTGCAAAAGTGAACAACATATGGCCCTCCAAATGCTAATGGAGTGGAACTCACATTAGTTCTAGCTCACATACCCCTAGATATATTTTCTAGTGAGGGATAATTGGAGTTGTAGTCTAACATCTTTAGGACCACAAGTTGCTCACTTCTATAAATTATGAATAAACATCATTCTCAGTCTATAAAGTGTTGTAAAAGACAGAAGAGGTTATCACAAATATTCAGTTGTAGAGGTGAAGCAATATGTAAATGGGCCACCCATGAACTCCGTTGACAGCACCAAGTGTGATTCAAATCTTGACTCAAACCTTGACAAAATGTACAGATACATACATAAAACAAGATTACTATAGTGAAAAAGGCCCACTGTCCTTTTTCTGACAATATGTAAATTTGGGGGGGAATCCACATTCTGTTTATAATTCTGCTATAAGCAAGGTGCATCATAGGGAATCAGTATTATTTATTGATATATGTGCAGCTGACAAATCTGAAGAGGACTCAATGCATGAATATATTGCATAAATAAATCCAAAGGACTGGACCTCCCTATATGAGCCTGTTCAAACTGTTTGGAAAGGGTCCTTCTCTCTATCCCACTATCTTCCCAGGCTCATTTGATGAGAGTAAGGGAGAAGACCTTTTCGCTGCTGTTCCCAGAACTCTCTCTCTCAGGAAACTAGGATGGCCCTTCATTTCCATCAGCAAGTGAAAACATTCTAACAAGCTTTTAGGGATTGATCGTGATGGATGTTTAATGGTGTGCTTATTTTATTGATTTTTTATATTGTGTTTTGAATTAATTTTAAAATGGCTTAACTATAGATACCGTATTTTCCGGCGTATAA
>JAIPUX010001232.1:147111209-147122863 GCA_020142125.1 Phrynosoma platyrhinos | reverse complement strand
CCCCAATTTCCTCTACCATTCCAATTGAGAGTTGCTTTTGTATTAATTATATTTCTCTAATTATTTTTTTGTTATTTGGCTCTTTCTTCAGTATATCTTCCCGTTCTTTCAGCTTTCCTTGCAGTAACTCATTGTTCAATTTTTTATTCCTTTGGATAATCGAATGTTGTTGAATGAAAAACCCTCTTAGTACCACTTTGCTAAGCGGTACTAAGATCTTGTGTAGTTCTTTCATAGCTACCTTCCTCAGTCCTAGTCTTCTTCTGATTTCTTAACTGCAGTCTCCATTCTGATCAATGTTTGATCCTAGGTATGGGAACTCTTTTACTATTTTGATTTCCTTATTGTCAAGACAGAATTTATGTATTTCTTCTGTGGTCATTACTTTTATTTTCTTCATGTTCAGCATTAAACCTGCCTTTGCACTTTTATCTTTGTCCTTCCTTAGCAATTGTTCTAAATCTGTGACATTTTCTGCTAGTAGTAGGGTGTCTTCAGCATATCTTAGATTGTTGATATTCCATCCTCCTATCTTCACTCGTCTTTCTTCTGAATCTAGCCTTGCTCTTTTTAATGATATTTTCTGCATATAGGTCGAACAAATGAAGTGAGAGAATGCAGTGTTTCCTGACTGCCAATAGGAACCATTCTGTTTCTCTGAATTCTGTTCTAACAGTAGTCTCTTGCCCTCAGTACAGATTTCCCAAATTCAATGCTAGACAGGTAGGTAGAGCTGGTGCAGTGCACTCTCCCACTTCCTGGTGCAGTGCACTCTCCCACTTCCCCAGCAAAAAAGTCATGACTAGGACCAAAAATTGTTTAGCACTTACATGGCCAGATCAAATTCTGGAGTATTAACATTTAACATAACTGTCAAAAGGCACCTGGGGAACTTTAGACAACAGAGCCCAACAGCTTCCATTCAGAAAGTGTGAATTCCATTCCATTCCATTCCATCTGGGGGAGAGACACTAGGCCCAGCACCATCAGGCCTAAAATAAGAAGAAGAGCCCTCCCTCCATTACCATCCAATGTCATCTGGGGGAGAGACACTAAGCCCAGCACCACCCAGCCTAGAATAAGAAGAACCCTTACTTCTTAAAGGATGGGTGGGATTCGGGATTTTATGTTCTGTTTAATGTATGGAAATTGTAAAGTTGTAAGCCGCCCAATTGCTCTGCAGAAGGGCGGGATATAAATAAAAATTATTATTATTATTATTATTATTATTATTATTATTATTATTATTATTAGAAAGCCCAGGAAATGGGAGACTTCACTGCACATGTGAAAGGTCTGTTGTGGGAAGAAAATGGAGACTAGCATCACTTGCACACGCACCTGAACGGAAAGGGGGGGAAATCAATTTGGTGCAATGGACCATGGTGCACATGACAATATCTGCAAAAGGGATGTGAAAGCCCAAGGGGAAAAACAGAAAATTTCAGGCTAAAAACAGATTTTCCCATTTTTTTCCTGAAGTCCTTTTTTTCTAGAAAAATTGCGAGTGGGGGAAAAGAATCATACAACCACTCAATTACAGTATAAAGTTGGAAGAGACCACAAGCCCCATCCAGTCTAATCCGTTGACATGTAGAAATACACAATCAAAGCACTCCTAACAGCCATCCAGCCGTTATCTAAAAATCTCCAAAGGAGATTCCACCACTCCCAGGCAGCATATTCCACTGTTGAAAAGCTGTTACCATCAGGATGTTCTTCCTAATGTTTAGGTGGAATTTCTTCTCATGTTCAACCAACTACTCCATGTCCTAGAGTTAGACTCTGGAGCAGCAGAAAACCTGTTCCATTTTCAATATATCCTTTTAAATATTTAAACATGGCTATCATGCCCTAGGAAAAGTGGTTTAGGGATCTGGCTATGTTTAGCCTGAGAAGAGAAAGATAAGAGGAGACATGATAGCTATGTTTAAATATTTGAAGGGAGCAAGCTTGTTTTCTGCTCCTCCAGAGATCAGGATACAGAACAATGGATTCAAACAACAGGAAAAGAGATTCTACCTAAATACTAGGAAGAACTTCCTGGTGGTAAGAGCTGTTCAATGGTGCAATATGCTGCTTCAAAGTGTGGCAAAACCTACTCCTTTGGATCTCTTCCAGCAGGCCTTCCTGGAATAACTTCCCGGCTCACTGGAGGTGGTTGCACCCGTCCCCCCTTGCTGCTATTGCCTGCTGCCCCAAGTCGGTTTTATATAATATCTTATGTGTTATTTTAACTCTGCATTAATTTAATCCAGTTTTAAAGGGTGGGAGGGTTAGGGATTGGTTGATGGATTGTTTTAATCTGTATGTTTTAACCTGTTGTACGCTGCCCCGATTGCTGAAGCAGAGGGGTGGGTTAAAAATTATTATTATTATTATTATTATTATTATTATTATTATTATTATTATTATTATTATTTTATGGCTGGATGGCCATCTGTCAGGAGTGTATTCCTGCATGGCAAGGAGTTGGACTGGGTGGCCCTTGTGGTTTCTTCGAACTCTTATGATTTTATAACTGAAATGCCTCCATTGAGAAACAATGTTACAGAATAATTTTTTTAAAAGTACTTGTGATACTGAGTTGTTATTGGCTGTTTCATATATGTATCAGGCCATCACTGATCTGACCCATATGATACTGATCTGAGTATTCATAATAATAATAATAATAATAATAATAATAAATTTATTTCTAGCCCGCCCCTCTGCTAGGCAACCAGGGCGGGGTACAACATATTAAAACAGGCAACAGTTAAAAACATTCCCTCAACCCTCTCCCCAACCCACCCCCCTTTACTGTGAGCACATACACAAAATCTCAAAGAGCAGAGACCTATAGCTTTCACCCATGTGATGTTCTAAAAGCAAAAATTTAAGGCAGTCCAGAAGAGATTTTCTCTAGAATATTACTGACCCTTATTTAATACAAAAAATAAACTTTTGCTATTAAAGAATAGAATGCTGGATACAAAATGACAACATGCAAAACACCAATATTACCCAATGTTATTAAAAGCAAACATTTTCAACAAAATGCCTGAGAAAGTACTGTTTTCAAATAGTAAACTCAATTTAAATATTAAACTGAGCTTTTATCTATTAAAACTTTTTTTAAAAACTAGGAATCATAGAAAAGGAGAGCAATTGACCATCATTAAAATTGCAACATACAGCTTTACTGTTGTCATGTGTACTCCGTAACACCCCCCAGATCCAACAAAATAAGCACACACAGAGCCCCATTTCTCCAATTTATTTTGCTGGTTTACTTCCAGCTTGTTCCTGTCACTTAAATCTGTAAAATCATTAGCTAGCCTCTCCATATACAGTTTGAATCTCCCCTATCTAGAATTCTGAAATCAAAAATATTCCAAAAACCAAAGCTCCCCAGGAGGCTTCCCTCGGCAGTGCCGGGCCTCCAAGAGGCCCAGCTCCACCGCGGATGCCCCCAGGAGACTTCCCTCGGCAGCACCGGGCCTCCACGAGGCCCAGAGCCCCGCGGCTGCAAAAGGTGAAGGCCGTCCGAAGGCCTCCATGGGCCGCATCCGGGCCGTAGGTTGCTGACCCCTGCCCATGAGGCTATCCATCTGGTGTGTGATTTTTATTACCTTTCTACCTTTCCTGTGCCTTTTCTAATGAGTTGTGCCTTCTCACAATGTGGCTAAAGTACAACAGTCTCAATTTGCTCATCTTGGCTTCCAGGGAGATTTCAGGCTTAATCTGCTCAAGAACCCGTTTGTTTTCTTGGTCACTTGCAGTATCCTCAGCACTCTTCTCCAGCACCGCATTTCAAACGAGTCGATTCGTTTCCTATTGGTTTTCTTCACTTAACAAGAAAATAATGACCACGAAAGAAATATATAAATTCAACCTAGACAATGAAGAAACTGAAATAGTTAAAAGGTTCCCATACCTAGGATCAAACATTGATTGGCATGTGACTGGGCCAAGAATGAAGATGACTGGGAATGGGGAGGGCAACTATGAAAGAACTAGAGAAGATCCTAAAGAGTAAAGATATACAGCTGAGCACTAAAGTCAGATTTTACCTAGCCATTGTATTCCCCATCACCATGTATGGATGTGAGTGCTGGACAGTGAAAAAAGCAGATACAGAGTATCAATTCATTTGAGATGGGGTGCTGAAAAAGAGAGCTGAGAATACCATGGATGGCCCAAAAGACAAACAAATGGGTCCTAGAGCAGATCAAGCCAGAAACCTCCCTGGAAGCCAAGATGACAAAACTTTGGACACATCATGAGAAGGGAGGACTCAACGGAAAAAACAATAATGCTAGGAAAGGTGGCGGGAAGCAGAAAGAGAAGAAGGTTGCATGCTAGATGGATGAACTCTATTAAGGTCACAGATATGAATGTACAGGACCTAAGCAGAGCAGTGGAGGGCAGGGGGTCTTGGAGACGTCTCATCCATAGGGTCATCATGGGTTGGGATTGATTCCAAGACAGTTAACAACAACAACAATGAAGTGAAATAACCAGGTCTGGTATGCCTTATGTAATTAAAACAAAAGCATTTTTAACCTTCTAGAGCAGTGATTCCCAAACTCTGGTCCTCTAGGTGTTTTGGACTTCAGGTGCCAAAAGGCACAACCACTTTGGCCAATAGTCTGGGATTCTGGAAGCTGAAATCCAAAACACCTGGAGGACCAGAGTTTGGGAATCACTGTTCTTGAGAGTATCTGAAGATTTCCAGGAATAACGGCAGTTAATAACAATAAATCCTACACACCATAGGTTCTCATAGTGTTGTAATATGTTTTTAAATCAATTAAATAGAATAGAATGTTAAATAGAATAGAGTAATAAAATATTCTATTATTATTTAAGTTATTCATCGTGAAATACTTGGCGATATTTCCTGTTTTGGAAAAAAGCACTCAATATATATCTATTTTATCACAATATGAGAAAGCTATATATACTTTCTATTAGCTACCCTGAGTCCCAGTTTTGGAGAAAGGGCAGGATATAAATATATATGATTAAAAAGGGAATCATTGTCTTGTGGATTTTGGATAATGCTGTACTTTGCTATACGGCCAACATGGCTATTCCTGGGTATGTTAACAACAATATTGCTATACATAAAGTATATATGAAACATGAATTGGAATTTCTGTTTAAACTTGGGTCCCAATCTCATTGCATATATGCAAGCATTTCAAAATCCCAAACATTTTGGTCAGAAGCATTTCGGGTCAGGGGGATTTAGGGCCATTGCAGACTGCCAGAAATGGTGCACATTAAATTGAGGCACTGCCCTGGCTCAGTGCTAGGGAATCATGGGAACTGTAATTTATTGTGGCACCAGAGCTCTCTGACAGAGAAGGCTCAATGTCTCAGAAAAAAATACAATTCCCATGATTCCCTAGCACTGAGCCAGGGCAGTGCCTCAATTTAATGTGCACTATTTCTGGCAGTCTGCAAAGGCAGTTAGGTCCAAAACATACTGCAGAAATAATCCAGTTTGAGACCGCTTTCAAGAAACATACTAAAACAAATGACAATACTTGCTCATAGAGAATCATTGGAGGATACTTGCCCATAGGGAAACACTGGGGAATATTTGCCCATAGGGAAACAATTGGGGAATACTTGTCCATAGGGAAACAATTGGAGAATATTTGCCCATAGAGAAATATTGGGGAATACTTGTCCATAGGGAACACTGTGGACACCTCAGCCTGTAATTCATTCCACTCCTTTGGATTTAAAGCTCCAAATGGCCGCCTCTTGAGAGGGAGAGCCCTCAGGGGAAGGGCGGGGCCTCTCCTGTCACCGTTATTCATGTTTAGCCCGCCCTTACCTACAAATAAAGGCCACCTGCCTTCTCCTTCATCCCGTCAGAATAAAAGCGAGCCAGCCTTGGTGCAAAGAGGCCACAAGAATCTGATTATTCCCCTCCAGCATGCAAGACTCGCTGGGAATTGTAGTTCCCCGGAGGCAGGCCTCACCTTGGGATACAGGGCAAAGCTATCGTCAACGAGACTTCACTTCCCAACATGCTTCGCGAAAGGCGTTGGGTGGGACGTCTCTATCTTTCTTCCCCCCCACCCGCCTCCCTCCCGCCCGGTCTCCTTGTCTTTTATTCACTTACTCAGGAGGAGCGGTTTCTTTTTAGGAACGCGGGCGGCTCGAGCGTTCTGGCGACCGGAGGGGTTTGTTGTTGCGCATCCTCCCGATTCGAAGCTGATCCAGCGGTTAGCAGGGAGTGGGGGAGGGAAATGGTGAGAGGGAGGGATGGAAGAGCTCGGGGATTCTCCGTCGGCGCAGGCGCGTCCTCGGAACGCTCGCGGGCGCGCGCTAGAAGAGGAGGAGGAGGGGGCGCAACCGTTTCTCTCCCTCAGGGCTCGGTGGGCGCGCAGGAGAGTGGCGGCGGCTGGTTGCCATGGAGGCAGGGGCGGGAGCGGAGAGGGAGGAGCATTAACGGCTCCCTTGGCTCCGCCCCCGCCCAGTGGGAGGGAGATCTGAATCCTTTTAGGATTGCCATTTCGTGCCCTATTATTATTATTATTATTATTATTATTATTATTATTATTATTATTATTATTATTATTATTATTATTATTATTATTATTATTATTATTATTATTATTATTTATAATCATATATTCTGTGTGTATATGTGTGTGTGTATAAATATACACAATATTATATATTGTATATGTATTATATAATGTACTATAAAGTAATAATAATAATATATTCCATTCTGGGAAAAGTGGGATATATTATGTAATGTTATGTTATATTGTATTGTATTATATATATAGTAATATAAAATAATATGTAATTATTATTATATTCCATTCTGGGGAAAGAGTGAGAGAGATATATTATGTTATGTATATAAATATATATAATATTGTAATATAGAGTAATAATAGTAATATATTATATTCCATTCTGGGGAAAAAGTGGGATATGTTTTATATTAATTGTAATATAAAGTAATAATAATAATATATTATTATATTTCATTCAGGGAAAAGAATGGGATATATGTATGTAATGATATACATATACATATATATATATATATATATATATATATATATATATATATATATATATATATATATATATATATAATATTGTAATTAACAACAATAATAATGATAATAATAATAATAATAATAATTTATTCCATTCTGGGAAATGAGTGGGATATATATGTTATGTTATATAAATAAAATATATAGATATATATATAATATTGTAATATAAAATAATTTATATATAATTATATTAATTATATTCAATTCTGGGAAAAGAGTGAGATATATGCCAGAAATTAACCATAGAGTTGTGCTGGAAAATCTAGAAGCTCCTAGAGAAAAACACTTCTCTAGGCATTTGTAGGTTCTTCAGCATGACTCTATGATCAACTGCTGGCAGACGGTGACCACAGAGTTGCAAATTTCAAATTTTTAATTTTTTAAAAAAAATGTTAAAAATATTTTCTTTAAAAATATATTTACCAAATTTTAACTTTAACCACATGAAACTATGAATATGTAAACACATTTATTCTGTGTGTATGATATCATAATTTAAAGGTATAAATTTAATTTTGCCAGTTGTTTATGTCACAACTATTATCATTACATTTAGTCATATTTGGTAATTACAATTTACAGTCGTCCCTCCATTTTCATGGGGGATCCGTTCCAGACCCACCCACCCCATGAAAATGGAAATTCGCAAATATTCAAGCTCCATAGGCTTGAATGGCTGCATGCTCCCACACACGCGCCATTTTAATCCTCCCTACTTGCCAGTCCGTGTAGGACCGAAATCGCAGACCCAAAGTCTGCGAAAATGGAGGGACAAGTATATAAGTAAATTAGTACAAAAACATTACTAAGAAATCTGTATGGGCATGGTATGGGAGGAGGTGAATGCGAGGGTGAGTTATCACACTGGGTGACGCCAATCCTAGTGACACCACTGTTCAAATTCCAAAATGTCCTCCAGTTTGAGCATGTCTAAGAAGTGTGAATTTGTATTTCTGCTAGTGTTTTTAGCTTTTATTTTGCAGTGTCCTACATTTTGCAGTGTCTTGTCCTACTTTGCAGTTCTGGCATCCAGGCACCTGGGCTTGATCTGTTCAAGAACCCATTTGTTTGTCCTTTTGGCTGTCCATGGCATCCTCAGCACTCTTCTCTAGCACCACATTATCTCAAATGCATTGATTTTCTTCCTCTATGGCTGAGAGAGTGTGACATGCCCTATGGGTTCTCATGGCCAGAGATTTTAACTTTGGTTTTTCGGAGTCCTAGCTCAGGCCTTGGATCACTACACCAAACAGAATAAGAACTTGATAACTAACAAATTGCTGCCTTTTTATGATTTTCAAAATCTGCTACCCAGGGTGGCTGCTTCCTTTTGCTTAATGGTGGAGCTGGCCTCTTTCCTTTTGGTATATTTATTCTGAGTCATCCATAATGAAGAACCTCAGGTCTGGTGTCTGCTCATATCATCCTTCAGCACAACCCTTACTTTTGTTTTATGTTTTTCGTTTTATGTTAAAATTCCACTTTTCATCCCATTTCACTTCCCAATAAAAAGTGTATTAAACTTTCTCATGTTGTGATAAAATGGGTATATATTATTCTTGCTGCACACTGAGTGCTTTTTTCAAAATCAGAAAATACAGCCAAGCATTTAATGATTATGAATATTAAATAGTATATTTAATACTCTTTTCTGTTTAATATTCTATTCTATTTAATGGTTTGAAAAACATAGTACACTTTGAGAACCTATAGTATAGGATTTATAGTGTTGGAATGGTACTTGGAAAACTGAGATTCTAGTCCCTACCAAACTTTAAAACTCAGTAGGTTACATTGGGCCATTCACTCTGTCTCTCAAGCTGACCTACCTCATAAGGTTGTAACTAAGAATGAAGGTAGAAAATATGCCATTTTGAGCTTGCTGGAGGAAAGTAGGCTGTAATTGATAAAACATATTTATCCAGAAATAAATAAGACCTGAGTAGTAAGTACTGAGGAGGAAGACCTTGGGATCTGCTAAGGTTTGGTTCCAGGACTTTTCGTGGATTCCAAAATCTGTGGATGCTCAAGTCCCATTAAATACAGTGGCACAGTAAAATGGTGTTCCTTATATAAAATGGCAAAATCAAGGTTTGCTTTTTGGAATTTATATATATTTTTAAAATATTTTCAAACTCTGGATAGATGAAATTGTGGATTTTAAAAAAATCTGTGGATACAGAGGACTGAGCCAGAATCTAACTGTTTTAAAAGCTCTCTTGATGCTCTAGTCTTTTGACCAAAGACAAGTTAAAAATCCAAATAAGTAATCCTGTGCATGTTTTCTTGGAAGTAAGTTCCATTGTGCTCATTTAGAGTACAATCTTTTGTATATCTACACATGTTCACTGAGTTCGATGGGACTTAAATTTAAGTGTGAATAGGATTGCACCCATATTCCCCAGTTAGTATATTCAGGATGATAAATTAACAAGACTAGCTCAGATCCAGCTAAATGCAGTCATGGTCAAATCCCATTGTGGGTGGGTGGGAGACAACCAATTTCATTATCACTAACAAAAGCCCTATTGATTTTTTTTTTCCAACACAGCTAACTACTGTGTGAAGAAACACCTATTTTCCTGTTGAAGTAAAAAAGGAAAGCTTTTCAGTCATTCATGGTATCCTCAGCTTGCAGATCACTTTTCAGTTGAATGTGGAGTTTCTTGGGTTCCTAGCTAAAGAACTCGTTTTTTACGTAGCTTGGATTGCAACGATAAAGCTTACTCGTTCCAGCCTGAGAAGAGTTTATTGTCCAAAACGATCATCTAAAGACAAATACCGTCACGCTGGGATTCTGCAAAGGCAGCAATTAGGTACTGCTTTACTGGGCTGCTGCACAGAACACACGGGAAGATGCTGTCAAGCTAATCTCGGGAGTTTTAGATATAAAATTAGTTTCCTGGAGAGAATGAGAGAGAGAGAATATAAGAAATCCGGCAACCTGGAGATACTTAAAGAGCTTAAGAGACGCTGGGGAGAATTTCCAAGTAACTGAACTGGAAACGACTGAACATTTGCTAAGCATGAAAAGAAAGGATTTTGGTGAACAACTGCAAAGTGGGCTATAATTCTGGTGTGATGTCTAAAACAAAGCAATGAAGACTTCAACATTAATTTGAAACAGTAACTTGCAGATAAGAATTCAAGACTCGGACTAAAATACAGTTTCCTACCTAAGTGTATTGTTAGGGGTTGATATTGTCTAAAACTGTAAAATCCATTATTAATTCTCGGATCTTCCACTGGAATTTTTGTAGGAGTATCATCTTTCCGTTAATACAGGGAATGAAAAACTTACCTTCCAGATATTTTGGACTTGAACTCTTGTAATCCCTTATCATTGGACATGCTGGGTGGGGGTTAGCGTAGTTTAAATGTGAAACATCTGGAGGGGCCAAAGTTTCCTCATCTCTGAATTAAAGGCTGCACTGTAGAGCCAAATCAGTAATGATGTGGGAGATCCATGATGATCTTCTAACATCTTTTTTTAAGCTTAAAAATACTGGGATGGGGCTGGGTGGGGGTGAATCAGCTCTAGACCCCAGTGACACCCCACAACATTGTTAACTGCTTCCTCTGTGGAGAAAGAATGGTACCTATGTTGCGCCTATCTTTTCCCCTAATGAGTTTTAGCAGCTCCAGGTGGCAATTTTGGAGAAACAGGATGAAGGGTTATAATCCCTCTTTGCTCAGACATATTCACAAATGTATTCAGAGCTGCTTTTAAAAAGAACAAGGTGATCAGTTCACAGATTTTTTTTTGTATTGTTTGTTGTTTGGCCCTTTTTATTTAAAACAGGGAAACACAATGGCTTTGTTTTCTTTATGTTCAATATTAAGCCTGCCTTTGCACTTTCTTCTTTGATCTTCCTTAGTAGATGTTCCAGGTCTGAGATTTTCTGCTAGTACTATGGTGTCATCTGCATATCTTAGATTGTTGATATTCCTTCCTATTTTCACTCTTCCTTCTGTGTCCAAGCCTGCTTTTCTTATAGTATGTTCTGCATACAAGTTGAAGAGAGAGGGTGAAAGGAAACAGCCTTGTCTGACCCCTTTGCCAACTGGGAACCATTCTGTATCTCCATGTTCTGTTCTGACAGTACCCTCTTGTCTTCAGTACAGATTCTTCATCAGGACTATCAGATGTGTTGGCACTCCCATGTCTCTAAGGGCATTCCATAGCCTTTCATGATCTATGCCAACCTTCCCTTACCTGGGGCCGGTCCCTTCCAGCGGGCCGGGGGGGGGAATGGCGGCGCGCACGTTCACACGCGCGCATGCGCATGACCCCCGCCACCGCGCACGTCGCAGCCAGAACGCGCGGCAGCGGGGGCGGGCCGTGGGGGCGGGGGCCAGTAAGCGGGGGTCCACGAGCCAGATGTGGCCCACGGGTCATAGGTTGCCAACCCCTGATCTATGCAGTCAAAGGCTTTGCTATAGTCTATAAAGCACATGCTGATTTTCTTTTGGAATTCCCTGGTACGCTCCATTAGCCATCATATGTTTGCAGTGTGGTCTCTCATGCTTCTTCCTTTCCTGAACCCCACTTGGACCTCTGGGATTTCT